>CM072803.1:37797569-38397569 GCA_037013495.1 Hippophae tibetana
AAATATAAAATTGGTTCTACCGGTGAATCGACTTACAATTAAAAGTTGGTTCTACCGATTAACAAACTTAAAATGTAAATTGAGTTCTACCCCTGAACCGACTTATAATATTTAACGATATTGTAATTAAGTTAAATATATAAATGTATGTATTGTATATAAATTATTATTTTTTACATATTTAGTTCTTAAGTAATTAATTTATATTTAATTTTTCAATTAACAAAATGTAATTAAAAACTATTTTAAACATATTTTGGTTTTTACTGCAATTAAGTGATCAAAAACATGCAGTGATATTAGCAGAAAATTACCAAAATATGTGTAAAAGGGGATATGAAATTTTAAGTCGGTTCTATAGGTGAACTCACTTAAAATTTAAAATTGTTTCTACGGGTGAATCATCTTAAAATTTAAATTTGGTTCTGTCCCTGAACCGACTTATAATATTTAACGATATTGTAATAAGTTAAATATATAAATGTATGTATTGTATATAAATTAGTTTTTGTTATACATTTAGTTCTTAAGTAATTAATTAATATTTATTTTCTCAATTAAAAAATTTGTTTAAAAACGCTTTTAAACATATTCTGGTTTTTACTACTATTAAGTGATCAAAAAGATGGAGTGATACTAGCAGAAAATAACCAAAATATGTTTAAAAAGGGATATCACAGTTTAAGTCGGTTCTATAGGTGAACTTACTTAAAATTTAAATTGGTTCTACCGGTGAATCGACTTAAAATTAAAAGTTGGGTCTACCGATTAACAAACTTAAAATTTAAATTCAGTTCTCCACATACCCCGACTTATAATATTTAACGATATTTTAATTAAGTTAAATATATAAATGTATGTATTGTATATAAATTATTATTTTTTATATATTTAATTCTTAACTAATTAATTTATATTTAATTTTTCAATTAACAAAATGTAATTAAAAAACTATTTTAAACATATTTTGGTTTTTACTGCTATTAAGTGATCAGACATATACATTGATACAAGCAGAAAATAACCAAAATATGTTTAAAAGGAGATATCACATTTTTAGTCGGTTCTATAGGTAAATTGACTTAAAATTGAAAATTGGTTCTACCGGTGAATGAACTTAAAATGTAAAGTTGGTTCTACCGATTAAGAGACTTAAAATTTAAATTCAGTTCTCCACATGAACCGACTTATAATATTAACGCTATTGTAATTAAGTTAAATATATAAATGTATGTATTGTATATAAATTATTTTTTGTTATACATTTAGTTCTTAAGTAATTAATTAATATTTATTTTCTCAATTAAAAAATTTGTTTAAAAACGCTTTTAAATATATTCTGTTTTTTACTACTATTAAGTGATCAAAAAGATGGAGTGATACTAGCAGAAAATAACCAAAATATGTTTAAAAGGAGATATCACATTTTAAGTCGGTTCTATAGGTGAACTCACTTAAAATTTAAAATTGGTTCTACCGGTGAATGAACTTAAAATGTAAAGTTGGTTCTACCGATTAAGAGACTTAAAATTTAAATTCAGTTCTCCACATGAACCGACTTATAATATTTAACGCTATTGTAATTAAGTTAAACATATAAATGTATGTATTGTATATAAATTATTATTTTTTATATATTTTATTCTTAACTAATTAATTTATTTTTAATTTTTCAATTAACAAAATGTAATTAAAAACTATTTTAAACATATTTTGATTTTTACTACTATTGAGTGATCAGACATATACATTGATACAAGCAGAAAATAACCAAAATATGTTTAAAAGGAGATATCACATTTTAAGTCGGTTCTATAGGTGAACTTACTTAAAATTTAAAATTGGTTCTACCGTAAATCGACTTAAAATTTAAAGTTGGTTCTACCGATTAACAAACTTAAAATTTAAATTCAGTTCTCCACATACCCCGACATATAATATTTAACGATATTTTAATTAAGTTAAATATATAAATGTATGTATTGTATATAAATTATTATTTTTTACATATTTAATTCTTAACTAATTAATTTATATTTAATTTTCAATTAACAAAATGTAATTAAAAACTATTTTAAACATATTTTGGTTTTTACTGCTATTAAGTGATCACACATATACATTGATAGTAGCAGAAAATAACCAAAATATGTTTAAAAGGAGATATCACATTTTAAGTCGGTTCTATAGGTAAACTTACTTAAAATTTAAAATTGGTTCTACCGGTGAATGAACTTAAAATGTAAGTTGGTTCTACCGATTAAGAGACTTAAAATTTAAATTCAGTTCTTCACATACCCCGATATATAATATTTAACGATATTTTAATTAAGTTAAATATATAAATGTATGTATTGTATATAAATTATTATTTTTTACATATTTAATTCTTAACTAATTAATTTATATTTAATTTTTCAATAACAAAATGTAATTAAAAACTATTTTAAACATATTTTGGTTTTTACTGCTATTAAGTGATCACACATATACATTGATATTAGCAGAAAATAACCAAAATATGTTTAAAAGGAGATATCACATTTTAAGTCGGTTCTATAGGTAAACTCACTTAAAATTTAAAATTGGTTCTACCGGTGAATGAACTTAAAATGTAAAGTTGGTTCTACCGATTAAGAGACTTAAAATTTAAATTAGTTCTCCACATGAACCGACTTATAATATTTAACGCTATTGTAATTAAGTTAAACATATAAATGTATGTATTGTATAAATTATTATTTTTTATATATTTAATTCTTAACTAATTAATTTATATTTAATTTTTCAATTAACAAAATGTAATTAAAAACTATTTTAAACATATTTTGATTTTTACTGCTATTAAGTGATCAGACATATACATTGATACAAGCAGAAAATAACCAAAATATGTTTAAAAGGATATATCACATTTTAAGTCGGTTCTATAGGTGAACTTACTTAAAATTTAAAATTGGTTCTACCGGTGAATCGACTTAAAATTTAAAGTTGGTTCTACCGATTAACAAACTTAAAATTTAAATTCAGTTCTCCACATACCTCGACATATAATATTTAACGATATTTTAATTAAGTTAAATATATAAATGTATGTATTGTATATAAATTATTATTTTTTACATATTTAATTCTTAACTAATTAATTTATATTTAATTTTTCAATTAACAAAATGTAATTAAAAACTATTTTAAACATATTTTGGTTTTTACTACTATTAAGTGATCACACATATACATTGATATTAGGAGAAAATAACCAAAATATGTTAAAAAGGAGATATCAAATTTTAAGTCGGTTCTATAGGTAAACTGACTTAAAATTTAAAATTGGTTCTACCAATGAATGAACTTAAAATGTAAAGGTGGTTCTACCGATTAAGAGACTTAAAATTTAAATTCAGTTCTCCACATGAACCGACTTATAATATTTAACGCTATTGTAATTAAATTAAATATATAAATGTATGTATTGTATGTAAATTGTTTTTTGTTATATATTTAGTTCTTAAGTAATTAATTAATATTTAATTTTTCAATTAAAAAAATGTGTTTAAAAACGCTTTTAAACATATTCTGCTTTTTACTGCTAGTAAGTTATCCAAAAGATGGAGTGATACTAGAAGAAAATAACCAAAATATATTTAAAAGGGGATATGACATTTTAAGTCGGTTCTATAGGTGAACTTACTTAAAATTTAAAATGGGTTCTACTTGTGAATCGACTTAAAATTTAAATTCAGTTCTCCACATACCCCGACTTATAATATTTAACGATATTTTAATTAAGTTAAATATATAAATGTATGTATTGTATATAAATTATTATTTTTTATATATTTAATTCTTAACTAATTAATTTATATTTAATTTTTCAATTAACAAAATGTAATTAAAAACTATTTTAAACATATTTTGGTTTTTACTGCTATTAAGTGATCAGACATATACATTGATACAAGCAGAAAATAACCAAAATATGTTTAAAAGGAGATATCACATTTTTAGTCGGTTCTATAGGTAAATTGACTTAAAATTTAAAATTGGTTCTACCGGTGAATGAACTTAAAATGTAAAGTTGGTTCTACCGATTAAGAGACTTAAAATTTAAATTCAGTTCTCCACATGAACCGACTTATAATATTTAACGCTATTGTAATTAAGTTAAATATATAAATGTATGTATTGTATATAAATTATTTTTTGTTATACATTTAGTTCTTAAGTAATTAATTAATATTTATTTTCTCAATTAAAAAATTTGTTTAAAAACGCTTTTAAATATATTCTGGTTTTTACTACTATTAAGTGATCAAAAAGATGGAGTGATACTAGCAGAAAATAACCAAAATATGTTTAAAAGGAGATATCACATTTTAAGTCGGTTCTATAGGTGAACTCACTTAAAATTTAAAATTGGTTCTACCGGTGAATGAACTTAAAATGTAAAGTTGGTTCTACCGATTAAGAGACTTAAAATTTAAATTCAGTTCTCCACATGAACCGACTTATAATATTTAACGCTATTGTAATTAAGTTAAACATATAAATGTATGTATTGTATATAAATTATTATTTTTTATATATTTTATTCTTAACTAATTAATTTATTTTTAATTTTTCAATTAACAAAATGTAATTAAAAACTATTTTAAACATATTTTGATTTTTACTGCTATTGAGTGATCAGACATATACATTGATACAAGCAGAAAATAACCAAAATATGTTTAAAAGGAGATATCACATTTTAAGTCGGTTCTATAGGTGAACTTACTTAAAATTTAAAATTGGTTCTACCGGTGAATCGACTTAAAATTTAAAGGTGGTTCTACCGATTAACAAACTTAAAATTTAAATTCAGTTCTCCACATACCCCGACATATAATATTTAACGATATTGTAATTAAGTTAAATATATAAATGTATGTATTGTATATAAATTATTTTTTGTTATACATTTAGTTCTTAAGTAATTAATTAATATTTATTTTCTCAATTAAAAAATTTGTTTAAAAACGCTTTTAAACATATTCTGGTTTTTACTACTATTAAGTGATAAAAAAGATGGAGTGATACTAGCAGAAAATAACCAAAATATGTTTAAAAAGGGATATCACATTTTAAGTCGATTCTATAGGTGAACTTACTTAAAATTTAAAATTGGTTCTACCGGTGAATCGACTTAAAATTAAAATTTGGGCCTACCGATTAACAAACTTAAAATTTAAATTGAGTTCTACCCTTTAACCGACTTATAATATTTAACGATATTGTAATTAAGTTAAATATATAAATGTATGTATTGTATATAAATTATTATTTTTTACATATTTAGTTCTTAAGTAATTAATTTATATTTAATTTTTCAATTAACAAAATGTAATTAAAAACTATTTTAAACATATTTTGGTTTTTACTGCAATTAAGTGATCACACATATACATTGATACAAGGAGAAAATAACCAAAATATGTTTAAAAGGAGATATCACATTTTAAGTCGGTTCTATAGGTAAACTGACTTAAAATTTAAAATTGGTTCTACCGGTGAATGAACTTAAAATGTAAAGTTGGTTCTACCGATTAAGAGACTTAAAATTTAAATTCAGTTCTCCACATGAACCGACTTATAATATTTAACGCTATTGTAATTAAATTAAATATATAAATGTATGTATTGTATGTAAATTATTTTTTGTTATATATTTAGTTCTTAAGTAATTAATTAATATTTAATTTTTCAATTAAAAAAATGTGTTTAAAAACGCTTTTAAACATATTCTGGTTTTTACTGCTATTAAGTTATCAAAAAGATGGAGTGATACTAGCAGAAAATAACCAAAATATGTTTAAAAGGGGATATGACATTTTAAGTCGGTTCTATAGGTGAACTTACTTAAAATTTAAAATTGGTTCTACCGGTGAATCGACTTAAAATTAAAAGTTGGTTCTACCGATTAACAAACTTAAAATGTAAATTGAGTTCTACCCCTGAACCGACTTATAATATTTAACGATATTGTAATTAAGTTAAATATATAAATGTATGTATTGTATATAAATTATTATTTTTTACATATTTAGTTCTTAACTAATTAATTTATATTTAATTTTTCAATTAACAAAATGTAATTAAAACCTATTTTAAACATATTCTGGTTTTTACTTCAATTAAGTGATCAAAAAGATGGAGTGATACTAGCAGAAAATAACCAAAATATGTTTAAAAAGGGATATCACATTTTAAGTCGGTTCTATAGGTGAACTTACTTAAAATTTAAAATTGGTTCTACCGGTGAATCGACTTAAAATTAAAATTTGGGCCTACCGATTAACAAACTTAAAATTTAAATTGAGTTCTACCCTTTAACCGACTTATAATATTTAACGATATTGTAATTAAGTTAAATATATAAATGTATGTATTGTATATAAATTATTATTTTTTACATATTTAGTTCTTAAGTAATTAATTTATATTTAATTTTTCAATTAACTTAATGTAATTAAAAACTATTTTAAACATATTTTGGTTTTTACTGCAATTAAGTGATCACACATATACATTGATACAAGCAGAAAATAACCAAAATATGTTTAAAAGGAGATATCACATTTTAAGTCGGTTCTATAGGTGAACTTACTTAAAATTTAAAATTGGTTCTACCGGTGAATCGACTTAAAATTAAAATTTGGGCCTACCGATTAACAAACTTAAAATTTAAATTGAGTTCTACCCTTTAACCGACTTATAATATTTAACGATATTGTAATTAAGTTAAATATATAAATGTATGTATTGTATATAAATTATTATTTTTTACATATTTAGTTCTTAAGTAATTAATTTATATTTAATTTTTCAATTAACAAAATGTAATTAAAAACTATTTTAAACATATTTTGGTTTTTACTGCAATTAAGTGATCACACATATACATTGATACAAGGAGAAAATAACCAAAATATGTTTAAAAGGAGATATCACATTTTAAGTCGGTTCTATAGGTAAACTGACTTAAAATTTAAAATTGGTTCTACCGGTGAATGAACTTAAAATGTAAAGTTGGTTCTACCGATTAAGAGACTTAAAATTTAAATTCAGTTCTCCACATGAACCGACTTATAATATTTAACGCTATTGTAATTAAATTAAATATATAAATGTATGTATTGTATGTAAATTATTTTTTGTTATATATTTAGTTCTTAAGTAATTAATTAATATTTAATTTTTCAATTAAAAAAATGTGTTTAAAAACGCTTTTAAACATACTCTGGTTTTTACTGCTATTAAGTTATCAAAAAGATGGAGTGATACTAGCAGAAAATAACCAAAATATGTTTAAAAGGGGATATGACATTTTAAGTCGGTTCTATAGGTGAACTTACTTAAAATTTAAAATTGGTTCTACCGGTGAATCGACTTAAAATTTAAAGTTGGTTCTACCGATTAACAAACTTAAAATTTAAATTCAGTTCTCCACATACCCCAACATATAATATTTAACGATATTTTAATTAAGTTAAATATATAAATGTATGTATTGTATATAAATTATTATTTTTTATATATTTAATTCTTAACTAATTAATTTATATTTAATTTTTCAATTAACAAAATGTAATTAAAAACTATTTTAAACATATTTTGGTTGTTACTACTATTAAGTGATCAGACATATACATTGATACAAGCAGAAAATAACCAAAATATGTTTAAAAGGAGATATCACATTTTAAGTCGGTTCTATAGGTAAACTGACTTAAAATTTAAAATTGGTTCTACCGGTGAATGAACTTAAAATGTAAAGTTGGTTCTACCGATTAAGAGACTTAAAATTTAAATTCAGTTCTCCACATGAACCGACTTATAATATTTAACGCTATTGTAATTAAATTAAATATATAAATGTATGTATTGTATGTAAATTATTTTTTGTTATATATTTAGTTCTTAAGTAATTAATTAATATTTAATTTTTCAATTAAAAAAATGTGTTTAAAAACGCATTTAAACATATTCTGGTTTTTACTGCTATTAAGTTATCAAAAAGATGGAGTGATACTAGCAGAAAATTACCAAAATATGTGTAAAAGGGGATATGAAATTTTAAGTCGGTTCTATAGGTGAACTCACTTAAAATTTAAAATTGTTTCTTCCGGTGAATCATCTTAAAATTTAAATTTGGTTCTGTCCCTGAACCGACTTATAATATTTAACGATATTGTAATTAAGTTAAATATATAAATGTATGTATTGTATATAAATTATTTTTTGTTATACATTTAGTTCTTAAGTAATTAATTAATATTTATTTTCTCAATTAAAAAATTTGTTTAAAAACGCTTTTAAACATATTCTGGTTTTTACTACTATTAAGTGATCAAAAAGATGGAGTGATACTAGCAGAAAATAACCAAAATATGTTTAAAAAGGGATATCACATTTTAAGTCGATTCTATAGGTGAACTTACTTAAAATTTAAAATTGGTTCTACCGGTGAATCGACTTAAAATTAAAATTTGGGCCTACCGATTAACAAACTTAAAATTTAAATTGAGTTCTACCCTTTAACCGACTTATAATATTTAACGATATTGTAATTAAGTTAAATATATAAATGTATGTATTGTATATAAATTATTATTTTTTACATATTTAGTTCTTAAGTAATTAATTTATATTTAATTTTTCAATTAACAAAATGTAATTAAAAACTATTTTAAACATATTTTGGTTTTTACTGCAATTAAGTGATCACACATATACATTGATACAAGGAGAAAATAACCAAAATATGTTTAAAAGGAGATATCACATTTTAAGTCGGTTCTATAGGTAAACTGACTTAAAATTTAAAATTGGTTCTACCGGTGAATGAACTTAAAATGTAAAGTTGGTTCTACCGATTAAGAGACTTAAAATTTAAATTCAGTTCTCCACATGAACCGACTTATAATATTTAACGCTATTGTAATTAAATTAAATATATAAATGTATGTATTGTATGTAAATTATTTTTTGTTATATATTTAGTTCTTAAGTAATTAAGTAATATTTAATTTTTCAATTAAAAAAATGTGTTTAAAAACGCTTTTAAACATATTCTGGTTTTTACTGCTATTAAGTTATCAAAAAGATGGAGTGATACTAGCAGAAAATAACCAAAATATGTTTAAAAGGGGATATGACATTTTAAGTCGGTTCTATAGGTGAACTTACTTAAAATTTAAAATTGGTTCTACCGGTGAATCGACTTAAAATTAAAAGTTGGTTCTACCGATTAACAAACTTAAAATGTAAATTGAGTTCTACCCCTGAACCGACTTATAATATTTAACGATATTGTAATTAAGTTAAATATATAAATGTATGTATTGTATATAAATTATTATTTTTTACATATTTAGTTCTTAACTAATTAATTTATATTTAATTTTTCAATTAACAAAATGTAATTAAAAACTATTTTAAACATATTCTGGTTTTTACTGCAATTAAGTGATCAAAAAGATGGAGTGATACTAGCAGAAAATAACCAAAATATGTTTAAAAAGGGATATCACATTTTAAGTCGGTTCTATAGGTGAACTTACTTAAAATTTAAAATTGGTTCTACCGGTGAATCGACTTAAAATTAAAATTTGGGCCTACCGATTAACAAACTTAAAATTTAAATTGAGTTCTATCCTTTAACCGACTTATAATATTTAACGATATTGTAATTAAGTTAAATATATAAATGTATGTATTGTATATAAATTATTATTTTTTACATATTTAGTTCTTAAGTAATTAATTTATATTTAATTTTTCAATTAACTTAATGTAATTAAAAACTATTTTAAACATATTTTGGTTTTTACTTCAATTAAGTGATCACACATATACATTGATACAAGCAGAAAATAACCAAAATATGTTTAAAAGGAGATATCACATTTTAAGTCGGTTCTATAGGTAAACTGACTTAAAATTAAAAATTGGTTCTACCGGTGAATGAACTTAAAATGTAAAGTTGGTTCTACCGATTAAGAGACTTAAAATTTAAATTCAGTTCTCCACATGAACCGACTTATAATATTTAACGCTATTGTAATTAAATTAAATATATAAATGTATGTATTGTATGTAAATTATTTTTTGTTATATATTTAGTTCTTAAGTAATTAATTAATATTTAATTTTTCAATTAAAAAAATGTGTTTAAAAACGCTTTTAAACATATTCTGGTTTTTACTGCTATTAAGTTATCAAAAAGATGGAGTGATACTAGCAGAAAATAACCAAAATATGTTTAAAAGGGGATATGACATTTTAAGTCGGTTCTATAGGTGAACTTACTTAAAATTTAAAATTGGTTCTACCGGTGAATCGACTTAAAATTAAAAGTTGGTTCTACCGATTAACAAACTTAAAATGTAAATTGAGTTCTACCCCTGAACCGACTTATAATATTTAACGATATTGTAATTAAGTTAAATATATAAATGTATGTATTGTATATAAATTATTATTTTTTACATATTTAGTTCTTAAGTAATTAATTTATATTTAATTTTTCAATTAACAAAATGTAATTAAAAACTATTTTAAACATATTTTGGTTTTTACTGCAATTAAGTGATCAAAAACATGCAGTGATATTAGCAGAAAATTACCAAAATATGTGTAAAAGGGGATATGAAATTTTAAGTCGGTTCTATAGGTGAACTCACTTAAAATTTAAAATTGTTTCTACGGGTGAATCATCTTAAAATTTAAATTTGGTTCTGTCCCTGAACCGACTTATAATATTTAACGATATTGTAATTAAGTTAAATATATAAATGTATGTATTGTATATAAATTAGTTTTTGTTATACATTTAGTTCTTAAGTAATTAATTAATATTTATTTTCTCAATTAAAAAATTTGTTTAAAAACGCTTTTAAACATATTCTAGTTTTTACTACTATTAAGTGATCAAAAAGATGGAGTGATACTAGCAGAAAATAACCAAAATATGTTTAAAAAGGGATATCACAGTTTAAGTCGGTTCTATAGGTGAACTTACTTAAAATTTAAAATTGGTTCTACTGGTGAATCGACTTAAAATTATAAGTTGGGTCTACCGATTAACAAACTTAAAATTTAAATTGAGTTCTACCCTTTAACCGACTTATAATATTTAACGATATTGTAATTAAGTTAAATATATAAATGTATGTATTGTATATAAATTATTATTTTTTACATATTTAGTTTTTAAGTAATTAATTTATATTTAATTTTTCAATTAACAAAATGTAATTAAAAACTATTTTAAACATATTCTGGTTTTTACTGCAATTAAGTGATCAAAAAGATGGAGTGATACTAGCAGAAAATAACCAAAATATGTTTAAAAAGGGATATCACATTTTAAGTCGGTTCTATAGGTGAACTTACTTAAAATTTAAAATTGGTTCTACCGGTGAATCGACTTAAAATTAAAATTTGGGCCTACCGATTAACAAACTTAAAATTTAAATTGAGTTCTACCCTTTAACCGACTTATAATATTTAACGATATTGTAATTAATTTAAATATATAAATGTATGTATTGTATATAAATTATTATTTTTTACATATTTAGTTCTTAAGTAATTAATTTATATTTAATTTTTCAATTAACTTAATGTAATTAAAAACTATTTTAAACATATTTTGGTTTTTACTGCAATTAAGTGATCACACATATACATTGATACAAGCAGAAAATAACCAAAATATGTTTAAAAGGAGATATCACATTTTAAGTCGATTCTATAGCTAAACTGACTTAAAATTTAAAATTGGTTCTACCGGTGAATGAACTTAAAATGTAAAGTTGGTTCTAAAAGATTAAGAGACTTAAAATTTAAATTCAGTTCTCCACATGAACCGACTTATAATATTTAACGCTATTGTAATTAAATTAAATATATAAATGTATGTATTGTATGTAAATTATTTTTTGTTATATATTTAGTTCTTAAGTAATTAATTAATATTTAATTTTTCAATTAAAAAAATGTGTTTAAAAACGCTTTTAAACATATTCTGGTTTTTACTGCTATTAAGTTATCAAAAAGATGGAGTGATACTAGCAGAAAATAACCAAAATATGTTTAAAAGGGGATATGACATTTTAAGTCGGTTCTATAGGTGAACTTACTTAAAATTTAAAATTGGTTCTACCGGTGAATCGACTTAAAATTAAAAGTTGGTTCTACCGATTAACAAACTTAAAATGTAAATTGAGTTCTACCCCTGAACCGACTTATAATATTTAACGATATTGTAATTAAGTTAAATATATAAATGTATGTATTGTATATAAATTATTATTTTTTACATATTTAGTTCTTAAGTAATTAATTTATATTTAATTTTTCAATTAACAAAATGTAATTAAAAACTATTTTAAACATATTTTGGTTTTTACTGCAATTAAGTGATCAAAAACATGCAGTGATATTAGCAGAAAATTACCAAAATATGTGTAAAAGGGGATATGAAATTTTAAGTCGGTTCTATAGGTGAACTCACTTAAAATTTAAAATTGTTTCTACGGGTGAATCATCTTAAAATTTAAATTTGGTTCTGTCCCTGAACCGACTTATAATATTTAACGATATTGTAATTAAGTTAAATATATAAATGTATGTATTGTATATAAATTAGTTTTTGTTATACATTTAGTTCTTAAGTAATTAATTAATATTTATTTTCTCAATTAAAAAATTTGTTTAAAAACGCTTTTAAACATATTCTAGTTTTTACTACTATTAAGTGATCAAAAAGATGGAGTGATACTAGCAGAAAATAACCAAAATATGTTTAAAAAGGGATATCACAGTTTAAGTCGGTTCTATAGGTGAACTTACTTAAAATTTAAAATTGGTTCTACCGGTGAATCGACTTAAAATTATAAGTTGGGTCTACCGATTAACAAACTTAAAATTTAAATTGAGTTCTACCCTTTAACCGACTTATAATATTTAACGATATTGTAATTAAGTTAAATATATAAATGTATGTATTGTATATAAATTATTATTTTTTACATATTTAGTTCTTAAGTAATTAATTTATATTTAATTTTTCAATTAACAAAATGTAATTAAAAACTATTTTAAACATATTCTGGTTTTTACTGCAATTAAGTGATCAAAAAGATGGAGTGATACTAGCAGAAAATAACCAAAATATGTTTAAAAAGGGATATCACATTTTAAGTCGGTTCTATAGGTGAACTTACTTAAAATTTAAAATTGGTTCTACCGGTGAATCGACTTAAAATTAAAATTTGGGCCTACCGATTAACAAACTTAAAATTTAAATTGAGTTCTACCCTTTAACCGACTTATAATATTTAACGATATTGTAATTAAGTTAAATATATAAATGTATGTATTGTATATAAATTATTATTTTTTACATATTTAGTTCTTAAGTAATTAATTTATATTTAATTTTTCAATTAACTTAATGTAATTAAAAACTATTTTAAACATATTTTGGTTTTTACTGCAATTAAGTGATCACACATATACATTGATACAAGCAGAAAATAACCAAAATATGTTTAAAAGGAGATATCACATTTTAAGTCGATTCTATAGCTAAACTGACTTAAAATTTAAAATTGGTTCTACCGGTGAATGAACTTAAAATGTAAAGTTGGTTCTAAAAGATTAAGAGACTTAAAATTTAAATTCAGTTCTCCACATGAACCGACTTATAATATTTAACGCTATTGTAATTAAATTAAATATATAAATGTATGTATTGTATGTAAATTATTTTTTGTTATATATTTAGTTCTTAAGTAATTAATTAATATTTAATTTTTCAATTAAAAAAATGTGTTTAAAAACGCTTTTAAACATATTCTGGTTTTTACTGCTATTAAGTTATCAAAAAGATGGAGTGATACTAGCAGAAAATAACCAAAATATGTTTAAAAGGGGATATGACATTTTAAGTCGGTTCTATAGGTGAACTTACTTAAAATTTAAAATTGGTTCTACCGGTGAATCGACTTAAAATTAAAAGTTGGTTCTACCGATTAACAAACTTAAAATGTAAATTGAGTTCTACCCCTGAACCGACTTATAATATTTAACGATATTGTAATTAAGTTAAATATATAAATGTATGTATTGTATATAAATTATTATTTTTTACATATTTAGTTCTTAAGTAATTAATTTATATTTAATTTTTCAATTAACAAAATGTAATTAAAAACTATTTTAAACATATTTTGGTTTTTACTGCAATTAAGTGATCAAAAACATGCAGTGATATTAGCAGAAAATTACCAAAATATGTGTAAAAGGGGATATGAAATTTTAAGTCGGTTCTATAGGTGAACTCACTTAAAATTTAAAATTGTTTCTACGGGTGAATCATCTTAAAATTTAAATTTGGTTCTGTCCCTGAACCGACTTATAATATTTAACGATATTGTAATTAAGTTAAATATATAAATGTATGTATTGTATATAAATTAGTTTTTGTTATACATTTAGTTCTTAAGTAATTAATTAATATTTATTTTCTCAATTAAAAAATTTGTTTAAAAACGCTTTTAAACATATTCTAGTTTTTACTACTATTAAGTGATCAAAAAGATGGAGTGATACTAGCAGAAAATAACCAAAATATGTTTAAAAAGGGATATCACAGTTTAAGTCGGTTCTATAGGTGAACTTACTTAAAATTTAAAATTGGTTCTACCGGTGAATCGACTTAAAATTATAAGTTGGGTCTACCGATTAACAAACTTAAAATTTAAATTGAGTTCTACCCTTTAACCGACTTATAATATTTAACGATATTGTAATTAAGTTAAATATATAAATGTATGTATTGTATATAAATTATTATTTTTTACATATTTAGTTCTTAAGTAATTAATTTATATTTAATTTTTCAATTAACAAAATGTAATTAAAAACTATTTTAAACATATTCTGGTTTTTACTGCAATTAAGTGATCAAAAAGATGGAGTGATACTAGCAGAAAATAACCAAAATATGTTTAAAAAGGGATATCACATTTTAAGTCGGTTCTATAGGTGAACTTACTTAAAATTTAAAATTGGTTCTACCGGTGAATCGACTTAAAATTAAAATTTGGGCCTACCGATTAACAAACTTAAAATTTAAATTGAGTTCTACCCTTTAACCGACTTATAATATTTAATGATATTGTAATTAATTTAAATATATAAATGTATGTATTGTATATAAATTATTATTTTTTACATATTTAGTTCTTAAGTAATTAATTTATATTTAATTTTTCAATTAACTTAATGTAATTAAAAACTATTTTAAACATATTTTGGTTTTTACTGCAATTAAGTGATCACACATATACATTGATACAAGCAGAAAATAACCAAAATATGTTTAAAAGGAGATATCACATTTTAAGTCGATTCTATAGCTAAACTGACTTAAAATTTAAAATTGGTTCTACCGGTGAATGAACTTAAAATGTAAAGTTGGTTCTAAAAGATTAAGAGACTTAAAATTTAAATTCAGTTCTCCACATGAACCGACTTATAATATTTAACGCTATTGTAATTAAATTAAATATATAAATGTATGTATTGTATGTAAATTATTTTTTGTTATATATTTAGTTCTTAAGTAATTAATTAATATTTAATTTTTCAATTAAAAAAATGTGTTTAAAAACGCTTTTAAACATATTCTGGTTTTTACTGCTATTAAGTTATCAAAAAGATGGAGTGATACTAGCAGAAAATAACCAAAATATGTTTAAAAGGGGATATGACATTTTAAGTCGGTTCTATAGGTGAACTTACTTAAAATTTAAAATTGGTTCTACCGGTGAATCGACTTAAAATTAAAAGTTGGTTCTACCGATTAACAAACTTAAAATGTAAATTGAGTTCTACCCCTGAACCGACTTATAATATTTAACGATATTGTAATTAAGTTAAATATATAAATGTATGTATTGTATATAAATTATTATTTTTTACATATTTAGTTCTTAAGTAATTAATTTATATTTAATTTTTCAATTAACAAAATGTAATTAAAAACTATTTTAAACATATTTTGGTTTTTACTGCAATTAAGTGATCAAAAACATGCAGTGATATTAGCAGAAAATTACCAAAATATGTGTAAAAGGGGATATGAAATTTTAAGTCGGTTCTATAGGTGAACTCACTTAAAATTTAAAATTGTTTCTACGGGTGAATCATCTTAAAATTTAAATTTGGTTCTGTCCCTGAACCGACTTATAATATTTAACGATATTGTAATTAAGTTAAATATATAAATGTATGTATTGTATATAAATTAGTTTTTGTTATACATTTAGTTCTTAAGTAATTAATTAATATTTATTTTCTCAATTAAAAAATTTGTTTAAAAACGCTTTTAAACATATTCTAGTTTTTACTACTATTAAGTGATCAAAAAGATGGAGTGATACTAGCAGAAAATAACCAAAATATGTTTAAAAAGGGATATCACAGTTTAAGTCGGTTCTATAGGTGAACTTACTTAAAATTTAAAATTGGTTCTACCGGTGAATCGACTTAAAATTATAAGTTGGGTCTACCGATTAACAAACTTAAAATTTAAATTGAGTTCTACCCTTTAACCGACTTATAATATTTAACGATATTGTAATTAAGTTAAATATATAAATGTATGTATTGTATATAAATTATTATTTTTTACATATTTAGTTCTTAAGTAATTAATTTATATTTAATTTTTCAATTAACAAAATGTAATTAAAAACTATTTTAAACATATTCTGGTTTTTACTGCAATTAAGTGATCAAAAAGATGGAGTGATACTAGCAGAAAATAACCAAAATATGTTTAAAAAGGGATATCACATTTTAAGTCGGTTCTATAGGTGAACTTACTTAAAATTTAAAATTGGTTCTACCGGTGAATCGACTTAAAATTAAAATTTGGGCCTACCGATTAACAAACTTAAAATTTAAATTGAGTTCTACCCTTTAACCGACTTATAATATTTAACGATATTGTAATTAAGTTAAATATATAAATGTATGTATTGTATATAAATTATTATTTTTTACATATTTAGTTCTTAAGTAATTAATTTATATTTAATTTTTCAATTAACTTAATGTAATTAAAAACTATTTTAAACATATTTTGGTTTTTACTGCAATTAAGTGATCACACATATACATTGATACAAGCAGAAAATAACCAAAATATGTTTAAAAGGAGATATCACATTTTAAGTCGATTCTATAGCTAAACTGACTTAAAATTTAAAATTGGTTCTACCGGTGAATGAACTTAAAATGTAAAGTTGGTTCTAAAAGATTAAGAGACTTAAAATTTAAATTCAGTTCTCCACATGAACCGACTTATAATATTTAACGCTATTGTAATTAAATTAAATATATAAATGTATGTATTGTATGTAAATTATTTTTTGTTATATATTTAGTTCTTAAGTAATTAATTAATATTTAATTTTTCAATTAAAAAAATGTGTTTAAAAACGCTTTTAAACATATTCTGGTTTTTACTGCTATTAAGTTATCAAAAAGATGGAGTGATACTAGCAGAAAATAACCAAAATATGTTTAAAAGGGGATATGACATTTTAAGTCGGTTCTATAGGTGAACTTACTTAAAATTTAAAATTGGTTCTACCGGTGAATCGACTTAAAATTAAAAGTTGGTTCTACCGATTAACAAACTTAAAATGTAAATTGAGTTCTACCCCTGAACCGACTTATAATATTTAACGATATTGTAATTAAGTTAAATATATAAATGTATGTATTGTATATAAATTATTATTTTTTACATATTTAGTTCTTAAGTAATTAATTTATATTTAATTTTTCAATTAACAAAATGTAATTAAAAACTATTTTAAACATATTTTGGTTTTTACTGCAATTAAGTGATCAAAAACATGCAGTGATATTAGCAGAAAATTACCAAAATATGTGTAAAAGGGGATATGAAATTTTAAGTCGGTTCTATAGGTGAACTCACTTAAAATTTAAAATTGTTTCTACGGGTGAATCATCTTAAAATTTAAATTTGGTTCTGTCCCTGAACCGACTTATAATATTTAACGATATTGTAATTAAGTTAAATATATAAATGTATGTATTGTATATAAATTAGTTTTTGTTATACATTTAGTTCTTAAGTAATTAATTAATATTTATTTTCTCAATTAAAAAATTTGTTTAAAAACGCTTTTAAACATATTCTAGTTTTTACTACTATTAAGTGATCAAAAAGATGGAGTGATACTAGCAGAAAATAACCAAAATATGTTTAAAAAGGGATATCACAGTTTAAGTCGGTTCTATAGGTGAACTTACTTAAAATTTAAAATTGGTTCTACCGGTGAATCGACTTAAAATTATAAGTTGGGTCTACCGATTAACAAACTTAAAATTTAAATTGAGTTCTACCCTTTAACCGACTTATAATATTTAACGATATTGTAATTAAGTTAAATATATAAATGTATGTATTGTATATAAATTATTATTTTTTACATATTTAGTTCTTAAGTAATTAATTTATATTTAATTTTTCAATTAACAAAATGTAATTAAAAACTATTTTAAACATATTCTGGTTTTTACTGCAATTAAGTGATCAAAAAGATGGAGTGATACTAGCAGAAAATAACCAAAATATGTTTAAAAAGGGATATCACATTTTAAGTCGGTTCTATAGGTGAACTTACTTAAAATTTAAAATTGGTTCTACCGGTGAATCGACTTAAAATTAAAATTTGGGCCTACCGATTAACAAACTTAAAATTTAAATTGAGTTCTACCCTTTAACCGACTTATAATATTTAACGATATTGTAATTAAGTTAAATATATAAATGTATGTATTGTATATAAATTATTATTTTTTACATATTTAGTTCTTAAGTAATTAATTTATATTTAATTTTTCAATTAACTTAATGTAATTAAAAACTATTTTAAACATATTTTGGTTTTTACTGCAATTAAGTGATCACACATATACATTGATACAAGCAGAAAATAACCAAAATATGTTTAAAAGGAGATATCACATTTTAAGTCGATTCTATAGCTAAACTGACTTAAAATTTAAAATTGGTTCTACCGGTGAATGAACTTAAAATGTAAAGTTGGTTCTAAAAGATTAAGAGACTTAAAATTTAAATTCAGTTCTCCACATGAACCGACTTATAATATTTAACGCTATTGTAATTAAATTAAATATATAAATGTATGTATTGTATGTAAATTATTTTTTGTTATATATTTAGTTCTTAAGTAATTAATTAATATTTAATTTTTCAATTAAAAAAATGTGTTTAAAAACGCTTTTAAACATATTCTGGTTTTTACTGCTATTAAGTTATCAAAAAGATGGAGTGATACTAGCAGAAAATAACCAAAATATGTTTAAAAGGGGATATGACATTTTAAGTCGGTTCTATAGGTGAACTTACTTAAAATTTAAAATTGGTTCTACCGGTGAATCGACTTAAAATTAAAAGTTGGTTCTACCGATTAACAAACTTAAAATGTAAATTGAGTTCTACCCCTGAACTGACTTATAATATTTAACGATATTGTAATTAAGTTAAATATATAAATGTATGTATTGTATATAAATTATTATTTTTTACATATTTAGTTCTTAAGTAATTAATTTATATTTAATTTTTCAATTAACAAAATGTAATTAAAAACTATTTTAAACATATTTTGGTTTTTACTGCAATTAAGTGATCAAAAACATGCAGTGATATTAGCAGAAAATTACCAAAATATGTGTAAAAGGGGATATGAAATTTTAAGTCGGTTCTATAGGTGAACTCACTTAAAATTTAAAATTGTTTCTACGGGTGAATCATCTTAAAATTTAAATTTGGTTCTGTCCCTGAACCGACTTATAATATTTAACGATATTGTAATTAAGTTAAATATATAAATGTATGTATTGTATATAAATTAGTTTTTGTTATACATTTAGTTCTTAAGTAATTAATTAATATTTATTTTCTCAATTAAAAAATTTGTTTAAAAACGCTTTTAAACATATTCTAGTTTTTACTACTATTAAGTGATCAAAAAGATGGAGTGATACTAGCAGAAAATAACCAAAATATGTTTAAAAAGGGATATCACAGTTTAAGTCGGTTCTATAGGTGAACTTACTTAAAATTTAAAATTGGTTCTACCGGTGAATCGACTTAAAATTATAAGTTGGGTCTACCGATTAACAAACTTAAAATTTAAATTGAGTTCTACCCTTTAACCGACTTATAATATTTAACGATATTGTAATTAAGTTAAATATATAAATGTATGTATTGTATATAAATTATTATTTTTTACATATTTAGTTCTTAAGTAATTAATTTATATTTAATTTTTCAATTAACAAAATGTAATTAAAAACTATTTTAAACATATTCTGGTTTTTACTGCAATTAAGTGATCAAAAAGATGGAGTGATACTAGCAGAAAATAACCAAAATATGTTTAAAAAGGGATATCACATTTTAAGTCGGTTCTATAGGTGAACTTACTTAAAATTTAAAATTGGTTCTACCGGTGAATCGACTTAAAATTAAAATTTGGGCCTACCGATTAACAAACTTAAAATTTAAATTGAGTTCTACCCTTTAACCGACTTATAATATTTAACGATATTGTAATTAAGTTAAATATATAAATGTATGTATTGTATATAAATTATTATTTTTTACATATTTAGTTCTTAAGTAATTAATTTATATTTAATTTTTCAATTAACTTAATGTAATTAAAAACTATTTTAAACATATTTTGGTTTTTACTGCAATTAAGTGATCACACATATACATTGATACAAGCAGAAAATAACCAAAATATGTTTAAAAGGAGATATCACATTTTAAGTCGATTCTATAGCTAAACTGACTTAAAATTTAAAATTGGTTCTACCGGTGAATGAACTTAAAATGTAAAGTTGGTTCTAAAAGATTAAGAGACTTAAAATTTAAATTCAGTTCTCCACATGAACCGACTTATAATATTTAACGCTATTGTAATTAAATTAAATATATAAATGTATGTATTGTATGTAAATTATTTTTTGTTATATATTTAGTTCTTAAGTAATTAATTAATATTTAATTTTTCAATTAAAAAAATGTGTTTAAAAACGCTTTTAAACATATTCTGGTTTTTACTGCTATTAAGTTATCAAAAAGATGGAGTGATACTAGCAGAAAATAACCAAAATATGTTTAAAAGGGGATATGACATTTTAAGTCGGTTCTATAGGTGAACTTACTTAAAATTTAAAATTGGTTCTACCGGTGAATCGACTTAAAATTAAAAGTTGGTTCTACCGATTAACAAACTTAAAATGTAAATTGAGTTCTACCCCTGAACCGACTTATAATATTTAACGATATTGTAATTAAGTTAAATATATAAATGTATGTATTGTATATAAATTATTATTTTTTACATATTTAGTTCTTAAGTAATTAATTTATATTTAATTTTTCAATTAACAAAATGTAATTAAAAACTATTTTAAACATATTTTGGTTTTTACTGCAATTAAGTGATCAAAAACATGCAGTGATATTAGCAGAAAATTACCAAAATATGTGTAAAAGGGGATATGAAATTTTAAGTCGGTTCTATAGGTGAACTCACTTAAAATTTAAAATTGTTTCTACGGGTGAATCATCTTAAAATTTAAATTTGGTTCTGTCCCTGAACCGACTTATAATATTTAACGATATTGTAATTAAGTTAAATATATAAATGTATGTATTGTATATAAATTAGTTTTTGTTATACATTTAGTTCTTAAGTAATTAATTAATATTTATTTTCTCAATTAAAAAATTTGTTTAAAAACGCTTTTAAACATATTCTGGTTTTTACTACTATTAAGTGATCAAAAAGATGGAGTGATACTAGCAGAAAATAACCAAAATATGTTTAAAAAGGGATATCACAGTTTAAGTCGGTTCTATAGGTGAACTTACTTAAAATTTAAAATTGGTTCTACCGGTGAATCGACTTAAAATTAAAAGTTGGGTCTACCGATTAACAAACTTAAAATTTAAATTCAGTTCTCCACATACCCCGACTTATAATATTTAACGATATTTTAATTAAGTTAAATATATAAATGTATGTATTGTATATAAATTATTATTTTTTATATATTTAATTCTTAACTAATTAATTTATATTTAATTTTTCAATTAACAAAATGTAATTAAAAACTATTTTAAACATATTTTGGTTTTTACTGCTATTAAGTGATGAGACATATACATTGATACAAGCAGAAAATAACCAAAATATGTTTAAAAGGAGATATCACATTTTTAGTCGGTTCTATAGGTAAATTGACTTAAAATTGAAAATTGGTTCTACCGGTGAATGAACTTAAAATGTAAAGTTGGTTCTACCGATTAAGAGACTTAAAATTTAAATTCAGTTCTCCACATGAACCGACTTATAATATTTAACGCTATTGTAATTAAGTTAAATATATAAATGTATGTATTGTATATAAATTATTTTTTGTTATACATTTAGTTCTTAAGTAATTAATTAATATTTATTTTCTCAATTAAAAAATTTGTTTAAAAACGCTTTTAAATATATTCTGTTTTTTACTACTATTAAGTGATCAAAAAGATGGAGTGATACTAGCAGAAAATAACCAAAATATGTTTAAAAGGAGATATCACATTTTAAGTCGGTTCTATAGGTGAACTCACTTAAAATTTAAAATTGGTTCTACCGGTGAATGAACTTAAAATGTAAAGTTGGTTCTACCGATTAAGAGACTTAAAATTTAAATTCAGTTCTCCACATGAACCGACTTATAATATTTAACGCTATTGTAATTAAGTTAAACATATAAATGTATGTATTGTATATAAATTATTATTTTTTATATATTTTATTCTTAACTAATTAATTTATTTTTAATTTTTCAATTAACAAAATGTAATTAAAAACTATTTTAAACATATTTTGATTTTTACTGCTATTGAGTGATCAGACATATACATTGATACAAGCAGAAAATAACCAAAATATGTTTAAAAGAAGATATCACATTTTAAGTCGGTTCTATAGGTGAACTTACTTAAAATTTAAAATTGGTTCTACCGGTAAATCGACTTAAAATTTAAAGTTGGTTCTACCGATTAACAAACTTAAAATTTAAATTCAGTTCTCCACATACCCCGACATATAATATTTAACGATATTTTAATTAAGTTAAATATATAAATGTATGTATTGTATATAAATTATTATTTTTTACATATTTAATTCTTAACTAATTAATTTATATTTAATTTTTCAATTAACAAAATGTAATTAAAAACTATTTTAAACATATTTTGGTTTTTACTGCTATTAAGTGATCACACATATACATTGATAGTAGCAGAAAATAACCAAAATATGTTTAAAAGGAGATATCACATTTTAAGTCGGTTCTATAGGTAAACTTACTTAAAATTTAAAATTGGTTCTACCGGTGAATGAACTTAAAATGTAAAGTTGGTTCTACCGATTAAGAGACTTAAAATTTAAATTCAGTTCTTCACATACCCCGATATATAATATTTAACGATATTTTAATTAAGTTAAATATATAAATGTATGTATTGTATATAAATTATTATTTTTTACATATTTAATTCTTAACTAATTAATTTATATTTAATTTTTCAATTAAAAAAATGTAATTAAAAACTATTTTAAACATATTTTGGTTTTTACTGCTATTAAGTGATCACACATATACATTGATATTAGCAGAAAATAACCAAAATATGTTTAAAAGGAGATATCACATTTTAAGTCGGTTCTATAGGTAAACTCACTTAAAATTTAAAATTGGTTCTACCGGTGAATGAACTTAAAATGTAAAGTTGGTTCTACCGATTAAGAGACTTAAAATTTAAATTTAGTTCTCCACATGAACCGACTTATAATATTTAACGCTATTGTAATTAAGTTAAACATATAAATGTATGTATTGTATATAAATTATTATTTTTTATATATTTAATTCTTAACTAATTAATTTATATTTAATTTTTCAATTAACAAAATGTAATTAAAAACTATTTTAAACATATTTTGATTTTTACTGCTATTAAGTGATCAGACATATACATTGATACAAGCAGAAAATAACCAAAATATGTTTAAAAGGATATATCACATTTTAAGTCGGTTCTATAGGTGAACTTACTTAAAATTTAAAATTGGTTCTACCGGTGAATCGACTTAAAATTTAAAGTTGGTTCTACCGATTAACAAACTTAAAATTTAAATTCAGTTCTCCACATACCCCGACATATAATATTTA
Source organism: Hippophae tibetana (assembly GCA_037013495.1). NCBI lineage: Eukaryota > Viridiplantae > Streptophyta > Magnoliopsida > Rosales > Elaeagnaceae > Hippophae > Hippophae tibetana. Next base: position 37,822,002 of record CM072803.1, read on the forward strand.
ACGATATTTTAATTAAGTTAAATATATAAATGTATGTATTGTATATAAATTATTATTTTTTACATATTTAATTCTTAACTAATTAATTTATATTTAATTTTTCAATTAACAAAATGTAATTAAAAACTATTTTAAACATATTTTGGTTTTTACTGCTATTAAGTGATCACACATATACATTGATAGTAGCAGAAAATAACCAAAATATGTTTAAAAGGAGATATCACATTTTAAGTCGGTTCTATAGGTAAACTTACTTAAAATTTAAAATTGGTTCTACCGGTGAATGAACTTAAAATGTAAAGTTGGTTCTACCGATTAAGAGACTTAAATTTAAATTCAGTTCTTCACATACCCCGATATATAATATTTAACGATATTTTAATTAAGTTAAATATATAAATGTATGTATTGTATATAAATTATTATTTTTTTACATATTTAATTCTTAACTAATTAATTTATATTTAATTTTTCAATTAAAAAAATGTAATTAAAAACTATTTTAAACATATTTTGGTTTTTACTGCTATTAAGTGATCACACATATACATTGATATTAGCAGAAAATAACCAAAATATGTTTAAAAGGAGATATCACATTTTAAGTCGGTTCTATAGGTAAACTCACTTAAAATTTAAAATTGGTTCTACCGGTGAATGAACTTAAAATGTAAAGTTGGTTCTACCGATTAAGAGACTTAAAATTTAAATTTAGTTCTCCACATGAACCGACTTATAATATTTAACGCTATTGTAATTAAGTTAAACATATAAATGTATGTATTGTATATAAATTATTATTTTTTATATATTTAATTCTTAACTAATTAATTTATATTTAATTTTTCAATTAACAAAATGTAATTAAAAACTATTTTAAACATATTTTGATTTTTACTGCTATTAAGTGATCAGACATATACATTGATACAAGCAGAAAATAACCAAAATATGTTTAAAAGGATATATCACATTTTAAGTCGGTTCTATAGGTGAACTTACTTAAAATTTAAAATTGGTTCTACCGGTGAATCGACTTAAAATTTAAAGTTGGTTCTACCGATTAACAAACTTAAAATTTAAATTCAGTTCTCCACATACCCGACATATAATATTTAACGATATTTTAATTAAGTTAAATATATAAATGTATGTATTGTATATAAATTATTATTTTTTACATATTTTAATTCTTAACTAATTAATTTATATTTAATTTTTCAATTAACAAAATGTAATTAAAAACTATTTTAAACATATTTTGGTTTTTACTACTATTAAGTGATCACACATATACATTGATATTAGGAGAAAATAACCAAAATATGTTAAAAAGGAGATATCACATTTTAAGTCGGTTCTATAGGTAAACTGACTTAAAATTTAAAATTGGTTCTACCAATGAATGAACTTAAAATGTAAAGGTGGTTCTACCGATTAAGAGACTTAAAATTTAAATTCAGTTCTCCACATGAACCGACTTATAATATTTAACGCTATTGTAATTAAATTAAATATATAAATGTATGTATTGTATGTAAATTGTTTTTTGTTATATATTTAGTTCTTAAGTAATTAATTAATATTTAATTTTTCAATTAAAAAAATGTGTTTAAAAACGCTTTTAAACATATTCTGCTTTTTACAGCTAGTAAGTTATCCAAAAGATGGAGTGATACTAGCAGAAAATAACCAAAATATATTTAAAAGGGGATATGACATTTTAAGTCGGTTCTATAGGTGAACTTACTTAAAATTTAAAATTGGTTCTACTTGTGAATCGACTTAAAATTTAAATTCAGTTCTCCACATACCCCGACTTATAATATTTAACGATATTTTAATTAAGTTAAATATATAAATGTATGTATTGTATATAAATTATTATTTTTTACATATTTACTTCTTAAGTAATTAATTTATATTTAATTTTTCAATTAACAAAATGTAATTAAAAACTATTTTAAACATATTCTGGTTTTTACTGCTATTAAGTTATCAAAAAGATGGAGTGATATTAGCAGAAAATTACCAAAATATGTGTAAAAGGGGATATGAAATTTTAAGTCGGTTCTATAGGTGAACTCACTTAAAATTTAAAATTGTTTCTACCGGTGAATCATCTTAAAATTTAAAGTTGATTCTACTGATTAACACACTTAAAATTTAAAATCAGTTCTACCCATTAACCGACTCATAATATTTGATGATATTGTAATTAAGTTAAAAATATAAATGTATGTATTGTATATAATTTATTTTTTGTTATACATTTAGTTCTAAAGTAATTAATTAATATTTAATTTTTCAATTAAAAAAATGTGTTTCAAAACGCTTTTAAACATATTCTGGTTTTTACTACTATTAAGTGATCAAAAAGATGGAGTGATACTAGCAGAAAATAACCAAAATATGCTTAAATGGGGATATGACATTTTAAGTCGGTTCTATAGGTGAACTGACTTAAAATTTAAGTTTGGTTCTACCGGTGAATCAACTTAAAATTTAATGTTGGTTCTACCGATTAACAGACTTAAAATTTAAATTGAGTTCTACCCCTGAACCGACTTATAATATATAAAAGATATTGTAATTAAGTTAAATATATAAATGTATGTATTGTATACAAATTATTTTTTGTTATAAATTTAGTTGTTAAGTAATTAATTAATATTTAATTTTTCAATTAAAAAAATGTGTTTCAAAACGCTTTTAAACATATTCTGGTTTTTACTGCTATTAAGTGATCAAAAAGATGGAGTGATACTAGTAGAAAATAACCAAAATATGTTTAAAAGGGGATATCACATTTTAAGTCGGTTCTATAGGTGAAATCACTTCAAATTTAAAATTGTTCTACCGGTGAATGAACTTAAAATTTAAAGTTGGTTCTACCGATGAAGAGACTTAAAATTTAAATTCAGTTCTCCACATACCCCGACTTATAATATTTAACGATATTGTAATTAAGTTAAATATATAAATGTATGTATTGTATGTAAATTATTTTTTGTTATACATTTAGTTCTTAAGTAATTATTTAATATTTAATTTTTCAATTAACAAAATGTATTTAAAAACTCTTTTAAATATATTTTGGTTTTTACTGCAATTAAGTTATCAGAATCATGTAGTGATACTAGCAGAAAATAACCAAAATATGTTTAAAAGGAGATATGATATTTTAAGTCGGTTCTACAGGTGAATTGACTTAAAATTTCAAATTGGTTCTACCGGTGAATCAACTTAAAATTTAAAGTTGATTCTACCGATGAACAGACTTAAAAGTTAAATTGAGTTCTACCCATTAACCGACTTATAATATTTAACGATATTGTAATTATGTTATATATATAAATGTATGTATTGTATATAAATTATTTTTTTATACATTTAATTATTAAGTAATTAATTTATATTTAATTTTTCAATTAACAAAATGTAATTAAAAACCATTTTAAACATATTTTGGTTTTTACTGCTATTAACTGATCAAACATATAAAGTGATACTAGTAGAAAATAACCAAAATATGTTTAAAAGGGGATATCACATTTTAAGTCGGTTCTATAGGTGAACTAAGTTAAAATTTAAAATTGGTTCTATCAGTAAATCAACTTAACATTTAAAGTTAGTTCTATCGATGATAGACATAAAATTGAAATTCAGTTCTCCACATGAACCGACTTATAATATTTAACGATATTATAACTACGTTAAATATATAAATTTATGTATTGTATATAAATTATTTGTTGTTATATATTTAGTTCTTAAGTAATTAATTAATATTTAATTTTTAAAGTAACAAAATGTATTTAAAAACTCTTTTAAACATATTTTGTTTTGTACTGCAATTAAGTGGTGAGAAACATGCGTTGTTACTAGCAGAAAATTACCAAAATATGTTTAAAAGGGGATATGATATTTTAAGTCGGTTCTATAGGTGAACTAACTTAAAATAAAAAATTGATTCTACTAGTGAATCAACTTAAAATTTAATGTCGATTCTAGAGATAAACAGATTTAAAATTTAAATTGAGTTCTACCCTTGAACCGACTTATAATATTTAACGATATTGTAATTAAGTTAAATATATAAATGTATGTATTGTATATAAATTATTTTTTGTTATACATTTAGTTCTCAAGTAATTAATTAATATTTTATTTTTCAATTAACAAAATGTGTTTAAAAACTCTTTTAAACATATTTTGGTTTTTACTGCAATTAAGTGATCAAACATATAAAGTGATACCAGTAGAAAATAACCAAAATATATTTTAAAGGTGATATCACACTTTAAGTCGGTTCTGTAGGTGAACTGACCTAAAATTTAAAATTGGTTCTACCGGTGAACCAACTTAAAATTTAAAATTGATTCTACCGAAAGAATAGACTTAAAATTTAAATTCATTTCTACCCATGAACCGACTTATAATATTTGATAATATTGTAATTAAGTTAAATAAATCAATGTATGTATTGTATATAAATTATTTTTTTTATACATTTAGTTCTTAAGTAATTAATTTATATTTAATATTTCAATTAACAAAATGTAATTAAAATCTATTTTAAACATATTTTGGTTTTTACTGCTATTAAGTGATCAAACATATAAAGTGATACTAGGAGAAAATAACCAAAATATGTTTAAAAGGGGATATGAAATTTTATGTCGTTTCTCCAGGTGAACTTACTTACAATTGAAAATTGGTTCTACCGGTGAATCAACTTAAAATTTAAAGTTGGTTCTACAGATTGACACACTTAAAATTTAAATTGAGTTCTACCCCTGAACCGACTTATAATATTTAACGATATTGTAATTAAGTTAAATATATAAATGTATGTATTGTGTATAGATTATTTTTTGTTATACATTTAGTTCTTAAGTAATTAATTAATATTTAATTTTTCAAAATAACAAAATGTGTTTAAAAACTCTTTTAAACATATTTTGGTTTTTATTGCAATTAGGTGATCAAAAACATGTAGTGATATAAGCAGAAAATTACCAAAATATGTATAAAAAGGGATATGACATTTTAAGTCGGTTCTGTAAGTAAACTCACTTAAAATTTAAAATTGTTTCTACCGGTGAATCAACTTAAAATTTAAAGTTGGTTCTACCCCTTAACCGACTTATAATATTTAACGATATTGTAATTAAGTTAAATACATAAATGTATGTATTGTATATAAATTATTTTTTGTTATACATTTAGTTCTTAAGTAATTAATTAATATTTAATTTTTAAATTAACAAAATGTATTTAAAAACTCTTTTAAACATATTTTGTTTTGTACTGCAATTAAGTGGTGAGAAACATGCGTTGATACTAGCAGAAAATTACCAAAATATGTTTAAATATGGATATGACATTTTAAGTCTGTTCTATAGGTGAACTAACTTAAAATTTAAAATTGGTTCTACGAGTTAATCAACTTAAAATTTAAAGTTGGTTCTACCGATTAACAGATTTAAAATTTAAATTGAGTTCTACCCCTGAATCGACTTATAATATTTAACGATATTATAATTAAGTTAAATATATAAATGTATGTATTGTATATAAATTATTTTTTGTTATACATTTCGTTCTTAAGTAATTAATTAATATTTAATTTTTCAATTAACAAAATGTGTTTAATTACTCTTTCAATCATATTTTGGTTTTTACAGCAATTAAGTGATCACAAATATGCAGTGATATTAGCAGAAATTAACCAAAATATGTTTAAAAAGGGATATGACATTTTAAGTCGGTTCTGTAGGTGAACTCATTTAAAATTTAAAATTGTTTCTACCGGTGAATCAACTTTAAATTTTAAATTCAGTTCTACCCATGAACCGACTCATAATATTTGATGGTATTGTAATTAAGTTAAAAATATAAATGTATGTATTGTATATAAATTATTTTTTGTTATACATTTAGTTCTTAAGTAATTAATTAATATTTAATTTTTGAATTAAAAAATTGTGTTTAAAAACGCTTTAAAACATATTCTTGTTTTTACTACTATTAAGTGATAAAAAAGATGGAGTGATACTAGCAGAAAATAACCAAAATATGTTTAAAAGGGGATATTACATTTTAAGTCCGTTCTATAGGTGAACTCACTTAAAATTTAAAATTGGTTCTACTAGTGAATCAACTTAAAATTTAATGTTGGTTCTACCGATTAACATACTTAAAATTTAAATTGAGTTCTACCCCTGAACCGACTTATAATATTTAACGATATTGTAATTAAGTTAAATATATAAATGTATGTATTGTATAAAAATTATTTTTTGTTATACATTTAGTTCTTAAGTAATTAATTAATATTAAATTTGTCAATTAACAAAATGTGTTTAAAAACCCTTTTAAACATATTTTGGTTTTTATTGCAATTAAGTGATCAAAAACATGCAGTGATATAAGCAGAAAATTATAAAAATATGTATAAAAGAAGATATGACATTTTAAGTCGGTTTTGTAGGTGAACTCACTTAAAATTTAAAATTGTTTCTACCGGTGAATCAACATAAAATTTAAAGTTGGTTCTACCCCTGAACCGACTTATAATATTTAACGATATTGTAATTAAGTTAAATATATAAATGTATGTATTGTATATAAATTATTTTTTGTTATACATTTAGTTCTTAAGTAATTAATTAATATTTAATTTTTAAATTAACAAAATGTATTTAAAAACTCTTTTAAACATATTTTGTTTTGTACTGCAATTGAGTGGTGAGAAACATGCGTTGTTACTAGCAGAAAATTACCAAAATATGTTTAAAAGTGGATATGACATTTTAAGTCATTTCTATAGGTGAACTAACTTAAAATTTAAAATTTAAATTGAGTTCTACCACTGAATCGACTTGTAATATTTAACGATATTGTAATTAAGTTAAATATATAAATGTATGTATTGTATATAAATTATTTTTTGTTATATATTTAGTTCTTAAGTAATTAATTAATATTTAATTTTTCAATTAACAAAATGTGTTTAATAACTCTTTCAAACATATTTTGGTTTTTACTGCAATTAAGTGATCACAAATATGCAGTGATATTAGCAGAAAATAACCCAAATATGTTTAAAAGGGGATATGACATTTTAAGTCGGTTCTATAGGTGAACTCACTTAAAATTTAAAATTGGTTCTACGAGTAAATCAACTTAAAATTTAAAATTGGTTCTACTGATAAACAGATTTAAAATTTAAATTGAGTTCTACCCCTGAATCGACTTATAATATTTAACGATATTGTAATTAAGTTAAAAATATAAATATATGTATTGTATATAATTTTTTTTTATACATTTAGTTCTTAAGTAATTAATTAATATTTAATTTTTGAATTAAAAAATGTGTTTAAAAACGCTTTAAAACATATTCTTGGTTTTACTACTATTAAGTGATCAAAAAGATGGAGTGATACTAGCAGAAAATAACCAAAATATTTTTAAAATGGGATATGACATTTTAAGTTGGTTCTATAGGTGAACTGACTTAAAATTTAAAATTGGTTCTACCGGTGATTCAACTTAAAATTTAATGTTGGTTCTACCGATAAACAGACTTAAAATTTAAATTGAGTTCTACCCCTGAACCGACTTATAATATTTAACGATATTGTAATTAAGTTAAATTTATAAATGTATGTATTGTATATAAATTATTATTTTTTATATATTTAGTTCTTAACTAATTCATTTATATTTAATTTTTCAATTAACAAAATGTATTTAGAAACTCTTTTAAATATATTCTGGTTTTTACTTCAATTAAGTGATGAGAAGCATGTAGTGATAGCAGCAGCAAATAACCAAAATATGTTTAAAAGGGGATATGACATTTTAAGTCCGTTCTATAGGTGAACTAACTTAAAATTTAAAATTGGTTCTACCGGTGAATCAACTTAAAACTTAATGTTGGTTCTACCGATTAATAGACTTAAAATTTAAATTGAGTTCTACCCCTGATCCGGCTTATAATATTTAACGATATTTTAATTAAGTTAAATATATAAATGTATGTATTGTATATAAAATATTTTTTGTTATACATTTAATTCTTAAGTAATTAATTAATATTTAATTTTTCAATTAACAAAATGTGTTTAAAAACTCTTTTAATCATATTTTGGTTTTTAATACTATTAAGTGATCAAACATATAAAGTGATACTAGCAGAACATTACCAAAATATGTTTAAAAAGGGATATGACATTTTATGTCGTTTCTATAGGTGAACTTACTTAAAATTTAAAATTGGTTCTACCGATGAATCAACTTAAAATTTAAAGTTGGTTCTACAGATTAACACACTTAAAATTTAAATTCAGTTCTACCCATGAACCGACTTATAATATTTAACGATATTGTAATTAAGTTAAATATATAAATGTATGTATTGTGTATAAATTATTTTTTGTTATACATTTAGTTCTTAAGTAATTAATTAATATTTAATTTTTCAAAATAACAAAATTTGTTTAAAAACTCTTTTAAACATATTTTGGTTTTTATTGCAATTAAGTGATCAAAAACATGCAGTGATATAAGCAGAAAATTACCAAAATATGTATAAAAGGGGATATGACATTTTAAGTCAGTTCTGTAGGTGAACTCACTTAAAATTTAAAATTGTTTCTACCGGTGAATCAACATAAAATTTACAGTTGGTTCTACCCCTGAACCGACTTATAATATTTAACGATATTGTAATTAAGTTAAATATATAAATGTATGTATTGTATATAAATTATTTTTTGTTATACATTTAGTTCTTAAGTAATTAATTAATATTTAATTTTTAAATTAACAAAATGTATTTAAAAACTCTTTTAAACATATTTTGTTTTGTTCTGCAATTAAGTGGTGAGAAACATGCGTTGTTACTAGCAGAAAATTACCAAAATATGTTTAAAAGTGGATATGACATTTTAAGTCGGTTCTATAGGTGAACTAACTTAAAATTTAAAATTTAAATTGAGTTCTACCCCTGAATCGACTTATAATATCTAACGATATTGTAATTAAGTTAAATATATAAATGTATGTATTATATATAAATTATTTTTTGTTATATATTTAGTTCTTAAGTAATTAATTAATATTTAATTTTTCAATTAACACAATGTGTTTAATAACTCTTTCAAACATATCTTGGTTTTTACTGCAATTAAATGATCACAAATATGCAGTGATATTAGCAGAAAATAACCAAAATATGTTTAAAAGGGGATATGACATTTTACGTCGGTTCTATAGGTGAACTCACTTAAAATTTAAAATTGGTTCTACGAGTGAATCAACTTAAAATTTAAAGTTGGTTCTACCGATAAACAGATTTAAAATTTAAATTGAGTTCTACCCCTGAATCGACTTATAATATTTAACGATATTGTAATTAAGTTAAAAATATAAATGTATGTATTGTATATAAATTATTTTTTGTTATACATTTAGTTTTTAAGTAATTAATTAATATTTAATTTTTGAATTAAAAAAATGTATTTAAAAACGCTTTAAAACATATTCTTGTTTTGTACTGCAATTAAGTGGTGAGAAGCATGCGTTGTTACTAGCAGAAAATTACCAAAATATGTTTAAAAGTGGATATGATATTTCAAGTCGGTTCTATAGGTGAACTAACTTAAAATTTAAAATTTAAATTGAGTTCTACCCTGAATCGACTTATAATATTTAACGATATTGTAATTAAGTTAAATATATAAATGTATGTATTGTATATAAATTATTTTTTGTTATATATTTAGTTCTTAAATAATTAATTAATATTTAATTTTTCAATTAACAAAATGTGTTTAATAACTCTTTCAAACATATTTTGGTTTTTACTACAATTAAATGATCACAAATATGCTGTGATATTAGCAGAAAATAACCAAAATATGTTTAAAAGGGGATATGACATTTTAAGTCGGTTCTATAGGTGAACTCACTTAAAATTTAAAATTGGTTCTACGAGTGAATCAACTTAAAATTTAAAGTTGTTTCTACCGATAAACAAATTTAAAATTTAAATTGAGTTCTACCCTTGAATCGACTTATAATATTTAACGATATTGTAATTAAGTTAAAAATATAAATGTATGTATTGTATATAAATTATTTTTTGTTATACATTTAGTTCTTAAGTAATTAATTAATATTTAATTTTTGAATTAAAAAAATGTGTTTAAAAACGCTTTAAAACATATTCTTATTTTTACTACTATTAAGTGATAAAAAAGATGGAGTGATACTAGCAGAAAATAACCAAAATATATTTAAAAGGGGATATGACATTTTAAGTTGGTTCTATAGGTGAACTGACTTAAAATTTAAAATTGGTTCTACTAGTGAATCAACTTAAAATTTAATGTTGGTTCTACCGATAAATAGACTTAAAATTTAAATTGAGTTCTACCCCTGAACCGACTTATAATATTTAACGATATTGCAATTAAGTTAAATATATAAATGTATGTATTGTATATAAATTATTATTTTTTATATATTTAGTTCTTAACTAATTATTTTATATTTAATTTTTCAATTAACAAAATGTATTTAGAAACTCTTTTAAATATATTTTGGTTTTTACTGCAATTAAGTGATGAGAAGCATGTAGTGATAGCAGCAGCAAATAACCAAAATATGTTTAAAAGGGGATATGACATTTTAAGTCCGTTCTACAGGTGAACTGACTTAAAATTTAAAATTGGTTCTACCGGTGAATGAACTTAAAATTTAAAGTTGTTTCTACCGATTAAGAGACTTCAAATTTAAATTCAGTTCTCCACATGGACCGACTTATAATATTTAACGCTATTGTAATTAAGTTAAATATATAAATGTATGTATTGTATGTAAATTATTTTTTGTTATATATTTAGTTCTTAAGTAATTAATTAATATTTAATTTTTCAATTAAAAAAATGTGTTTAAAAACGCTTTTAAACATATTCTGGTTTTTACTGCTATTAAGTGATCAAAAAGATGGAGTGATACTAGTAGAAAATAACCAAAATATGTTTAAAAGGGGATATCACATTTTAAGTCGGTTCTATAGGTGAAATCACTTCAAATTTAAAATTGTTCTACCGGTGAATGAACTTAAAATTTAAAGTTGGTTCTACCGATGAAGAGACTTAAAATTTAAATTCAGTTCTCCACATACCCCGACTTATAATATTTAACGATATTGTAATTAAGTTAAATATATAAATGTATGTATTGTATATAAATTATTATTTTTTATATATTTAGTTCTTAAGTAATTAATTTATATTTAATTTTTCAATTAACAAAATGTAATTAAAAACTATTTTAAACATATTTTGGTTTTTACTACTATTAAGTGATCAAACATATAAAGTGATAATAACAGAAAATAACCAAAATATGTTTAAAAGGGGATGTCACATTTTAAGTGAGTTCTATAGGTAAACTAACTTAAAATTTAAAATTAGTTCTACCGGTGAATCAACTTAAAATTTAAAGTTGGTTCTACCGATTAAGAGACTTAAAATTTAAATTCAGTTCTCCACATACCCCGACTTATAATATTTAACGATATTGTAATTAAGTTAAATATATAAATGTATGTATTGTATATAAATTTTTTTTATATATTTAGTTCTTAAGTAATTAATTTATATTTAATTTTTCAATTAACAAAATGTAATTAAAAACTATTTTAAACATATTTTGGTTTTAACTACTATTAAGGGATCAAACATATACAACGGTACAAGCAGAAAATAACCAAAATATGTTTAAAAGAGGATATCACATTATAAGTCAGTTCTATAGGTAAACTAACTTAAAATTTAAAATTAGTTCTACCGGTGAATCAACTTAAAATTTAAAGTTGGTTCTACCTATTAAGAGACTTAAAATTTAAATTCAGTTCTACACATGAACCGACTTATAATATTTAATGCTGTTATAATTAAGTTAAATATATAAATGTATGTATTGTATGTAAATTATTTTTTGTTATACATTTAGTTCTTAAGTAATTATTTAATATTTAATTTTTCAATTAACAAAATGTATTTAAAAACTCTTTTAAATATATTTTGGTTTTTACTGCAATTAAGTTATCAGAATCATGTAGTGATACTAGCAGAAAATAACCAAAATATGTTTAAAAGGAGATATGATATTTTAAGTCGGTTCTACAGGTGAATTGACTTAAAATTTCAAATTGGTTCTACCGGTGAATCAACTTAAAATTTAAAGTTGATTCTACCGATGAACAGACTTAAAAGTTAAATTGAGTTCTACCCATTAACCGACTTATAATATTTAACGATATTGTAATTATGTTATATATATAAATGTATGTATTGTATATAAATTATTTTTTTATACATTTAATTATTAAGTAATTAATTTATATTTAATTTTTCAATTAACAAAATGTAATTAAAAACCATTTTAAACATATTTTGGTTTTTACTGCTATTAACTGATCAAACATATAAAGTGATACTAGTAGAAAATAACCAAAATATGTTTAAAAGGGGATATCACATTTTAAGTCGGTTCTATAGGTGAACTAAGTTAAAATTTAAAATTGGTTCTATCAGTAAATCAACTTAACATTTAAAGTTAGTTCTATCGATGATAGACATAAAATTGAAATTCAGTTCTCCACATGAACCGACTTATAATATTTAACGATATTATAACTACGTTAAATATATAAATTTATGTATTGTATATAAATTATTTGTTGTTATATATTTAGTTCTTAAGTAATTAATTAATATTTAATTTTTAAAGTAACAAAATGTATTTAAAAACTCTTTTAAACATATTTTGTTTTGTACTGCAATTAAGTGGTGAGAAACATGCGTTGTTACTAGCAGAAAATTACCAAAATATGTTTAAAAGGGGATATGATATTTTAAGTCGGTTCTATAGGTGAACTAACTTAAAATAAAAAATTGATTCTACTAGTGAATCAACTTAAAATTTAATGTCGATTCTAGAGATAAACAGATTTAAAATTTAAATTGAGTTCTACCCTTGAACCGACTTATAATATTTAACGATATTGTAATTAAGTTAAATATATAAATGTATGTATTGTATATAAATTATTTTTTGTTATACATTTAGTTCTCAAGTAATTAATTAATATTTTATTTTTCAATTAACAAAATGTGTTTAAAAACTCTTTTAAACATATTTTGGTTTTTACTGCAATTAAGTGATCAAACATATAAAGTGATACCAGTAGAAAATAACCAAAATATATTTTAAAGGTGATATCACACTTTAAGTCGGTTCTGTAGGTGAACTGACCTAAAATTTAAAATTGGTTCTACCGGTGAACCAACTTAAAATTTAAAATTGATTCTACCGAAAGAATAGACTTAAAATTTAAATTCATTTCTACCCATGAACCGACTTATAATATTTGATAATATTGTAATTAAGTTAAATAAATCAATGTATGTATTGTATATAAATTATTTTTTTTATACATTTAGTTCTTAAGTAATTAATTTATATTTAATATTTCAATTAACAAAATGTAATTAAAATCTATTTTAAACATATTTTGGTTTTTACTGCTATTAAGTGATCAAACATATAAAGTGATACTAGGAGAAAATAACCAAAATATGTTTAAAAGGGGATATGAAATTTTATGTCGTTTCTCCAGGTGAACTTACTTACAATTGAAAATTGGTTCTACCGGTGAATCAACTTAAAATTTAAAGTTGGTTCTACAGATTGACACACTTAAAATTTAAATTGAGTTCTACCCCTGAACCGACTTATAATATTTAACGATATTGTAATTAAGTTAAATATATAAATGTATGTATTGTGTATAGATTATTTTTTGTTATACATTTAGTTCTTAAGTAATTAATTAATATTTAATTTTTCAAAATAACAAAATGTGTTTAAAAACTCTTTTAAACATATTTTGGTTTTTATTGCAATTAGGTGATCAAAAACATGTAGTGATATAAGCAGAAAATTACCAAAATATGTATAAAAAGGGATATGACATTTTAAGTCGGTTCTGTAAGTAAACTCACTTAAAATTTAAAATTGTTTCTACCGGTGAATCAACTTAAAATTTAAAGTTGGTTCTACCCCTTAACCGACTTATAATATTTAACGATATTGTAATTAAGTTAAATACATAAATGTATGTATTGTATATAAATTATTTTTTGTTATACATTTAGTTCTTAAGTAATTAATTAATATTTAATTTTTAAATTAACAAAATGTATTTAAAAACTCTTTTAAACATATTTTGTTTTGTACTGCAATTAAGTGGTGAGAAACATGCGTTGATACTAGCAGAAAATTACCAAAATATGTTTAAATATGGATATGACATTTTAAGTCTGTTCTATAGGTGAACTAACTTAAAATTTAAAATTGGTTCTACGAGTTAATCAACTTAAAATTTAAAGTTGGTTCTACCGATTAACAGATTTAAAATTTAAATTGAGTTCTACCCCTGAATCGACTTATAATATTTAACGATATTATAATTAAGTTAAATATATAAATGTATGTATTGTATATAAATTATTTTTTGTTATACATTTCGTTCTTAAGTAATTAATTAATATTTAATTTTTCAATTAACAAAATGTGTTTAATTACTCTTTCAATCATATTTTGGTTTTTACAGCAATTAAGTGATCACAAATATGCAGTGATATTAGCAGAAATTAACCAAAATATGTTTAAAAAGGGATATGACATTTTAAGTCGGTTCTGTAGGTGAACTCATTTAAAATTTAAAATTGTTTCTACCGGTGAATCAACTTTAAATTTTAAATTCAGTTCTACCCATGAACCGACTCATAATATTTGATGGTATTGTAATTAAGTTAAAAATATAAATGTATGTATTGTATATAAATTATTTTTTGTTATACATTTAGTTCTTAAGTAATTAATTAATATTTAATTTTTGAATTAAAAAATTGTGTTTAAAAACGCTTTAAAACATATTCTTGTTTTTACTACTATTAAGTGATAAAAAAGATGGAGTGATACTAGCAGAAAATAACCAAAATATGTTTAAAAGGGGATATTACATTTTAAGTCCGTTCTATAGGTGAACTCACTTAAAATTTAAAATTGGTTCTACTAGTGAATCAACTTAAAATTTAATGTTGGTTCTACCGATTAACATACTTAAAATTTAAATTGAGTTCTACCCCTGAACCGACTTATAATATTTAACGATATTGTAATTAAGTTAAATATATAAATGTATGTATTGTATAAAAATTATTTTTTGTTATACATTTAGTTCTTAAGTAATTAATTAATATTAAATTTGTCAATTAACAAAATGTGTTTAAAAACCCTTTTAAACATATTTTGGTTTTTATTGCAATTAAGTGATCAAAAACATGCAGTGATATAAGCAGAAAATTATAAAAATATGTATAAAAGAAGATATGACATTTTAAGTCGGTTTTGTAGGTGAACTCACTTAAAATTTAAAATTGTTTCTACCGGTGAATCAACATAAAATTTAAAGTTGGTTCTACCCCTGAACCGACTTATAATATTTAACGATATTGTAATTAAGTTAAATATATAAATGTATGTATTGTATATAAATTATTTTTTGTTATACATTTAGTTCTTAAGTAATTAATTAATATTTAATTTTTAAATTAACAAAATGTATTTAAAAACTCTTTTAAACATATTTTGTTTTGTACTGCAATTGAGTGGTGAGAAACATGCGTTGTTACTAGCAGAAAATTACCAAAATATGTTTAAAAGTGGATATGACATTTTAAGTCATTTCTATAGGTGAACTAACTTAAAATTTAAAATTTAAATTGAGTTCTACCACTGAATCGACTTGTAATATTTAACGATATTGTAATTAAGTTAAATATATAAATGTATGTATTGTATATAAATTATTTTTTGTTATATATTTAGTTCTTAAGTAATTAATTAATATTTAATTTTTCAATTAACAAAATGTGTTTAATAACTCTTTCAAACATATTTTGGTTTTTACTGCAATTAAGTGATCACAAATATGCAGTGATATTAGCAGAAAATAACCCAAATATGTTTAAAAGGGGATATGACATTTTAAGTCGGTTCTATAGGTGAACTCACTTAAAATTTAAAATTGGTTCTACGAGTAAATCAACTTAAAATTTAAAATTGGTTCTACTGATAAACAGATTTAAAATTTAAATTGAGTTCTACCCCTGAATCGACTTATAATATTTAACGATATTGTAATTAAGTTAAAAATATAAATATATGTATTGTATATAATTTTTTTTTATACATTTAGTTCTTAAGTAATTAATTAATATTTAATTTTTGAATTAAAAAATGTGTTTAAAAACGCTTTAAAACATATTCTTGGTTTTACTACTATTAAGTGATCAAAAAGATGGAGTGATACTAGCAGAAAATAACCAAAATATTTTTAAAATGGGATATGACATTTTAAGTTGGTTCTATAGGTGAACTGACTTAAAATTTAAAATTGGTTCTACCGGTGATTCAACTTAAAATTTAATGTTGGTTCTACCGATAAACAGACTTAAAATTTAAATTGAGTTCTACCCCTGAACCGACTTATAATATTTAACGATATTGTAATTAAGTTAAATTTATAAATGTATGTATTGTATATAAATTATTATTTTTTATATATTTAGTTCTTAACTAATTCATTTATATTTAATTTTTCAATTAACAAAATGTATTTAGAAACTCTTTTAAATATATTCTGGTTTTTACTTCAATTAAGTGATGAGAAGCATGTAGTGATAGCAGCAGCAAATAACCAAAATATGTTTAAAAGGGGATATGACATTTTAAGTCCGTTCTATAGGTGAACTAACTTAAAATTTAAAATTGGTTCTACCGGTGAATCAACTTAAAACTTAATGTTGGTTCTACCGATTAATAGACTTAAAATTTAAATTGAGTTCTACCCCTGATCCGGCTTATAATATTTAACGATATTTTAATTAAGTTAAATATATAAATGTATGTATTGTATATAAAATATTTTTTGTTATACATTTAATTCTTAAGTAATTAATTAATATTTAATTTTTCAATTAACAAAATGTGTTTAAAAACTCTTTTAATCATATTTTGGTTTTTAATACTATTAAGTGATCAAACATATAAAGTGATACTAGCAGAACATTACCAAAATATGTTTAAAAAGGGATATGACATTTTATGTCGTTTCTATAGGTGAACTTACTTAAAATTTAAAATTGGTTCTACCGATGAATCAACTTAAAATTTAAAGTTGGTTCTACAGATTAACACACTTAAAATTTAAATTCAGTTCTACCCATGAACCGACTTATAATATTTAACGATATTGTAATTAAGTTAAATATATAAATGTATGTATTGTGTATAAATTATTTTTTGTTATACATTTAGTTCTTAAGTAATTAATTAATATTTAATTTTTCAAAATAACAAAATTTGTTTAAAAACTCTTTTAAACATATTTTGGTTTTTATTGCAATTAAGTGATCAAAAACATGCAGTGATATAAGCAGAAAATTACCAAAATATGTATAAAAGGGGATATGACATTTTAAGTCAGTTCTGTAGGTGAACTCACTTAAAATTTAAAATTGTTTCTACCGGTGAATCAACATAAAATTTACAGTTGGTTCTACCCCTGAACCGACTTATAATATTTAACGATATTGTAATTAAGTTAAATATATAAATGTATGTATTGTATATAAATTATTTTTTGTTATACATTTAGTTCTTAAGTAATTAATTAATATTTAATTTTTAAATTAACAAAATGTATTTAAAAACTCTTTTAAACATATTTTGTTTTGTTCTGCAATTAAGTGGTGAGAAACATGCGTTGTTACTAGCAGAAAATTACCAAAATATGTTTAAAAGTGGATATGACATTTTAAGTCGGTTCTATAGGTGAACTAACTTAAAATTTAAAATTTAAATTGAGTTCTACCCCTGAATCGACTTATAATATCTAACGATATTGTAATTAAGTTAAATATATAAATGTATGTATTATATATAAATTATTTTTTGTTATATATTTAGTTCTTAAGTAATTAATTAATATTTAATTTTTCAATTAACACAATGTGTTTAATAACTCTTTCAAACATATCTTGGTTTTTACTGCAATTAAATGATCACAAATATGCAGTGATATTAGCAGAAAATAACCAAAATATGTTTAAAAGGGGATATGACATTTTACGTCGGTTCTATAGGTGAACTCACTTAAAATTTAAAATTGGTTCTACGAGTGAATCAACTTAAAATTTAAAGTTGGTTCTACCGATAAACAGATTTAAAATTTAAATTGAGTTCTACCCCTGAATCGACTTATAATATTTAACGATATTGTAATTAAGTTAAAAATATAAATGTATGTATTGTATATAAATTATTTTTTGTTATACATTTAGTTTTTAAGTAATTAATTAATATTTAATTTTTGAATTAAAAAAATGTATTTAAAAACGCTTTAAAACATATTCTTGTTTTGTACTGCAATTAAGTGGTGAGAAGCATGCGTTGTTACTAGCAGAAAATTACCAAAATATGTTTAAAAGTGGATATGATATTTCAAGTCGGTTCTATAGGTGAACTAACTTAAAATTTAAAATTTAAATTGAGTTCTACCCTGAATCGACTTATAATATTTAACGATATTGTAATTAAGTTAAATATATAAATGTATGTATTGTATATAAATTATTTTTTGTTATATATTTAGTTCTTAAATAATTAATTAATATTTAATTTTTCAATTAACAAAATGTGTTTAATAACTCTTTCAAACATATTTTGGTTTTTACTACAATTAAATGATCACAAATATGCTGTGATATTAGCAGAAAATAACCAAAATATGTTTAAAAGGGGATATGACATTTTAAGTCGGTTCTATAGGTGAACTCACTTAAAATTTAAAATTGGTTCTACGAGTGAATCAACTTAAAATTTAAAGTTGTTTCTACCGATAAACAAATTTAAAATTTAAATTGAGTTCTACCCTTGAATCGACTTATAATATTTAACGATATTGTAATTAAGTTAAAAATATAAATGTATGTATTGTATATAAATTATTTTTTGTTATACATTTAGTTCTTAAGTAATTAATTAATATTTAATTTTTGAATTAAAAAAATGTGTTTAAAAACGCTTTAAAACATATTCTTATTTTTACTACTATTAAGTGATAAAAAAGATGGAGTGATACTAGCAGAAAATAACCAAAATATATTTAAAAGGGGATATGACATTTTAAGTTGGTTCTATAGGTGAACTGACTTAAAATTTAAAATTGGTTCTACTAGTGAATCAACTTAAAATTTAATGTTGGTTCTACCGATAAATAGACTTAAAATTTAAATTGAGTTCTACCCCTGAACCGACTTATAATATTTAACGATATTGTAATTAAGTTAAATATATAAATGTATGTATTGTATATAAATTATTATTTTTTATATATTTAGTTCTTAACTAATTATTTTATATTTAATTTTTCAATTAACAAAATGTATTTAGAAACTCTTTTAAATATATTTTGGTTTTTACTGCAATTAAGTGATGAGAAGCATGTAGTGATAGCAGCAGCAAATAACCAAAATATGTTTAAAAGGGGATATGACATTTTAAGTCCGTTCTACAGGTGAACTGACTTAAAATTTAAAATTGGTTCTACCGGTGAATGAACTTAAAATTTAAAGTTGTTTCTACCGATTAAGAGACTTCAAATTTAAATTCAGTTCTCCACATGGACCGACTTATAATATTTAACGCTATTGTAATTAAGTTAAATATATAAATGTATGTATTGTATGTAAATTATTTTTTGTTATATATTTAGTTCTTAAGTAATTAATTAATATTTAATTTTTCAATTAAAAAAATGTGTTTAAAAACGCTTTTAAACATATTCTTGTTTTTTACTGCAATTAAGTGATCAAAAACATGCAGTGATATTAGTAGAAAATTACCAAAATATGTGTAAAAGGGGATATGACATTTTAAGTCGGTTCTATAGGTGAACTCACTTAAAATTTAAAATTGTTTCTACCGGTGAATCATCTTAAAATTTAAAGTTGATTCTACCGATGAACACACTTAAAATTTAAATTCAGTTCTACCCATGAACCGACTCATAATATTTGATGATATTGTAATTAAGTTAAAAATATAAATGTATGTATTGTATATAAATTATTTTTTGTTATACATTTAGTTCTTAAGTAATTAATTAATATTTAATTTTTAATTAAAAAAATGTGTTTAAAAACGCTTTTAAACAAATTCTGGTTTTTACTGCTATTAAGTGATCAAAAAGATGGAGTGATACTAGCAAAAAATAACCAAAATATGTTTAATAGGGGATATGACATTTTAAGTCGGTTCTATAGGTGAACTGACTTAAAATTTAAAATTGGTTCTACCGGTGAATCAACTTAAAATTTAATGTTGGTTCTACCGATTAACAGACTTAAAATTTAAATTGAGTTCTATCCCTGAACCGACTTATAATATTTAACGATATTGTAATTAAGTTAAATATATAAATGTATGTATTGTATATAAAATATTTTTTGTTATACATTTAGTTCTGAAGTAATTAATTAATATTTAATTTTTCAATTAACAAAATGGGTTTAAAAACTCTTTTAAACATATTTTGGTTTTTACTGCAATGAAGTGATCAAAAACATGCAGTGATATTAGCATAAAATTACCAAAATATGTTTAAAAGAGGATATGAAATTTTAAGTGAGTTCTATAGGTGAACTCACTTAAAATTTAAAATTGTTTCTACCGGTGAATCAACTTAAAATTTAAATTTGGTTCTATCCCTGAACCGACTTATAATATTTGACGATATTGTAATTAAGTTAAATATATAAATGTATGTATTGTATATAAATTATTTTTTGGTATACATTTAGTTTTTAAGTAATTAATTAATATTTAATTTTTCAATTAAGAAAATGTATTTAAAAACTATTTTATACATATTTTGGTTTTTACTGCTATTATGTGATCAAACATATGCAGTGATACTAGTAGAAAATAACCAAAATATGTTTAAAAGGGGATGTAACATTTTAAGTCGGTTCTATAGGTGAACTAACTTAAAATTTAAAATTTGTTGTACCGGAGAATCAACTTAAAATTTAAAGTTGGTTCTGCCCATGAATAGACTTAAAATTTAAAGTCAGTTCTACCGATGAACCGACTTAAAATTAAAAATCGGTTGACACATATGACCAACTTAAAATTTAAAGTCGATTCACGGGTTGAATCGACTTTGAATTTTAAGTCCCCACATTTTAATTTGGTTCATGAAACTGACTTAAAATCCTAATTTTGACCCTAATGATCTATTGACCATGATGATCCTAATTTTGTCCTAGTTTGCATTGTTTTTGCTCCATTTACTTTGTTTGATCTCTTTGGATTCCCACTTTTTCCAAACTCAAAGTTTACTTCTTTATAGCCCAAAAATATTTGTGCTTTACTTCTACCAATAAATGTCATGCTTTTCCAAATATAAAGTGCTAAGGAGACATACCAATAAGGGTCTTAAAAGCTTTCCTATAAGCCCAAAGTGCATCACCTAATTTGTAAGAACAATCTTTTCTTAAATGATCACTACCTTCTCCAAGATTCTTTTAATTTCTCTATTTGAAACCTCAACTAGACCACTAGTTTGTGGATGATATGGGAAAAAAACCTTGGGTTTTCAACCATAACTTGAAAATAAAAGACTATAAGAATGGGTACAAAAGTGACTAACTCTGTCACTAATTACAACCCTAGGGTTTTCAACCCTAATGATTATTAAATATTTATTTAAGAGTTTTGTGATTACCTTTACATCATTAGTTGGAGTGGAAATTTTCTTCACTCACTTAGACATATAGTCCATAGTCACTACAATATAAGAATTTCCAAAAGAAGAAACAAAGGGACACATGATGTCTATACCTTTAACATCAAATATTTTTGCTTCTAAGATTTCATTCTGAAGCATTTCTTGCCTCTTATAAATATTTCCCACCTTTTTATCACCAATCACATTGTTTAATAATCTCGAAGACATTATTAAATAGAATGGGCCAATAAAATGCCGATTATAGTACCTTAGTTGAATTTCTTGTCATTCCAAAGTGACCTCCACAGTCTGAAATGTAGCAATGATGTAGGATATAATTTGTCTCTTATAAAGGGATACATCTTCTAAGTATACCTTCACTACACCTCTTAAAATGTTAAGAATGATGCCAAATATAAAATCTTGAATCATGCAGGTATTTCTTCTTACTTAATAATTTGGATGGCATAACTCCACTTGCTAGAAAGTTAGCCACATCTACATACCATGGAATTTCATTGTTATAATGGCCCACAATTATTCATCCAAAAAATACTCATCAATATAAAAAAAAATTTATCAATCATATCACCAATTCAAATTCTTGTATTAAAATACCCCATCTAATAAGCTGATGAGTGCTCAAAAAGCACTAAAATAACCATGATTTTATGCACATTAATTGATTAAAAATACATATATTTATATGTTTTATCATATATTTATATAAATTTGTCTTTTTCGGAATCACGGGTATTTTTATTGTTTTTCAGGTATTTTGGCTTAAAAACGCAATTTAAAGACTCAAACAGGAATACTTGAAGCAATACATCACAAATATATTAATAAATAAGTGGGAAAAGGTCAACAAATATGGAAAAATTGGACAAAATGGGTCGAAAAGGTCAAAAATGTCAAAAAGACGAAAATCGCGCCGCCGCGCCCCCGGCCGCCGCGCCCCACCGCCCGGCCGCCGCGCCCCACCGCCCGGCACCGCCCCAAGCAGCAGCGCGCGGCACTGTTCATCCACGGGTACTGTTCATCAGACTCGGCACTGTTCATGAGACGCGGCACTGTTCATCAGACTCGGCACTGTTCATCAGACTGGGTACTGTTCATCAGACTCGGCACTGTTCATCAGACGCGGCACTGTTCATACTCGGCACTGTTCATACCCGGTACTGTACAGCCGCGGTACTGTTCATACCCGGTACTGTGCAGCCGCCCCATGTCATGCTGACGTCATCAAATGACGTCAGCAATCAATAATACGCGTTTTTTCATTTTTTTAACATTTTTTTCTCTACTTTTTCTCTCCATCCTCACCTATAAATACCCCCCTTCCCTTCACTTCAAATCACACCTTAAAACCACACTTCTCTCTTCTTTCTTTCTCTCATTTCTTAGTTTTTTGAGTTTTCCTTAGTTTCTTTCTTAGTTTCTAAGTTTTTCTTAGTTTCCTTCTTAGTTTTTAGTTCAATTCTCTTAGTTTTAGTGTTCTTCTCTTTTTGAGAGGAACTTGTAATGTTTTTGTAATAATTTAGTTTTTGATTCAATATATGGAAGTGCAAATTCCGCTCGGAGGTTTTCTAGCAACGGGAATAGCGTCGAAGTTCTGTAAGGATTTTATTTTCTTTACAGTTATTTTTATGCTTTATTCTTACATGTTATATTCAACTTGTCTGTGGTTAAATTTAACTATGCTAGCTGTTTAGTAAAAATGATGTAATAACGACGTTGTTAAGCCTGCGAAATATTAAATAGGTAAAAATCTTTAAAATGAATTGATTTTGTTTTTATTCAAGATTTTATATTAAGAATGTTAGAGAGAAATATATTATTTTTCATTACAAACTTAAACCCGAAAATTAGATTTTAAGGTTTAGTTATCCGGTCTAATTTAGAGTAGTGCTCTTTTATTTGTTGGTACAATCGCCCGGTAGTTAGAGTGAAACTCTATTTCAAAAGTTTTTATAAGAATTATTATGTGAAAATGTATTGACAACATGTTTTCAATAGTGGTTTTAAAACTTGAAAGTTAGTACTCGGATAATTAAATTCTTAAGTTTAATTTGGACACCTTGAATAATGTTTAAATTGTCTAACCCCACCAAAGGTGGCATTTAAATGGTTCATTTTCAATCTCTTAGAAAAAGGAATTAATTTAATTAAGCATATTAGTTATCAACCCCACCCATAGGTGTTAATTGATTTGTTTAGTTAACAAAGAATATCTAACCCCACCAAAGGTGGTATTTATATAAAAAAGAGAGAATCAATAAAATATCAATTTATATCTTTAATAACCTAGTTAATATGAGCAAGCATAATTAATTTAGTTATTATATCCATAAATACTCCGCTAATATAAATGATAAAAATTTGCATGAATATTTATTGAATCCGTATATATGTTTATTTTTAGATAATTATTTATTGAATTTGTATCTTTGTTTATTTTTATGTTATTAGATTATATTTAATTAATCTGTATATATGTTTATTTTATGTTATTAGATTAGGAACACAAAAACCAAACTATCGTGACAGGATGTTTAGGATTTAATTTCGTTTTTAAAAGTTTGAATAATAAATTAAAAACCACATACATTCCTTCCTTAGATCGACCTTGGGAGTATACTTATCATTTTCTTCGAAATGATTCGTGCACTTGCGAGAGTTTTATAAATATTAAAACCAAAGTATTTGCGAAGATCGGCGATGCCGATTTTCGTTCATCAAGTTTTTGGCGCCGTTGCCGGGGAAGGAATAGCGTTTTTAAATTATTTATCAAAATTTTAAAAACATTTTTTTTACTGTAAATAATCGTGATATTTTAATAATAATCAAATTTCAAAATTCATAATAAATAAAAAAAAATAAAAAAAAATAAAAAAAAAATAATAATTTTTTTTTAATTGTAAAATAATTTAGAAATTTGAAATTTGAAGTAAAAATTTTTACCGTTCATGAATAGTAAAAAAAAAAATTAAAATTCAAAATTCAAAAAAATTTTAAGTTAATAAGAAATAATATAGCGTGAATAGTAAAATAAAATTACCGTTCAAAAAAAAAAAAAAAAAATTCAAAAACTTAAATTTCAAAAAAAAAATTTATATAGCGTGAATAATAAAATAAAATTACCGTTCATGAATAGTAAAAAAAAAAAAAAAATTTACTTGAATTCATATCTAATTAACTAAATAGCATGAAAAGTAAAAATCTAAGGGAGTTCTGTCTAGGAGACTAGTTCTTGAAGCCTTTGTGCCACTAGTCTTTCCTGGGAACGTTGCTCTGGCTAGGAGAATGGTATTTAAGGAGCCGTTTGCACCACCATTCTTTCCTGGGAGCACTCTTGGTTAATACTAATTATGTTACAAAAAATAATAATTAAAAAAAAAACAAATTTTTTTTTTTTTTTTTTTTTTTAGTATTTAACTAGTTTTGTTTAGTGCTTTGTATTAAATAACATGTAAATTTTCTCTAAATTTTTTATTTTGTTGACAGGAGTTTTAAAATTTACGTTTACAATAGTCTATGCGTGGTAGGAGATCCTTAGGAAACCCCCTAACACCATATGTAAATAATTTTCATAAATTTAAACAAGTGTCAACAAAACTGGATTCTACCCATCAACCTGTTTTTGAGCCAAACATAGAACCAAGTCTTAATCCTTTACTAGAACCAAAAGAAATGGAGGAAAACCAACCTATGAGGGAAACCACGATGAAGGAGTTTGCAAGACCGGTGATTGGCACGGCAACTGCCGCTATCCAGTTGGGAGAGGCTGCTCGGAATTATGACCTTAAAAATATTCATTTTTCTATGCTTCCTTCCTTTTATGGATTACCTAATGAAGATTCTCTTTCCTTTATGAGAGATTTCTATGCTACGGTCCAAACATTCCCCCTCGGTATTCTAAACGAGGATCAACTTAGGATGAGATGTTTTCCCTACACTCTAAAGGATAAGGCCAAAGCTTGGTTGATGTCACTTCCCCCAGGTTCTCTGATGACATGGGGTAACATTTACAATAAATTCATGGGAAAATTCTATTCCCATCAAAAAACATCAGAGTTGAGAGGAAAGATTGCTACTTTCTCTCAGATGGATGGAGAGCCATTCCATGAAGCTTGGGATAGGTTCAAAATGTTTCTCACTCAGTGTCCCCATCATAGCTTTCCCCTGCAGTTACAGAACCAATTCTTTTACGATGGACTTACACAACAATGTCAGTTCATTGTCGACAACGCTGCAGGAGGAGCAATAGGAGAAAAAACTGCCTCAGAGACGTATAACCTTTTTGAGATGTTGGGTGCTAATTCCCAACAGAAAAGCTCCCGAGTGAGAAAAGCTGGAGTTCATGAAATCGACTCCAGTAATGAAGTTCAACAACAACTTGTTCAACTGACTAAGCAAGTTGCCCTTCTCGCTACACAAACCAACACCAATAATGAACAATATGGTTTGTACAGCAACATGGGACATGGTACTGAAGCCTGTCCATATCAAGGAGAAACAACTGGACCTGAACAGGTCAATGTGTTGGGAGCATATCAACAAAGACCAAGGTTTGATCCCAACTCAAATACCTATAATCCTGGGTGGAGAAGTCATCCAAATTTCTCCTGGAGGCAAAACAACCCTCCTTTCACTCAAAGCTCAAACCAGGCAGGCCAGCAATTCCACCCACCTATTCCAAGAAGCATTCCCAATAAACCAACGCTGGAGGACAACTTGAATTCTTTTATTCAAGTCTGTAGGGATAATCAATCTAAAACCAATCAACGATTGGACTCTGTGGAAGCTTCTATCAAAAAGGTGGAAGTTCAAGTTGAACAGTTAGTTGAACATTTGCAAAAAGGCAAAGACTAATTTGAAACTTAAATGAATTCAATGAAGAGGAGACATTGAGTTTTTCATTCTGCAATCTCCAAGCAACGTCTTACTAGAAGACGATAAATTTTAGTCCTGTATGGGAGGTCACCCATTATTGTATTTTCCTTTGTTTTAGTTTGCGTGTAATAAAAATTCAGATGAAATAAAATTCGTTTGTTTCAAAAATTCTGTCCATTCACTTAAATTTAAAAAAAAAAAAAAAAATTTAGGTTCCTTGCACTTTTTGCTTTTACGTTTTATCAAGTTATAAATATTTCTTAGAGATAGCTACTAAAAGCAAAATGTTGATACACAATAGGAGGAGGATCATTTTCAACTACAAACAACCATGGGAGATGCTGAAGATAGGCAGAAAAAGATGAAAGAATATACAATGCCAATCATTGGCAATGTACCTTCCGGTATCCAATTACAAGAGGCTGCAAGGAATTATGAATTGAAAAAGATTCATTATTCTTTGTTGCCTTCCTTTTACGGTATCCCTAATGAAGACCCTTTGCATTTCATTCGAGAATTCTATGCTATTGTCCAAACCTTTCCACTACATGCAATTAATGAAGATCAACTTAGGATGAGGTGTTTTCCTTACACTCTCAAAGATAAAGCTTGGTCATGGTTCATTACTCTACAGTCAGGTTCTCTTAAAACTTGGGAGGCAGTCTATGAAATTTTTATGGGTAGGTTCTATTCCCATCAAAAGACTGTTGATCTAAGAACAAAGATAGCAACATTTTCTCAAATGTATGAAGAGCCCTTTCATGAAGCTTGGGAACGATTCAAACTCCTTTTCATTCAATGTCAAAATCATAGATTTCCATTACAGCTACAAAACCAATTCTTTTATGATGGATTGACACTACAGAGTCAATACATGGTTGATAATGCTGCTGGAGGTGCTGTAGGAGAAAAGACCGCAGAGGAAACCTATAATCTTTATGAGCTGTTGGGTTCTAATTCCCAACAAAGAGGTGGTAGAAGGAAAGCAAAGGTCAATGAAGTCGGCTCTGATAATGAGATAACCTTGCAACTTGCTGAATTGACTAAACAAGTGAAATTCCTCACTTCCCACCAAATTTCAAATCAAGAGGTATGTGAAGTGTGTTGTTCAATTGGGCATGGTACTCATAATTGTTCAAATACTTGTGATTCTAGTGTCGATGCCATAGAGGAAGTCCAATCTTTTCAAAGGTATCATCCAAACACCTATAATCACCCAGCCTACACCCAATATCCAACACTAAGGTTGGATAACAACCACCCTTACCCACCAAGCCAATCTTTTAAGCCAACCTTAGAAGATAGCTTGAATGCTTTTATTCAAGTTAGTCGTGACAACCAATTGATGACAAATCAAAGGTTGAACACCATGGAGGCTTCGGTTAAAAGGATTGAATCTAAAGTTGGGCAACTGGTTGAACAAATGCAAAAGAAAGAACCAGGAAAGTTGCCCAGTCAACCAGAACAAGCAAAGGATGTTAGAACCCTTCGAAGTGGTAAGGTAGTCAATACCAGTTTACCTGAAATCTCTAACAATCTACCTTGTAGTTCAGGTAACAGAGAAGGCGATACTCAAATCTCGCAAAAAGGAGAAACAGGTGTTAAACTTAACAAGCCTTCTGAAAAACTCATTGGGGGGTCATCTGACACCCCCAAAATTCAAAAGACAACAGAACCACACCAGATACAAGTACCTTTTCCCCACCGGTTGAAAGAATCCAAACAAGATAAGCAATTCAATGATCTTTTTAATATGCTCTCTAAAGTAAATATTAATTTACCATTATTAGAAGTGATCATGAATGTGCCTTCATATGCCAAGTTTTTCAAAGAGTTGAACACTAAGAAAAGGAGGTATGAACTGAATGAACGAGTAGTAGTATCAGAAATTTCTAGCGCTGTACTTCAGCACAAACTACCCCCTAAGTTGAAAGACCCTGGAAGTTTTATTATAAACATAACTATGGGGGATAGGAAGGTTGCTAAAGCAATGCTTGATTTAGGTGCTAGTATAAATTTGATGCCCTACTCTATATTCTTACAACTCAATCTAGGGGATTTAAAACCCACAACTATGTCCCTTCAACTTGCAGATAGATCTCTTAAATATCCAGAGGGAATAGTTGAGGATGTTTTGGTACAGGTAGACAAACTGATAATACCTGTTGACTTTGTGGTTCTGGATATGCAAGAAAATCCAGCATTGGACAGAGAGCACACAATATTGCTTGGTAGACCATTTATGGCAACTACTAAAACTATTATTGATGTCCAAGATGGAAATTTGACAATGACAGTCTTAGGAGAGACTGTTCATTTTAAAGTTTTTGATTCTTCACCTTTCCCTTCTATTTCTGCCATCGATGAAATATTCGATGTTGATCCTTTGGATAATCTTGTCCAAAACACCTTTTTCCGAACCAGAATAGAAGACAAGCTTGAAACCGTTCTTACACTTGAAAAGGTTGAAGAAGATTTAGATGAAGAAATTAAGGGGTACCTTGAACAACTAGACAATAATGAAGTGATGACAAAATCTAGTACACTTTTAAATCTACCCAGTTCTTCATCTATTAAAGAGGCCAATCCACCTGAACTTGAACTCAAAGACTTACCTGAGCACTTAAAATATGTGTTTTTGGGAGAGGGAGAAACTTATCCAGTGATAATTTCTTCAACCTTGACCAAACCACAAGAAAAGGAACTCATCAAAGTGCTTAAACAGTTTAAGAAATCTATAGGTTGGAGTATAGGTGATATAAGAGGCATTAGTCCAACAATGTGTATGCACAAGATCAACTTGGAGGATGGTGCTAAACCTGTACGAGAGGCCCAAAGAAGACTAAACCCAAACATGCAAGAGGTAGTTAAAAAGGAAATTCTTAAATTATTAGAAGAAGGGATTATCTATCCTATTGCAGATAGTAAGTGGGTTAGTCCAGTGCATGTGGTACCAAAGAAATCTGGGATAACAGTTGTTAAGAATGACAAAAGTGAATTAGTGCCCACTAGAATAATCACTGGATGGAGAATGTGTATAGATTTTAGGAAACTAAATTTATATACGAAAAAGGATCACTTTCCTCTTCCATTCATTGATCAAATGTTGGAAAGATTAGCTGGGCACGAATTTTACTGTTTTTTGGATGGACTGTCTGGATATTATCAAGTACCCATAGCACCAGAAGATCAGGAAAAGACCACATTTACATGTCCTTTTGGGACATTTGCTTTTCGCAGAATGCCATTTGGGTTATGCAATGCCCCTGCCACGTTCCAGAGATGCATGATATCCATTTTCTCGGACATGGTGGAGAAATTCATTGAGATTTTCATGGACGATTTCTCTGTCTTTGGGAACTCATTTGATGATTGCTTACATAAATTGACTTTGGTTTTAGAAAGATGCATTGAATGCAATCTAACCCTTAGTTGGGAGAAAAGTCATTTTATGGTTCAACAAGGGATAGTTTTAGGACATATAATTTCAAACAAGGGTATTGAAGTTGATAAGGCAAAAGTTGAATTGATATCCAAACTACCTCCCCCTACATCTGTGAAGGGGATAAGAAGCTTCTTGGGACATGCAGGATTCTACAGACGATTTATTAAAGATTTCTCTAAAATAAGTCGTCCATTATGTAACTTGCTATCCAAAGATGCTGATTTTGATTTCAACAATGACTGCCTTACTTCCTTTAATACCTTGAAAGATAAACTCACATCTACCCCTGTTATAATGGCACCAAACTGGTCTTTACCCTTTGAAATAATGTGTGACGCTTCTGATTATGCAATAGGAGCAGTCCTGGGACAAAGAGTGGATAAGCGTTTACATGTCATCTACTATGCTAGCAAAACACTCAATGATGCCCAGATGAATTACACCACCACTGAAAAGGAATTCTTGGCTATAGTATTCTCTTTAGACAAATTTCGGTCTTATTTAGTAGGATCTAAAGTGATTGTGCATTCTGATCATGCTGCTTTAAGATACCTATTAAGTAAACCAAATGCCAAGCCAAGATTAATCAGGTGGGTATTACTCTTACAAGAATTTGACCTAGAAATCAAGGATAAGAAAGGCAGTGAAAACTTAGTAGCTGACCATTTGTCTAGGTTGATTTCTGACTTCAATTCTCTTAAAGATGAGAGTAATGAAGATATAGTTGAAACCTTTCCTGATGAACAGTTATTTTTCATAGGTCCAAACCCATGGTATGCTGATATTGTAAACTATCTTGCCACTGGTGTTTTGCGACCTAACACTTCATATCAGGACAAGAAAAGGTTTTTTAAAACTATTAAGGACTATTTCTGGGATGACCCTTATTTATACAAGATTGGTCAAGATCAAGTCATCCGGAGATGTGTACCTGAAGAAGAACATAAGAGCATTCTGACTTTTTGTCATGAACTTCATTGTGGGGGTCATTTTGGAGGAGAAAAGACAGCCCGTAAGATATTACAGTCTGGATTCTTTTGGCCCACTCTTTTTAAAGATGCTCATATGTTTTGTGCACAATGTGATAGATGTCAAAAAACAGGAAACATAAGCAAAAGAGATGAAATGCCTTTGACATCTAATTTAGTTGTTGAACTCTTTGACATATGGGGGATTGACTTTATGGGTCCTTTTCCCCCATCTAATGGTTTTCAATACATTTTGGTTGCTGTGGATTATGTGTCCAAGTGGGTAGAAGCTATCCCCACCAAAACCAATGATGCTAATGTTGTTGTGAAATTCTTGAAAGATTTCATATTCAGTAGGTTCGGAACGCCTAGAGCTATAATAAGCGATGGAGGTAGCCATTTTTGTAACAAACTCTTTGATGGAGTACTAAACAAGTACAACATCACACATAAGGTAGCTACTCCATATCATCCTCAAACTTCCGGTTTAGTGGAAGTAAGTAATAGGAAAATTAAGGGAATACTGGAACGCACTGTGCGTCCCTCAAGGAAGGATTGGGCATTTAAGTTAAATGATGCCTTATGGGCATACCGCACCGCTTACAAAACACCTATTGGGATGAGCCCTTACCGGTTAATCTTTGGGAAAGCGTGCCACCTTCCAGTTGAACTTGAACACAAGGCTTATTGGGCAATTAAAGAGCTAAACATGGATTTAGATAAAGCAGGTGAAAAACGAGTACTCCAGCTTCATGAGTTGGAAGAAATTAGGAATGAAGCCTATGAGAATGCCAAATTATACAAGGAGCGTACTAAGCGCTATCATGACAAGAGGCTAGTTCCTAAGACTCTTCACCCTGGAATGAAAGTTCTTTTATTTAACTCTCGTTTGAGATTGTTTCCAGGAAAGCTAAGATCAAGATGGGATGGACCATTCAAAATAGTTCAGGTATTTGAACATGGAGTGGTAGAACTATTGGACTCCAAGACACAAAAAACGTTCAAAGTTAATGGCCATCGTGTCAAGCCTTATGTGGAAGAACCAAACAACATTGCTGAAATGGATTGCATTTGGCTGAGTAACCCTTAGCACCAAAAAGATACGTCTTGCTAAGACGTTAAACTAAGCGCTGGATGGGAGGCAACCCATCATGTTAGGTAATTTTTTGTTATTTGTTTTATTTACTTAATTTTATTGTTTATTTTAGTTTACTTGTTTGTGAATAATTTTTAAAATTGTTAAAACTAAAATATTTGTTGAGATGTTAGAAGTTCACAGCGATCTGTCTGTATACACTTTAATGATGAATATGATGGATGCACCTGCATTTCTTCATTACTACTTACACATTCTCAAGAAATAGGTAATCTTTCTCCTCTTTTCTCTTTATCTTTAATTTGCAGTTGTTACATTGAGGACAATGTAAGTTCTAGGTTGGGGGTGGTGAAAAGTTACCATGCTTAATAAAAAAAAAAAAATTATATATATATATAAAAAAAAAATTATCACAAAAATGTATCATTTCTTTAAATCAAATTTAAGTAAATAGTTAAGTCTTTGGTACTGTTAGATTAATTTTTGAAAACATATCATGAAATATTTTGTAATTATTTTTGATAATTAGTTAGTTTTTGTCATAACTAGTATTTCTTGATAAAATGTGGAAATTATATTAAACCCAAAATCGGTGTTTATGAATTTTTTTTAGTGGAGACTACCCTTGTGAGATATAATTTGAGCCTAATTTCTTTTATTCAGAGTGAAATATATATTTTTTCTACTCCAAACACATTTCTTATTTATTCAAAAAGTTTAGATGATCTCTATAGGTATTAGCATTGAATGTATGAATTTTTTCTCATCTTAATAGAGTATCATATATTTTTGATTATTATTTTTGTTTAGATTAAAACGATTTGAGTAGAAATTGATAGTATATGCTTATATCCCATTCATGCATGACTGCTACAAAAACAAGAAGACATATCTGGGGTTACCTAAACCAAGATCAAACAGAAAAGCCACAAAATTAACCACTCACCAAAATCCAAAAAAAAAAAAAAATGTACAATATGTACATGGGTTGACTCTCTAAAAAATACATATATATAAAAAAAATGTATAGAGAGATAAAAAAAATAGTATCATCTACATACTATGACCCACATTGCCTACAAAGTTGTGAGTAAAGGCTAATTACAAAAGAAAGATATAGGAAGTAATTCCCTAAAAAGTCATCGCAATTTCTTCATTTGTAAAAGCATATATCTTGAAATTCTTTCTTAATGAGTTGGATTTATGCATGAAAATAATTTTTGTATATGATATCTTTATAATTTATACATTCGATTCCTTTCATGAGATCAATGTTAAAATAACACTTTGAGCCTTTATTCTTTATACATATGCGAACATATTAGTTCATTTCTATACATCAACTCTTTCGCATATAAATTAGTATGAGTGTTTGAACCCATAGGATTCAGTGCTTTGAGAGTATTGACTTGTGAGGAATAGAGTCGAAGCGAATTCTGATTCATGACACTGAAATTGGGTAAAATTAAATTGATACATTTTTGAAATGAAATATGAAAATGATTTTCGACTAATTATTGTAATAAAATCATGATTGTTTAAAGAGATTAAAATAACTTATGCTTGAGATTTTAATTATGATCTTAAAGGAGATTAAAAAGTATGAGATATTTTTGTGATATGTTGTGTTCTTTTATTCTTAAATTAATTTTTGATTGTGTTGTAATTTTAATTTTTGATTTGATTGTTTTTATCTTTACATTTAGTTCAATGTTTGTGGGTATCATTACTGAAAACCCTCACGAGACTCAAACTCGTCCACTAGGGCAACCTAGGGGTTTAACGGCTTGTTGCATAGGCTAAATGCAACCGTTTCAATCCACGAAAGTGATTTAGGATAGTTTAAATTTTAGCTTTTATCGCTTCTCTTGCTAAGAGACTAGCAAGAAGCTGGTTGGGGGTTGTGATGAGTGCTCAAAAAGCACTAAAATAACCATGATTTTATGCACATTAATTGATTAAAAATACATATATTTATATGTTTTATCATATATTTATATAAATTTGTCTTTTTCGGAATCACGGGTATTTTTATTGTTTTTCAGGTATTTTGGCTTAAAAACGCAATTTAAAGACTCAAACAGGAATACTTGAAGCAATACATCACAAATATATTAATAAATAAGTGGGAAAAGGTCAACAAATATGGAAAAATTGGACAAAATGGGTCGAAAAGGTCAAAAATGTCAAAAAGACGAAAATCGCGCCGCCGCGCCGCCCGGCCGCCGCGCCCCACCGCCCGGCCGCCGCGCCCCACCGCCCGGCACCGCCCCAAGCAGCAGCGCGCGGCACTGTTCATCCACGGGTACTGTTCATCAGACTCGGCACTGTTCATGAGACGCGGCACTGTTCATCAGACTCGGCACTGTTCATCAGACTGGGTACTGTTCATCAGACTCGGCACTGTTCATCAGACGCGGCACTGTTCATACTCGGCACTGTTCATACCCGGTACTGTACAGCCGCGGTACTGTTCATACCCGGTACTGTGCAGCCGCCCCATGTCATGCTGACGTCATCAAATGACGTCAGCAATCAATAATACGCGTTTTTTCATTTTTTTAACATTTTTTTCTCTACTTTTTCTCTCCATCCTCACCTATAAATACCCCCCTTCCCTTCACTTCAAATCACACCTTAAAACCACACTTCTCTCTTCTTTCTTTCTCTCATTTCTTAGTTTTTTGAGTTTTCCTTAGTTTCTTTCTTAGTTTCTAAGTTTTTCTTAGTTTCCTTCTTAGTTTTTAGTTCAATTCTCTTAGTTTTAGTGTTCTTCTCTTTTTGAGAGGAACTTGTAATGTTTTTGTAATAATTTAGTTTTTGATTCAATATATGGAAGTGCAAATTCCGCTCGGAGGTTTTCTAGCAACGGGAATAGCGTCGAAGTTCTGTAAGGATTTTATTTTCTTTACAGTTATTTTTATGCTTTATTCTTACATGTTATATTCAACTTGTCTGTGGTTAAATTTAACTATGCTAGCTGTTTAGTAAAAATGATGTAATAACGACGTTGTTAAGCCTGCGAAATATTAAATAGGTAAAAATCTTTAAAATGAATTGATTTTGTTTTTATTCAAGATTTTATATTAAGAATGTTAGAGAGAAATATATTATTTTTCATTACAAACTTAAACCCGAAAATTAGATTTTAAGGTTTAGTTATCCGGTCTAATTTAGAGTAGTGCTCTTTTATTTGTTGGTACAATCGCCCGGTAGTTAGAGTGAAACTCTATTTCAAAAGTTTTTATAAGAATTATTATGTGAAAATGTATTGACAACATGTTTTCAATAGTGGTTTTAAAACTTGAAAGTTAGTACTCGGATAATTAAATTCTTAAGTTTAATTTGGACACCTTGAATAATGTTTAAATTGTCTAACCCCACCAAAGGTGGCATTTAAATGGTTCATTTTCAATCTCTTAGAAAAAGGAATTAATTTAATTAAGCATATTAGTTATCAACCCCACCCATAGGTGTTAATTGATTTGTTTAGTTAACAAAGAATATCTAACCCCACCAAAGGTGGTATTTATATAAAAAAGAGAGAATCAATAAAATATCAATTTATATCTTTAATAACCTAGTTAATATGAGCAAGCATAATTAATTTAGTTATTATATCCATAAATACTCCGCTAATATAAATGATAAAAATTTGCATGAATATTTATTGAATCCGTATATATGTTTATTTTTAGATAATTATTTATTGAATTTGTATCTTTGTTTATTTTTATGTTATTAGATTATATTTAATTAATCTGTATATATGTTTATTTTATGTTATTAGATTAGGAACACAAAAACCAAACTATCGTGACAGGATGTTTAGGATTTAATTTCGTTTTTAAAAGTTTGAATAATAAATTAAAAACCACATACATTCCTTCCTTAGATCGACCTTGGGAGTATACTTATCATTTTCTTCGAAATGATTCGTGCACTTGCGAGAGTTTTATAAATATTAAAACCAAAGTATTTGCGAAGATCGGCGATGCCGATTTTCGTTCATCATAAGCCCAAAAATGTCTTCAATGCATAAGTTATTACTAGTATTTCCTCCTCTATGGTGGTATAATTTAATTGGAGTTCACTGAGTGTTTGACTAGCATAATGTATGGCTTGGAAAGACTTACCTCTTCGCTACCCCAAAATTACATCACTTCAAAGCGCTCCTCCCAATTAAATGTTATGACTACTTCAAAGGCTTGAAGATATTGTGTATTATTTGATAAATAGCTCGTAATTGTACGAATCACTTTGTAAAAAAATAACAAGTATACTTCCAAGGTCACTCTAAAGAAGAACTATATGGTTTCTAAATAATTTAACAAAAATTTTGAAAATGAAAAATAAACCTAAATATCCTTTCATAATGTTTTTGGTTTTGAAAGTCCTACTCTAATAACATAAATTTAAAGATAGATTTGATTCAACAAACATCAAGAATACAAACATTTTACACTTAATAGAGAATTTATGGGATATATTAGTAAATTAATCCTGCTTATTCATATTAATTAGGTTATTAAAGACATAAAATAATATTATTGATTTTTTATTTTTTATATGAAAATGTACTTAGACGGGGACAAAATTATTTGTAAATAAAAATAAATTAATATCTTTAAGTGGGGCCCCCAATTGATTAATATTAAATTATAATTTTTTCTATGGAAATAGAAAACTATCAAAACCACTGCTTAAGGTAAATAAATAATTTAGACTATCATTGAAAGTGTCAAAGTTGGATTTAAGATTGATGCATCTAAGAACTAACTTTTAGATTTTAAATTTATTATGAAAAATATGTTCTCAATATATTTTCCAGAAATAATTTTTTGTGAAAAATCTTTGAAATATAATATTATTCTAAATCAAATCATAAATCTTACTTTCAAATTTTGAACTTACTACAAAAAATATTTTTCTATAATAAGCTTTGTATATTTCTTGAACGAAGTAATAAAATCAATTTATTTTATAAAAATGTTTACCTAAATTAATATCTTACAATCATAACAACATAACTAATATTCTATAATATTTTTAGCGTACATGCTTAGATTTAATAAATTATAAGAATGGTAAAAATAGCATTTAGAAAAACATAAAAATATTAATCTGAAAATAGAAGAATACAAATCTGTATTCGAAAAACCTACAAATAGATTTGTCAATGATGTTTATTGGATCAAAAGATCTACTACATAGCTAGAAACTTAAACTATAAAAACTATAACATGTAATGGAATGAATTTTTTATAAACTTAAAATTGTGTGCTAAGTTGGTGTACTTTTACTAAAAGGGTATATATATGTAGAAAAATGCTGCAAAAAGGAGGGAATAATAGATTGTAAGGTCATGCACTATGGTACACATTTTCTACCACAATGGTCTGCATCAATCTAGTACATGTTTCAATTACGATTCGAAGCACTTGTACAACGACACACTTAAAGCACTAACATTGCATGCATTCAACTATGTTTCTTCAACTTCTTTTTGTCGTACCTCTTTAAAAACTTAGTTGATTCATATGTAAGACTTATATGTGTTATCATTGTATTCTTCTTGTTTATAATTCAATGCTTTTTTCTATGATTCTTCATGTGCTGATCTTTTTTCAATCAATCAATTTGAAGATAGATATACCTAAAAAACAACAAAGCATATCTATGATTTCAAAAATATATATTTTTTGAAATAATGATAAAATTATGGAATAAGCCTTTAAACCCCTAAATTGTCATAGTGGACGAGTTTAAGTCTTATGATGGCAAGTAGAGATGATACACCCAAACATCAAACTAAAATGCAAAAGTTAAAAAGAAATAACAAAAATAAACAAATAACAAATAGAAAAATAAGAACTAAAATTCATGAAGTAAAAACTAAAAAAAGATAAAAAACTAAAAATTAAAATACCAAAATTTCTCATGCTTCAATCTCTTTTAAGTTCATAATTAAAATCAACATCATATTTTAAATTAACATCCCAAAGAATCATAGTTCATTGTAAAAATTAGTTGAAATCCCAAATTCATATTCCATATAAAAAAATGTATCAATATTAATTTACTCAATTTCAATGTTAAGAATATGAATTTTCTTTGACTCTAATCCTTAGAGGTCTTACATTCAATATTACACTAATATATGGGTTCATGCACTAAATCAAAGATATATACAAATAGAATTTATGTAAAGAAATGAACTAATATGCTTGCATATGTTTAAAGAAGAATATGTTCAAAATAGTGCATAACATTTGATATCATGATAGGAATCAAATAATAGGATTTATAAAGAAATCAAATACTATTTTTATGCATCAATTAAAATCATTAAGTAAAAATATCTTATATATGACTTTAGATATGCATGAAAATGCAATGACTTCAAGGGAATTTATTTCCTATCTTTCTTTTGTAATAGTCATTTCTCACAATTTTGAAGTACTTTTGGGTTATAGTATTTAGTTTATACTATTTATTTTTCTCTTCTTAATACTCACTTTTTTAGAGAGTGGACCCATGTACAGTTTGTACATATTTTCTATGATTTGATGAGTGGCTAATTTGCCTCTTTTGTAATGGCTTTAGGTATATATATATATATATATATATATATATATATATATATATATATATATATATATATATATATATATATATATATCTTTTTTAGAAGTCATACATGAATTGGGTTCATGTAGTTCAAAAAACTTTGTATATTAGCATGTTTACACACACCATGCGGATCGGTTCATGTAGTTTGCATGTGAGGTTGTGGTTTTGTGTTTTGTTGTTCTTGTTTGTTTGCTAGTATTTGTGGAAAAGTACTTGAAAATTTCTAAAACGTAATTTTTTTTCTCAACATAGTGCTTACTAATGTGATTGGTGAGGTGACAAGCCATATGGCTGGTGCATTGTAATGGCTATTACCCTTACCGACATGGTCAACAAGGGCTAACTGATGTGGTTCAAAAGGTGATCAACGAGGATCCTGACAACCAAAAACATTTTTTTAAATACCTTTATTTTTATAATGAAAACTAATTAGAAAATGTGTGAAAACTCAACCATTTTCAAACTAGTCCATTTAAATGTTTTTTTCCTAAATTTTGAATTGTTAATACTTTAAGTGTTATTTAGTACTAGTGATTCGAGAGTGTTTTACAAGACCTATTTTTTGAGGTTGGGTAAATTAAAAGTAATGAACAACTATTGATACAAAATTTAGCTAGTTTTTTATGCTATTACTAGTATCCCGGCAACAACGCCAAAAACGTGATGTACCAAAACTTGGTGTATAAATTTATATATTTTTAAATAGCTCGTAATTGTACAAATTCCTTATATAAAATGATGAGTATACTTCCAAGGTTGATCTAAATATAAATCATGTAGTTTTTAAATAATTTAATAAATTCTTATAGATGAAATTAAAAACCTAAATGTCCTATCACGATTGTTTGTTTTGGTAAATACTAAACTAACAATATAAAATAAAGGATAGATTCAATAAAACAATTGGTAAATAAAAATTTGCATTCAGTGAAGAATTTATGGGATGAATTATTTAGTTAATCATGCTTGCTCAATATTAATTACGTTATTAAAGGTATGAATTAAAGTTATTGATTTTATCTTATAAATATAAATAGGAGATTAATTGGGTCTAACATTTTTTATTAATTAAAATTACTTGACGCATTTGGTCGAGTCTATCAATTAATTTTAATTAAATTATGCTTCTTTTCTAAGAGAATAAAAATCATTCAATAGCCATGTTAGATCTGGTCTAACAATTTAAACTCATATCAAGGTGTCAAAATTAGGTTTATCATTTATGTATTAGAACATTGACTTTCATATTCTAAAACTACAATGAATAATATGTCGTTAATATATGTTTCAATAATAATTCTTATACAAATCTTTGAAATAGAGTTCTATAAAGATATGAATAATCAAATCTAAAATCAAAGAATTGATTCTAGATCAGATTTAGATAATTAAATCTTAAATCTAACTCGCTTGGTTATTATGAAAAATACTTCTTCAATATATATTCTTTACAAACTTCATTTAAATCTTGATGAAGAAATAAAACTTAATTCAAATCATAAGAATGTTTACATACTTTAATAATTTACAAGTATAACAACATTACTAATATCCTATAGTACTCTCAGCCAGATATGCTTAATTTAATAAATAAATAATAAATTAAACATAGCATGTAAAGGAATAGATAAAGACAATATGAAAAAGTATACATTTAAATTGTACATCAAGTGTATCCTTATAGAATCTCAACATTATTTCTGTTTTTTTAACTCCAAACCAAATTGCCAACACTGCTTATTGAATTGCAATGAAAAATACTACATAAACTATGTTCAACTCTCAAATTGAGAACTAAATGAAGAAAAACTAGGGAGAAACTAAGAAATCAACTTGATTTCAAGAAGATGGATTTTCATTAAAAGATAATAAAATTATACAAATTGAAATATAATTTATCATTCAATGTGCATAGAATCAAGATATATTAACCAATTTGAAGCATTCACAAACAACCAAGACATAGATTTCATCTTAGGTATATGTTCATGGAATTGCCATTATCTTGGATTTCACTATACTGACCGTTGGTGACTTGCCATACCATGTGTTTTCGGGACTCTACAAGAGAGCCAAATTTGACATGGATTGTATTTTGGAGACCAAAAACAAGGGAAGCTTAGTCACAATTGAGTGTGTCTCTCCAACTGATAGAGGAATTAGTTTCATATTGTCTTTAGGTCATGAACTTTTGATTTGTTGTACATATTGAATTTCTTGATGCTATGTGGTAGCCTTAAGCTCCATGAGAATGTTACTGTATAGGTGAGTAAAAATTACGTTTATCTTGTGATTTATTGAAATTAATTGAGATAATTGAGTTTTAATATTGCATTTTTAGTTAATTATTTTACAAAATGTTTTTTTTATAGAATAATGAGTATTGGTGGCTAGATGTAGAGGCAATTAAAAGAGTTGGAAATCAATTTCAGAGTCTTTTGTCCTAAGCTTTTTTTTTTTATATTCTCATGAGTACTATTATGAATTTAATATTTTTTATGAGTAACTAATTTTTCATTTGATTATGGATGATTTCAAAGCCCCAAGCATAGATTGTAATTATTTAATAAAACATGTTATATTCCTATTTTCTATTCTTTGTATTTTTGTGTTTAATTCTCTATTTTAAAACTTGTATGAATTTTCTTAATTATTTAAGTATAAAATTGAATAATTAGGTTAATTTCATCATTAATAAATTAAGTTGATTGGCTATGTAATCGCTTGATCAATTTAAATAACCACTGATAAATTACTTGCAATGAGAATTAATATACAAGAAAATTAAACCAATCTTATGAGTTAACATTGATCCAATATGCTTCATGAAATTAAATTCTTTTGATATATTAAATTTAGAGAGCTTATTGTAGGATGCCCATTAGAAAGAGATTGAATTAAGAGATTATTTAATTCAATGGTTAAGTAAGAAGAGGTGGACGCTTTCAAGTTCGTGAATTTCTCTAAATTGGTATAATAAAAGAATAGAAAGTTAGGATATGCTTTTATTGATTTCTAAGACATGCTAGTGGTGGAGGATGATCCTGTAATTCCTTTATTTATATTTTAATCATATTCTTTAGAACCTATGTTTGACATTATTAGTTTTTTAGTTAATAGATTTCAGTTTTTTTTATAACTCTCCCCCCCGGCCAAAACAAATATTCTTAAATAGGAGTTATTTTATAAAATACTCTTCAAGAAAGACCCTTACTTGCTCTATTCTAAAAAAAACATTTTAAGGAATTTTAAGTAAATGATTAAATTGACTATTAGATTTGAACACATCAATTTTTGGTGCTATTGTTAAGATTTTTTGTAAATTTAACTTTTTGTTTTCTTTTAATTATTTATTCTTTTATTTTGATTCTTTTAATTTATTTATTTACATTTTTCAATTTATTTTTTTCATTAAAATATTTCTTTTTTAAAAGAATTTTTTAGATTCACAATGAATGACCTTACGACATAATAGCAGAACAAATTATTTGATTAACCAAAACTACAATCCAAGGTACAATTCATGCATTGCACATGTCCCTTCATTTCCATCATTTGTTTATCTAACAAATAATAGAAGAGTTGAGTAAGAAATTGAGATAGATCTTCAAATTTCAAGTGATTCTTGATATGATTCAAATCATTCCAATCACAAAGAAATAACTAGGAATATTCCTAATCAAACTCTTAATAAGATGTCTACACTAACTTTAGATCAATGACCCTTTATGCATTCAATACAGTAACAATAGTGATACTTTGAATTGAAGTATGTTATGATTCATCTTTTGCCTTGGTTTTGAGGTCTAGCCAGTGATGATATGAACCAACATTTGAAGGAATTTCATGTGGTTTGTTCTAAAATGAAGTCGAATGGTACAATTGAAGAAGAATTGAGGCTTTAGGCATTCTCATACTCTTTAGCAGATAGCTCTAATGATTGTTTGTACTTTTTAACATCTAAGACTACTATATATTAGAATGTGATGAAACAACTCTTCTTGGAGATATATTTTTCAACTTCTAGAGCTACTCACATCTGGAAAGAAATTTGTGGAAGTCAACAATATAATGGAGAGAATTGGTTAGAGTACAGGGAGTGTTTCAAGAAACTTTAAGCTAGTTTCCCTTATCATCAAATAATTGAGCAACCCTTACTTCAACTTATTTAAGGGATTGATATCCTTGGATAGAATCATGATCGATGTATTGAGGTGTGGTACATTGGTTAA
Source organism: Hippophae tibetana (assembly GCA_037013495.1). Lineage (NCBI taxonomy): Eukaryota > Viridiplantae > Streptophyta > Magnoliopsida > Rosales > Elaeagnaceae > Hippophae > Hippophae tibetana. The sequence continues at coordinate 37,865,221 of CM072803.1, forward strand.
TAAAACTCCTAGAAATGTAAGAAATTTAACTGTAACCATGGCTGCAAATGCTCAATAATTTGGCATCTGATCCATTCCACAACAAAAGGTTAATGAAGTAAGTATTTCTACTAATATTGAGAAACAAATGAGCAACCAACCTTAATTCACTTGTTCAACAATTAGCAGTAGGATAAATTAAAATGTGTGGAATTTCTTCAAATGTTGGACACTATATAGACTTATGTTCTACTATTCGGGATGGTAATATGGTACAAGAAAATGTTGCGGGGTAATCTCAAGGACAACAAAGGAAAATATATAAACTTTTCGCCAATGCTAATAGTTCATGCTAGAGGGTCACCTAAATATTTGTGATTTATGAAACAATTAACCATTGCCCCTATTGATCCATTAGCTTTTTCTTAACCAAGAGTCCAACAACCGTATCAAGTAAGGCCATAAAATCCTTCCCCACCTAGAGAAAAATCTCTAGAGTACATAATGAGTTTGGTAGTAGCTAATATTTCTCAATTCCTACAAGATTCTATCAGGTCTCAACAAGATACAAAGATATTTATTAAGAATCTTGAAAATTAGTTTACTAGTTAGCTACCACTATTGGAAGATTGGAAGCATAAGGATCCTGTAAACTTCCCTCTCAACCCATGGTTAATTCTGCAGAGAATGTTAGTGTTATTTCATTGAGAATCGAGAAGGAACCAATCGAATATAGAGGGACTAAAGATGAGTTAATTCAAGTGAAAGACAATTCAACTGACCCCATGAAAGAAAAAAACCAATAAAGGTACAATCTAAATTTCAATTTCTACTTTTGAAACTCCTTTACCTTTTCGTAACAAGTTTACCAAATCTAAGATGGAGGAGCATAAGAAAGAAATTTTGGACACCTTTTAGAAAGAACAGGTTAACATTCTAATGTTGGATGTCATCAAGCTGGTACCCTGCTATGCTAAGTTTCTCAAAGCATTATGCACCAACAAGTGGAAGCTCAAATGAAATGAGGTGATAAGTGTGGGAGAGAAGTAATCAATCATATTGCAAAGGAAACTCCTACCAAAATTCAAGAATCCATGTTATTTTAACATACCATGTAGTATAGGTAGCACTAAATTTGAAAAGGCTATGTGATACACTTGAAAAATGCAAGTATATGTAATCAAATTGTACAAATGATAAGTAAATTAAGAAAAAAGGTGTCGAATCCACAAGGGTTGTGATAATGACTTCTATATTATCTTGTTAGTAAATTAGAAAGTGGTTTTAAGAATTGTTTTTAAATAAAAATAAAATAAATACATGAGCACATAGGTTAAGAGAAATATGTAATTATGGGACTATCCTCACCACTGGCCTATAATATACCCAATTATATAATAAATTAATATTAGCACTATCATAGACTTAATATTGTACCTTTTCTTACCATTTAATAATTAATGATACATCTATTAACCAATCTAAATCCTTATTAATTTATTCGTATACTTACTAGATTTAATTCATTCATTGCATAAGTATACTTACTAGATTTAATTCATTCATTGCATAGGTATACCTACTAGATTTAATTCATTCATTGCATAGGTATACCTACTAGATTTAATTCATTCATTGCATTAAGTTCTAAAAAGAACTTGACTAAACTAGGCATCATTAAAACCATTGGTAACCTTTAATGAATGTATCAACACTACTTGTCACATCTATCGCGTGGCGACAAGATACCACTTTGAATAATAATATCAATGATTATATACTAATATCCTAGACTAGAATTAAACATATTTATGCAATGAATTAATTGGCCATCTAATTTATTACATGCATAATTATGGCATTTAAACATAGAGTCAAACACATAAAAAATCAAGGTTTGAATCTAAAAATTCATCATAACATTTTATTAATTAAAATCATATTCTAAGGCTTGGAAACTTCCCGTGATCACCTAAATAAATTAGCGAGGCATAGATTCTGAAAGAATCATAATTGAAATCAATGAAAAATAAAAAGAAGAATCTAATGACTATTATCAATAGTTAATTTATAATTCCTTAATTGCCTCTTTGATTCATGTCTTACCTCTAGCCTTAAAATTCTCTACAGACCTAAGTATATTTTCTATAAAATCTATATCTATAATTAGTGTATGTTTGGCTTTTAACCTTAACTATATATTTATAGTTAAAAAATTATAATGTAGTTAGGATAAGGGTTGTAGAATTTTAAAATAATTTAAATGCTAATCTCACACATCTGGAATACTTTGGATAGAGATGTATTGAAAATTTGGCTTTTAATAGCCTACCACATCATGGGCTATGACATATGTCGACTCATGCCATAGTGGAAGACTGTTTCCCATTCTATGAAATTCCATTCAAGAGGCTTGTGCTGTAATGCACATATACCCATGCCATAGTGTGCCCCTAATTTTCCCAATTTAATTTTTGATCCCACCTTGATGTATTCTATATAAATGTTTGTAGCTAGGTCCTCTAATGTATAACAATTATACCCCCAATTGTGAATATTTGTTTTTTCCTTTTTTATTTTCATATTTTAAGGTCCAAAAGTACCTAAAATACATCAACACATATATCATGATTTCGAAAACAAAATTTATAAAATATGTAATAGATATACAATATTATAACCTAATTAAATATTTAGCCCCAATAAATTACAAGATATAAGTCCTTTTTAGGCATATATCCCAACCACAAACTAGCTTCTGGGTACAATTTCACATTATATCAAATTTCACTTCCTTTTCACTTTTTCTCTTTTTTGTTATTTTTATAATTAAAAAGATACAAAATTGCACTACCTTTCATCCTTTCTATATATATAATTGATTTTCTACAACCCTTAATCTAGTATTTTTTGGGTTGTAGTCAATGTTTACTAAACTTTTCACCCTTTCTTCATGAAGAGTTAATACCAAACATATGTTCCTTTTAAGTCCTCTTAGAAAGTAGAAGGGTAGGATAATTTTTTTCTTGGCTCATAAAAGGATAAGTTATATCATGTTAAAGAAATACAATTTTAATAATTCATATAAGAAGGGATACTAGAGAAAAAGACACAAGTGGTAGGCTTAATAAGGTATAAACAATCAAAAATAATGTTTATTCTATAATTTTGCTTTGGGTGATTTTCAAAATATGTTTTAGAATCAGTTGAGACCTCAAAAAGTTAAATGAAATATTTACATACAAACAATCCAAAGTACTTAGATTACTCAATCATTCTTACGGCCAACCATAAAAGTTTCATACTAAGTTTAATTCACTTTCAAATCATTCCTTTATTTAAGCTAAACTTAGAGTCCTCTAGAGGTTCAAGTTATCACAATCATATTCATATCATTGTTGTATAAATGGACTTAAAACACTTAAACAAAACAAGTTCGATTGTGTCTGAAATTTTGTTCAAACACTAAATAAAATTTTGAAAATAGCAAGTTACCTTTCTAGTAGTGGTGAATTGTGGAATTTTGAGCATTAGGTTCACATTCTCAGAGTATCATATGTTTCAAAATTAAAATGTACCTCACAAATAATACATCACCCAAAATTCATAAAAATTAAAAGGTTCAACAAAATACCTAACATAATTCCAAAGGAAAAGAAAAATTACATAAAATAATAATAAAAAAAAAGAAAAAAGAAAAATAGAACTAAAGGACAATGAAAGAAAAACTAAACATGAAAACTTAAAAAGCAAACAAATAACTATGATCATGGAGCTATAGTTGTCCATTTCCTTTGGTGCATCTTCCTTAGTGGCTAGTAATGGCCTAAAGCCAAAGATATCACCCAGATACTTTGTGCTTTCCCTAGCTATATATAATCTTAACCAGATTGAGATCATTGTAACTGCTGCATCTTATAAATGGTATTCATATAATTATCCTCAGAGCGCATGTGTCTATTGAGCCACTTTTGTTACTATGTTTGATAGGCTTCCATTTTATCAACCTTTTCTTCTAACTTATTATATATTTCCTTCAAAGATTTTCCTAAAGAAGAGGCTCTTTCATTAGCTTGGGAGACTTTATTTTTCTAGTAAGGCTTTCCATGTATGCTAGGGTTAACAAGTCACTAGGTTGAAGTAGAATTTCACCGATAGGAATTCTCACTCCAACTCTAACACAAAGTGTTGTAATGAGTTATGGAAAACAATAACTTATGCGGTGATTGTTCGCCAATAACCTTATCCTTTTAAGCAGAGGAAACATTTCCAAACAAGGGAGAGGTTTGTTAATTCTTTAGCAACAAATGATTTATGCCTTACGTTTGTAATATCCCAATATGCTTCTCCTAAATAAGCTTCATACTCACCTTGATTTACCCGCCTCATACCATAATAATACTTAAAAGTATATGCACTAAAGGATAGAAAAGCTCCACTTATCATGGCCCTATCATTCATAACCTTAGGTACATTTTCATAGAACTCTCTCATAATGGACACAATACTAGCTTCAAGACTCTCTACAAATCTTCCTCATCCTAGGTTTTCTATTATATCATTCACACCAAGAAATGGTTGCTTTCCAAAATCAATGAACTTTTCCATTATGAAATTTTAATTTACTTTTGTAGGCTTTTCAAATCTCTTCTCAGCTTCAAAGCTTACAAACCTTGTCATATCATGCTCCTCTTGCACCATAGTTCTTTACCTTTAGCAAAGCTTTTTTCTTTTAGGTGCCATTTATGATTCAAAGAGTGTAAAAATATAACAATAATCCTAAAAAATGACCACTCTATCTAGGTTTTTCTTCCTTAAATCAAAATATTTCACACTTCAAACAACAATTATTCTCTTAAAATTATTCATAACCTTGGCCAAGAAAAAATGAGGATTTAATGAACTTACTTGATATGATTTGGTGTTCTTCACTATGGAGATGATGATACGAAGAACCCCAAAAAAAATTGATATTTCTATAAAATCTCTACAAAAGGATCATAAATAGGCTTCAGTGTTGTTGTCGATACAAAATATTACAAAGAAGAGTGGTGATTTTTTGATGAAAATTGAATATTTTTTGTTCAAAAGAGGGTAGAGGATGAGTGGGAGAGTTAGGGTTTGAAAACAATTTGAGAAGAAAGTGTTTTGGTGTGGAATTCTATCGATGGAGGGTTTTGTGTTAAAAACATACTTGGGCACGATATGTACAAAATCATGTTGTGACACACTTAGGAAACGAATCCCTAGAATCCAACCTAAGACCAGTGTGTGATGACGCGCTTAAAATCATGTTGTGGTGTGACCTTATTTCAAATTACCAATGTATGATCTGAGAGCATGTGTCACAATGTGCATACAAATTTCTTTGTTTTCTCTAGATTTCCAGTTTTGAAAGAAATAAATGAAAACAAAAAATGAGAAAAATTACTAATAAATAAAGGAAAAAAATAAAACTAGTATTTGATGATAGTACATCATTCACCCCAACTTAAGTAAAGTAATGTCCATATTACAATCAAATAACACATAAATAAATAAAAATAACAATAAATATAATACAAAATAAAAAATAAAAGTTCAATAAATTAAAATGAAAAAAAATCAATGAGCTGTCTCCCATGTAATACTTGGTTTAATGTCATTAACCCAATGGTTTTTTTGAGAGGTCTTGGTTGGGACCTTTTGTTTGCTTGCCATTTTTTCACAGTATAGAATTTATAGTATTCTTAGGATTTCATAGGGTTGGTTAGGGGAACTTTCCATATATTTGTTCTTCAATTCTTCCCACAATTATGGCTAATTGGCTCATTTGCGTGTTTCTATATTATGTTATGAATTGAATATTTGGGGTTGGGCTAAAATTTAGCTTTATGATTAGAAAAATTAAGAACCATATCCTCTAAAGACTTACCTTGAGGTTGTTGAGGTGGGTATTAAGGAAGCAAAGTGGATATTGTCAATTGTTTAAAAAATTTGTTCGCCTGTTGGTTTCTACAGATTTCAATTTTTTAAAAGTTGGATGCTTTAGTAGCAATTAAATTCCTTGTCTTATGTGAAGCTTTTTTCACAAAGGCTCATCTACTAGTGGCATCAACCATGTTTCTCTCCATGGACATTAGTCCCTCATAGAAATATTGGAGTAGAAGTTGCTCACTATATTAGTGGTATGGAAAACTTGAACAAAACATAATGAATCTCTCCCATTATTCATATAGGGTTTTCCCATTTAATTTCCTTATGCCACATATTGCTTCTATATTTTTTGTTGCTTTAGAAGATGAAAAGTTCCTCTCCAAAACTAATTTAGTCATGTTAGCCCATGTGGAGATAGTACATGAGGAAAGATAATACAGCCATTCCTTCACACTGTGAATAAATGAAAATGGGAAAGCTCTAAGATTAATTTTCTATTTAGCGATCCCAACTAGTTTTATGGTGGAACAGACTACATCAAACTCTTTTAAGTGCTTATTTGGTTTTTGTTTTTGCAACTAAGCCCCTCAAAGTTAGTAACTGATGTATAAGTCCATATTTGAGTTCAAATCCTACCTTTAAATTGGGGCACACAATTCACAAAGGTTGGTGCTCTATATCAAGTACAACTAATTCCTTAAGTATTGGGGCTATTACTATCATCTTTTTTTTAGATTCACTTGAAGAAGTGGATTCTGTTTTATCTTTTTGTGGTGGCACTTTTGATCTTAAATTGTAGGAATATTCTTGTTACATTCAAGGAGTTCCTAATATAAAAAAATAAAGGAAAAATAGGAAGTTAGTAAACTAAAAATAAAAAGAAAAACATGTCTACAACGAATTTAAATAAAAAGTAAAAATTGAAAAGAACAAAAATTAGTAAATTAAAATTAAAAACAAATTAGTAAACTAAAAAGTAAAAAAAATCTAAAAAGAAGTTAAAAATAAAATCTACAAAGAAATTAAATTAAATTAAAAATAAAATAAAAATTGAGAAAAGTAAAATAAAAAATAAAAATAATTTAATAATTATTGGTGAAATTCTAAAGCTAATCCTCAACAACGGCCCCAAAAATTTGATATGCTTGGAAGTACACAAGTATACGTGATCAAATTGTACAAGTGATAAGAATAAAGAAAAACCCACGAGGATTGTGAAAATGATTACCACTATTTATTAGCTTGTTAGTAAATTAACAAGGGGATTTCTAAAAATGTTTTAAAATAAAAATAAAACATAAAAAAAATACATGAACACATAAATTAAGAGAACATGTGATTATGGGACTATTCTAACGAATAGCCTATAATCTAACCAATTATGTCATGAATTAATATTAGAGCTATTCTTAAATTCTTAACTTTAGCTTGGGAAATCTAGGCACCTAAGGCTAGACTTCATGTTACACCTTTTCTTTCTATTTAATTATTTATGAAAATTTATTAACCAATCTAAATCTTGAACAACCTAGAGGTACTCTTACTAGATTTAATTCATTCATTGCATTAAGTTCTAAAAAGGAGATGACTAAACTATGCAAGAATAAAGCCATTGGTAACCTTTAACAAAGGTATTAACCTTATTTGTCACATCTATCATATAGCAATAAGATAACACTTTGAATAGGAATGTTAGTGCTTACATTCTAACATCTTAAACTAGCATTAAACATATTCATGTAATAAATTATTTGGCAACCTAATCTACAACATGCATAGTTGTGGCATTCACATAGAGTCAAATATATCAAAAATGAAGGTTGAATCTAAAAATTGATCATAATATTTTATTAATTAAAATCATAATCTACGACTTAAAAATTGCCCATGGTCAGATAAATAAATTATCTAGGCATGGATATTGAAAGAATCATAATTAAAATCATAAGAAACTAAGAGGAGAAATATGAAGAAGAAGAAGAAGTTAATGACTATTGTCAATGGCTAATTTCTAACTCCTCAAATGTCTCTTTGATTCTTGTTTTGTCTCTAGCCTTCAAATTCTCTATGGATCTAAGTGTGTTTTTTATAAAATCTGTATGCACAATCTATGTCTATTTTGTTGTTAACTCTAGCAACATGTTTATAGTAAAGAGTTACAATGTACTAAGGAATAAGGTTGTAAAGGTTGAAAATAATTGAAATGCTAATCTAACAAATCTAGAATACTTTGGATAACGATGTACTAAAATTTTGGAATTTAAGTGCATATCTAAATTGCGAGTTGTGGCAGGCATTGACTCATGCAGTGATGAAAGAACATTTCGAGTTCTATGAAATTCCATCATAGAGGCTTCTACCACGGCACATATACACTCATACCATGACACACCCTTAATTTTCCAAATTTAACATTTTGACCCCTCGTTGTATTCTATATAAATGTTTACATTTAGGTCTTCGAGTGTATAGCAATTGTGCCCCTAATTGTGAAGATTTATTTTGACATTTGTCATTTGCATCTTTTAACATCCTAAAGTGCCTAAAATACATTAAAACATACCCTGTGATTCTGAAAACACAATTTATAAAATAATTAGTTATAAATGCACTATTAAAAACTAATTTATTCTTTTAACCTCAATAAATCAAAAGATATAGGTGCCTTGTAGGCATATTTTAGTATGCTAGAACTAGGTAGTTCAAGGAATGTCATTCCTTATTCTCTTTATACTAGTTCAAATCTTGGTTCCCTTAAAGATATCGATGAAGTTATTCAACTAGCCAATCATTCTAACGCGTACCAATGAGGGTTTTGGGAGATGTTTTAGTGAAAGTGAATGAGCTTATATTTTTGACTAATTTTTATGTACTTCATGTGCAAGATGACTCCACTACTAAGGAAAGACTCTTGCTTTTGTGTAGGCCTTTCATGGGAACATTTTAGATAGATAAATGTGTATGATGGAAATCTAACATTGGATTTCGATTGGAGAGGTTATTAACTTCAATATCTTTGATGAAATGATTAAAAACAAAGACTTATTGGATGTTCCAATAAGAAATGGGTTGATAGCTAATGATCCAAGAGATGAAACAAGAGGTATTGTTAGAGAAATGTTAAAAATAGTGACAAGAGAACCATAGAGAAAATGGAATCCACCATTGATAGAAAATGCTTAAAAAATGAAAGCAAAGTTAGACTAAGAATGTTAAACTAAGTGTTAAATGGGAGACAACCCATTGAGATTTTTTTTCTTTCACTATAATTTGTTAGCACTGGATTTTAAGAGGGGTGGATGATACATTGATATCTAGTACTATTTTTGTTTAGTATTATGGTTAATTAAAAAAAAAAAGGAATTGTTTGAAGCATTTCACAGCACAAGAAAGTTATGCCATGGAAAACTAGTCTCAGGTTTTTGGTTGGGAAAGTTTTTTATATTGTTCCATGGAATGGAAATAATTGCACCGCAGCATTGTGCTATCAATATTTCTAGCTAGGGATTTATTGTATCGTGTATCAGTGCATGGAAAAGTATGAATCATGACTAGTGGTTATATTTTCACCATAAAATAAAACAAAAATCATAACATAAAATTTCCCAAATTTTCCAACCCTAGCTACATTTTTTCTCTCTAAAAATTCATCTTCCTTTTTATTCTTCAAATTTCTTCTAAATTCTTCAAAAAACTAATATCATTAAGTGAATTTTGGGCCTTATTTGCAAGAATCTCCATCTAATTCACTCTCTACACCAATTTGGAAGTTAGTGTTTCAAATTTGAATCTTGGTAATTAAAGCTTGAATTACTCTAATCAATGGAGGTTTAGGATTCACAATCAATAATTAAGTGATCCCTTATTCGCAAGAGAATAATTTGTGTTTATTTGGTAAAAAATAGAAGTGATTTTTAATGTATCTAAGTTAACTTATTGGGTAGTGATTGAGGAAGAAAGCCTTTCTGAAACATTTTATTGTATTAAATCATTGGAATTTTCACACGTTAATTTCTAAACATGGCATGAAAAGGAAGAGCTAGTGAAAATTGTAAGGAAAAGATTATGCCCGAAGAATATGATAGAGCTAGGTTTGTAAGTCTTAAGGTAAAGAAAAGATTTGTTAAGGCTATAGAACGAAACAAAAAAATTATTTTGGAAAAGGGAATAAATTTGAAGGAATATCCTGAGGCAGGAGTTATGTCAATTGTTGGAAATTTTATGTTAATGTTCCAAAAGTCATGGATGATGTAGTTAAGGGATGTTGGTATCATTTAGTTAGTTGGCCATTTACTCATATTATGGGCTGAGAGATATAGAGTGTGCAGAATATGAGGGTTATTTATAGGATATCAATTATGATGAGGTAACTCAAACTTTGACAGTACAAGTAGTAGAATGGGATATACAAAAAGGAAAATATAAGAATTTTATGCCAAGAACTTTGTAGTCTTCAGGTTGATGCTGACCAATCACTATAGCTTTATCCATAAATAATGGGCTATCTTGCTTTCTTCCATTTAGACTACCCAAAAAAATGAATGTTGGGTTAATAATTAACAAACAAATTTGACTATCTACCAATTATCAAAATTTAGGCTATTTCATTCTACAACTCATCACTACATTATGTACTAAATAAGGGGTGAAGTTCATTTCTGGTGAAGTGTTGTTACAACTGGGGAACTTTCAACCTTAACATTTATGAGAAAGCTTACTAACGCCGCAAAAGTTGCTCATGCAAACAGAAAATTAGCCTCTTCTTCAAGAACTATTCTAGAAAATAAAAAAGAAGCTCAAAAACTAAGACAGCAGTTTGCATCTTACATGGTAATAACATGTAAAGTATACAAGAGATTCTCCACCTGAGCTCTACTAAAATGCCTTACACCAAAAGAGACCAAGTTAGTCATGACTAAAATACAGAAAGGATCTTGCAGCAACCATTATGGTGGTAGGTCCTTAGCCCAAAAGATTATATTAACAGTAAACTATTGGCCAAAACTTCATCAAGAAGCTAAAATATATGCCAAAAGCTACCAACAGTACCAAATTTTGTACCAATGCTCCACCAACTAGCTGAGTAGCTCACGAACCTAGTAAGACCCTAGCCCTTCATGCAATAGGGTATCGGCATAGTAGGACCTTTTCCTATAGTGAGATCCAAAATGAAAATAATCTTTGTTGCCATTGATTACTTTTCCAAATGGGGAAACACTAATGCATATTGAAAATCAAGTAAGATATGGGTAGAAATAGATATGGAGTTCCACATATAATTATCACTTATAATGGAACCAATCTTTCTACAAGCAAAATCATAACATTTTTGCAAAGAATGGAAAATCTAACTTTGAAACCTTTAACCCCAAACACCTACTAGGTAACGGGTAAGTAGAAGCTACCAATAAGTCTCTACTTGACATATTAAAAAATAAACTCTCACCAACAAAGAGAACCTAGCTAGATAGGTTCCCTAAGGTATTATGGTCCTTAGAACAACAAAGAAAACACTACTAAGGAAACACCTCTCTTACTAGTTTATGGTACATAAACTATGACACTAATCAAAATTCAACTTCCTAACTTAGGAATTTAAGTCTTTAATTCATAGTAACTCATTAAGAGTCCCTACACCTAAATCTAGACCACCTACAAGAAAAATGAGACAAAGGTTTGATGAATCTAATAGAATATCAGCTCTGAATTGCTTAATATTATAGATCCAAAGTGAATCACAAGAGGTTCAAAGTAGGAGATTGGGTTCTATGCCAAGTATTTCCAAATATAAAAGATATATTTATTGGAAAATCTGTTCTAAAAGGACAAACACCATATAAAGTGATCTCAATTCCCAAGCAAGGAGCTTACGACATAAAAGACTTTAAAGGAAGACAATTAGAAGGAATTTGGAATGCTATCTTCCTAAGAAAATATTATCATTAAAATTAGAGAAATCTACTTTATTTCCTTGAATAAGGTATCATGTACCATTCAATTTAAGTATAAATGTATTCATTTTTCATACATTAGAAAATAGTTCTAAGAAAATAGTGTCTGAAGCAAACGAACAACTAAAATTAGCTTCCTCTAAAGACAAGAAGCTTTGGATACTAGATTTTAGTAGGGGCAACATAGGGGAACACAAAAAGTTTTCAAATTAAAGCTCCATTTCCTCTTAAAAAAGCTCCTTCACTAACTCTTTTGAGTAATGCCTAAGAGAAAAATGCTAAATGTGAATATCACTATTGTATCTAGTAAGTCCTAGGACAAAGCCATGCTTCAATTGGGTAACAGAGAGGACAATGTCCTCCAACTCAATGAAACCTACTTATAACCAACGGTTTCTCATAGGCAATATAAATATATGTGTTAGTGGTTATAGAGTGAGACAACAAACTGATCCTTAGAAAAATAGAGAAAACAACTTCAGTGAAGCTATCTTGAAGGTTACTCATGAGCTCCTACCACAAAGGTACATGGAAAAAAACTAACCTTTAGGAATGACACCAAAACCATATGAGTCCTATATTTATTTTCTTTATCTAAAAAGGGTAGCTTCCTTGAGCTATGATAGGTTCAACACAAAGCTTACCTTGCAAAAATGCTCAAAGATCAACTACTAGGCTCTAGAGATTACTTCAAAGTGTTACCTTAAGCTCACATTGAAAAAGCTCTTAAACAAAGTCCTTAGCTTTAAAAATGCCATAAGAGAGTAGCCCTTTGAGCTATGGTAGGTTCAATGTGAAGATTATCTTATAAAGATGTTCTAGAACCAGCTCCTAGTCACTAAAGATTACTTCGAAGCATTACCTTAAGCTCATATTGAAGAATCTCTTGGTCAAATTCCTTAGCTTTAAAAATACTATAAGGGAGTAGCTCCCTTGAGCTATGATAGGTTCAACGTGAAGCTTATCCTGCAAAGAGGATCTAAGATCAACTTCTAGTCTCTAAGGATTACTTATTACCTTAAGCTCACATTATACAAGCTCTTGGAAAAAGTCCTCAGCATAAAATAACTATGAGGAACCAGGCCCATCAAGCCATGATGGATTAAACACTTAATGTATCCTCTAAAGAGACTCTAGGAAATATCCCTAGTCTTCTTGGACCACATTGAAACAAGCCATATCTAAGAAGTTTCTCAAATAAGATCAAAGTTAAGGGAATTACACCCAAAAATAGCTTCAAAGATAAGAATTTATCTCCATACAACTTCCCAAAAATGCTCAAAGATAAAATAATTTTGTCCAAAACAGGTTTAAGGATAAGAAGTGCTTTCTAAGCAGCTTCCCAAAGAAGTTCAAACCTATGGGAATTATACCTAAAAATATCTTGCAATACAAGAGGTGCTATCCAATTAGCTTCTAAAGAAAGGTCAAACCTAAGGAAATTAGAGCTAAGGGAATCATGCCTAAAATAGCTTCTAATATGAGAATTACCACTCGGGAAACTTCCCAAGGAAATAACACCTAGAAGAGCTTTGAAGCTAGGAGCTAAGCTCCAATATAGATTCTACTTCAATGCATGTTGTAAGGACTATGAGTGTTGGCTATTTTCGTGGACAAAATATTTACTTGTAAATTTGTTTTTAGGCCTGCTATCAAATCCATTAAGAAAAGCCGAACAAATGCTCGAATTTAAGATAATTGCACTCAAGGTATATCTTTTATAAATATGACACATATGATTGCATTTATACATTTAATAGTACATATTCATAAATCTAAAATTATTTTTCGTGCTTAAATATTTTTTATGTGTCCTAATATTTTTAGGATATGATTTAAATATATATTTTTAATTAAGACTTTGAATAGGTCTTGAATAATGAAGCCCAAAATATTCAAACCCTAATGCTAATAGGTTATGTTTATCACTTATATATATAAGTAGGGTTAGCGTTAAAAGATGTGTGCTGAAATAGAATTAGAGAAATAAGAAAAGAAAATCTGCAGCTGCCGAACTGAAAAAAAGGGACACTAGAGTTGATGAATGCCCAAATACTAATTAATATATAGATCTATTCAACTCATGCCAACGAGAATCAATGCCACCATGAATCAATGCTAATATATATATATACATAAATAAGAATGGTATGCTTTTGATATAAATAAAGTTTTTTTAATATATATATATATATATATATATATATATATATATATAAATGTGGCAATTTGAATAATATTATTTGAGAATCAAAGTAATTGAGTTGCAAAGAAAATTGATATCATATTGAAGGTATTTATTAATAAGTTTGATTGATATTTTTATCTTTATATAGCTTCTTCTTAATTATATTTTTACATGTTTAGATTAAATAATTTTATGTGTGATCATAATTATTTGATTTGATGATTAAATTTCAAAGAAGCTATTTTTATTGAATTTATGCCTAATCTTTTTGCTCTAGAATTTACTAGTTGATTTGATATAAGTGACATATGTTTTGAATCATCTAATTAGGATTATTCATTATTAAATCCGTTCTAGAACACACACAGGTACTTGTGTTTTTGTGCTAACTATTTTGCAATTGATTTGTGAACGATTTGATTTGCGGGGAGCTTATTAGAACGTTGGTCAGGAAACCGTTCACGCTAATATTGGAAACTATGAAAACAAAGTAGGGGCTCATAAGTAAAGTACATTGGGGGCAGTATCTTAGGGAGGGTAGTATAAGACCGAGTTTGTACTTGAACATTTGATTTTCATAGTGGAAAGTTAGGTGGACTGATGGTTTTCCTCTTAGGTCATGGTTGTGACCTAGGTTGTTTCACCTAAAAATATCATGTGTTACTCTTTTATTTCTGTACTTATTTTTACACACGATTGCATACTTGGCCGCCTTGTTTAGGTTATTAAGTTATAAATTAATAAAAATTAAAAATAACCTATTCACCCCTATAGGTTAATCCAGTCTATATCTTATAAACTTTCAATTAGTATCAAAGCTGACACTAGACATACTTAGTGAGATTGATCCTTAGGGACACACACACTTACTTATGGACCAAATGAAAGAAGGTTGGTCATTTTTTAGACCCCCACTCTTTGATGTGTTTAATTACCCTTACTAGAAGGCTTGTATACAAGCCTTTCTCAAACAAGATGAAAAAGTCTAGGATGCTATTCTTGATGGTTAGGAACCACCTTCGGTAACGAAATATGGTGTAATAATCATAAAGCCAAGAAGAGACAAGACCATTGAAGAACGCACCCTTAGTGGGGAAAACCAAAAGGTCTAAGCTCAATATTTGCTACAGTGTCAATGGATGAGTTTCGTCACATCTCCGACTGTGAGACTGCTAAATATGCATAGAATGCACTTGCTCTTGCTCATGGGGGAACCTCCCAAGTGAAACAAACAAAATTGAGATTGCTAACATCTCAGTTTGATTCCATTAAAATGAGTAACATAGAAACTTTTGGTCAGTTCTATGCTCACTTCTGTGATATCACTAATGCATATTCTAACCTTGGTGAGAAAATTCCACGTATACAAGTATGCAAACTCCTAAGCTCTTTAACAGCAGACTACAAGATGAAAGTTACAGCGATAGAGGAACATAAGAAACCAGTAATTCAAATGTCCAAAATTAAAATAGGATGGGTTAAGAAATCCGAGTTGCACTACTTTGTGGCCCATATAGTGTTTAAAACTAAATCAAATACCGCTTGGTATTTTGAGAGCGGATGCTCTAGACACATGACGGGGAATCGTTCTTTGTTTAAAACCTTTAAGGAATACAATAAAGGGATAGTTACCTTTGGTGATGGTAAAAAAACACCTAAAATTATTGGAAACGGCTCTGTTCAAATTAAGGGTATCCCTAAACTTGATGAAGTTTTATATGTGGAAGGACTTAAGGCAAACTTGATTAGAATAAGTCAAATATATGACAGTGATTTTAATGTGTAATTTACAAACGATCACTATATTGTAATAGATCAAATGGGTGAATGTATGATTAAGGGAATCAGATCACATGACATCACCCATAGTAACATGTAACCTAGCTAGCAATGACTTAACTACCTTGTGGCATGAAAAGATAGGTCATATGAATTTTAAAGATCTAGTTAGATTAAGTAAAATTGAGGTTGTGCGTGGTTTACCTATTCTCTCAAAAACTGAAACACTTGTATGTGGACCATGTCAATTGGGTAAACAAACTAGGATTGCTCATATGAAGATCAAGAGTATAAATACAAATAGAGTATTGGAATTGATATATATTGACCTTATGGGTCCTATGAGAACAAAAAGTATTGGAGGTAAGAAATATATCATAGTTGTAGTAGATGAATTTTCTCGCTACACATGGGTAGACTTTCTTAGAGACAAGTCAGATGCTTATGAGTTCTTCATCACATATTGCACAAGAGTGCAGGTCTAAGCAGGTGAAAAAATAGTAACCATCAAAAGACTAAGAACAGACCATGGAAAAGAGTTTGAAAATACCAAATATGTTGACTTCTACAAAGAACATGGTATCTTTCATGAATTCTCCGCTCCTATCACAACTCAACAAAATGGTGTAGTTGAAAGGAAAAATAGAAAACTTCAAGAGATGGCAAGAGTAATGCTACATGCCAAGGGAGTCTCCAAAAGGTTTTGGGTTGAAGCTAAAAACACTGCATGTCACATTATAAATCGTGTATTTCTTCACCCAAGTACAAACCAAACTCCCTATGAGATATGGAAAGGCAAAAAACCTAATATGAAATTTATGCATGTTTTTGGAAGTAAATGCTACATACTTAGTTATTCCCTAAATAGTAGAGCCTACAAAGCCTTCAATTGTAAAACTAATGTAGTTATGGAATCCATAAATGTTGTTATAGATGATGGAGTTAAGCAGATTACAAGTGAAAAAGTTGGAAATGAAGAAAATTTTACAACACCACAATTAACAATGACTAGTGACACAATTGGAATAAAAGAAGAAGAGTTAGAGGAAAGAGAAGAAAATAAGGAAAAAACATCAACCTCATCAATGATAAATCCAAATCGAACTTCAAAAAATCATCCTATTAAGAATATAATTGGAAATCCTAATGCAAGTATGGTAACAAGAAGAAGACAAATAAGTGAGCTAACCTATTTATGCTATATTTCTCAATTTGAACCAAAAAATGTGAATGAAGCCCTTAGGGATGAATTTTGGATAAATGCCATGCAGGATGAGTTAGCTCAATTTAAAATAAATCATGTGTGGGTATTAGTACCTAAGCCTAAAAACAAAAATGTTATTGGAACAAAATGGGTGTTCAAAAATAAATTTGATGAGCATGACATTGTTGTTAGAAATAAGGCTAGGTTGGTAGCTCAAGGCTACACACAAGTAGAAGGAATTGACTTTGATGAAACATTTGAACCTATAGCTAGACTAGAGTGAATTAGGATTTTACTTGTCATTTCCTATCACATGAAGTTCAAATTATATCAAATGGATGTTAAGTCTACCTTTTTGAATGGATTTCTGAATAAGGAGGTATACATGGAACAACCAAAATAATTTGTTGATCCAAAATTTCCAAATCATGCTTACAAACTCAAAAAGGCTCTTTATGGTTTGAAACAAGCTCAACGAGTATGGTATGAGAGACTTACCAACTATCTTTTGAACAAGGGATTTATTTGAGGGGGAGTTGATAAGACTCTATTCATTAAAAGGAGTAGTGACAAGATCTTTATTGCTCAAATTTATGTGGATGACATCGTTTTTGGATCCACATCTAGTACACTAGTGGATGATTTTGTGTATGTTATGACAAATGAATTTGAAATGTCCATGGTAGGTGAAATTACTTTCTTCCTTGGTTTGCAAATCAAACAATCTTGTGATAATATATTTATTTCTCAAACCAATTACGTCTGTAACCTTGTTAAAAGGTTTGGTCTTGAAACTAGCAAGCCATTACAGACTCCTTTAGGTACCAGCACAAAAATTACAAAGGACACTCAAGGTAAAAGTGTTGATCAAACCCTTTATAGGAGTATGATAGGTAGTTTACTTTACTTCACTACAAGTAGGCCCGACATATGTTTTAGTGTTGGTGTGTGTGCTCGTTATCAAACTGACCCTAAGGAATCACACTTAGAGAATGTAAAGAGAATCATCATATATATCTAAGGAACAAGTAATTATGGTTTATATTTTACTACTGACACTACTTGTGAAGTAAGTGGTTTTACAGATGCCGACTGGGCAAGCAACCAATATGATAGGAAGAGCACCTCAGGTAGTTATTTCTACGTTGGAAACAACTTAGTATCCTGGCACAGTAAAAAGCATAACTCTATCTCACTCTCTACAGCTGAAGCGGAATACATTGCTGCAGGAAGCTCTTGCACACAAATGCTTTGGATGAAAAACATGCTCAAGGACTATGGTCAACCACAAGGTATGATGCCCTTATATTGTGATAACTCTAGTGCTATATGTACTTCTAATAACCCAGTTCAACATTTTAGAACTAAGCACATTGACATTAGGCATCACTTTATTCGAGAATTAGTTGAAGAGAAAATAGTGACACTTGAGTTTGTACCTAATGAGAGACAATTAGTTGATATATTCACTAAAGCCATAGACACTCAAAGATTTGAGTATCTTAGAAGCGCCTTAGGAATTTCTCCCTCAAATTGAATTTCAAATTTTATTACAAAAAAAATAGCATCCTTGTCTGGCCAACACGGTATTCGACTTATTTAATACTTACATACACATAATCTCATTTTTAGTGACATAGCTCATTTTGATATTTATTGTATAAATTATTCTACAATTTTGGCTTATGCACACACACATATTCTTGTACATGTGATGATCGATGTTGACACGAACTTATTCACACACTCAGAAACACACATATATGTTATGCTTGAAGTTTATGAATTTTCTTGAAAGACTCGAGGACTTTAACTAATCTTGATTGTAAAATTGTGTTGAATTTTAATTCTTGCTTTTTAAAATTTTACTGTATGGAGGCACCTAGTATTAAGAGGGCTACTTATTGTGATGTGTGAAGCTACCGTAGTGAGTGGAGAGGGCTACCTCATAACTAGTGTGAAAGTCATCATGCTAGGTTTATGGCTCGTGCAAAAAAAAGAGATTTTGCAAAAAATGACTACTTAAAAATCTTGTCCATTGAATGCACAAAAAGAAAGAGCCAATAGAGGTTATAAAACAAATATCATTTACCTCTTATATATATATATATATATATATATATAATAATAATTAAAAAAAAACATTAAGTCCTCTTTTCGTAGATATATTTTATATTTGTGAGATTGATGACTCGATTATGGTTTTACATGATAGGTGATATTTTTTTTCTTTTGAGTATTTCTTGATAGTTAATAAATGAATTAATTGACATATTTGTGGAGTTAAAACAAATTTTCTAGTTGATTTTTTAACAATTTGTAAGAAAATTCTAGGATTGTAGTTTTACCAAATTAATCCACTTGAACATTTTATTTTCTCATGATTTATGTTTTCATAATTTAAGTTGTTAACCAAGAACTCCTAATTTATCCATATATTCCTATGAGAATTAAATTCAACCAGATTTATTAAGTTTTGAGTTCTCAAACAGTTACATATAAAATAAAAGTATATTTCTATCCCTTATATATACGTTATTTTATCATGAGCAACACACAAAAATGCCTTTTCCAAGTTTATTTAAGTGTCATAGATGAGTTAATTAATCTTCCGATAATTAAAAGCATTAAACACAGATAAAATAAACAACTTAAAACAATTCCATAAATCATTCAAAAATAATTAATTCAAGTTTCATAATTTACGCTACACTGCAATCCAAGAACAAATAAATTAGTTCATAGCAGAAATTAAAATTACAACACAACAACAATCAAACATTTCAGAGAAATAAAATTTAAAAGAAAAAAGATTAGGAAAAACTCTTTCACAATTCCTCAATGAAAAATAAATTTCTTCCCTCTACTTCTTCTTCGTTGTCTTCTTTCTCACTATTTTTCCTAAGAAATTACAACACAAAACTGTTAATTAAATGTTCTGCGTGTTGTAGAAAACATACACAGAGGAAACAAAAATTTGAAGAGAAAAAAAATGTACACTCAAAACTGAAAAACTCCCTCTCTCCTTTCTCTCGTCCGAATATATCCCCCTACAATTAATATTTTTTTTCTTTTTCAAAATACATGTAGTGGGAGACAAAAATACATGGGAGAATTAAAATAAACCACACGCGTGAAAACTGTTCTGCGTTTTTCTGATTTTTTTTTTCTTTTACGCATACCACGTGTCATCATTTCATTGGTTGTGAGATATAAAGAGACACATGGTAGCCTTTCATTCGGTGGGAATAAGGGGCGCATAAGGCACATCTGGTCCACGTCGCACAAGATTTCATCATGTTGGAAGTGTGCGACAGTTGGCTTCGACACGTGGTGACGCATTAACAGCTGGTAAGTGGGCACCGTTTCTACGTTTTTATTTTACCAAATACATGCCACATGTCATCAAGTGATTGGTAGGAATATTGAGGAGACACGTGGCTTCTTATTATTCGGTGAAATGCGAGGGTGCATGCTGCTTTGATGAACCTCGTCGCACGGTAGTGTACACGAGCTACTCGGTGTGCGACAACTGCTACCACGCATTTTAAATCTGGACCGTTCAACAGATCCAATGGTCAGCGATTGCCTCGGGAGAAAATATGTGTAGCCGACACGTGGGTCCCACCCTGCATGCTAGTCTGCGCGGTAGGTGGGTCCCACATGTGCCGAGCCGCGTGCTTCAGGAGTTCTGGGTGTAGTCGCCTTTGTCGTGTCTGGGTTGCACGCGCCCAATCTTGACCGTTGATTGGATGATCGAACGGTGTGTGTTGGGCGTTGTGAATGTCGCGAGTGGCTCTTCTCCTACGCAGAAATTCAACTTTTATTAATTGCATTTTGACCCATAAATTTAATTCAAATTAATTTCTAATCTTTTAATATTTGCAATTTCACCCATTTTTAATTTCAAATTAAATTGTAAGCTTTTTATTATTGCAATTAAGTCCCTTTTTTATTAAAATTTATTAATTTACTTGAAAATATATTTATTAAAAACTAATACTAAATATTAATTTAATTAATTAAA
The DNA here is from genome assembly GCA_037013495.1 of Hippophae tibetana. Taxonomy (NCBI): domain Eukaryota; kingdom Viridiplantae; phylum Streptophyta; class Magnoliopsida; order Rosales; family Elaeagnaceae; genus Hippophae; species Hippophae tibetana. The sequence goes on from CM072803.1 coordinate 37,886,265, forward strand.
AATTAACTAAAAATGTAAAGAACTAGCAATTATAATTAATAAAATAGACGCAAATCACTGTATAAAATACAGTTATCAATAAGTGACATATGTTTTGAATCATCTAGTTAGGATTATTCATTATTAAATTCGCTCTAGAACACACATGGGCACTTGTGTTTTTGTGTTAACTATTTTGCAGTTGATTTGTGAACGATCTGATTTGCAGGGAGCTTATTGGAACGTTGAAGCTAGATTCATCAATGCACTTTCCTGCTTAATATTTGCATGTTTTATTCAATAAGTAGTATTTTTGGGTTAAAAATATTAAAATATAAACTTTCTAAGGAAAAGGAGTGAAATAGTATTTTTAGGATTTGTTTTGGATTTTTATAGATTTTTTATGAAGTTTTAACGCATTTCCAATTAGAAGATGCCATGTGGATGATACGCAAGCAATACGTTAACAAGGAATGTTATATGGATGCCACGTAAGTGAACAGGATAATTATGCAATGCTGTGTGTATCATATGATGTAGTGTCATGCCATATGTTAGGATCGTGTTCATTTCAACTACTAGCATGGAGTCAAATGGCGTGCCATGCATCATTATCTTATTCATCCATTATTTCCACCCGAGTGTCAAGAAAGTTATAACCGTAAATCATAGCATGCCAATTGATGATGAATCAATATGCATTGACTGATACTAGTCTGTTTATCATGCATGTGTCCTAATTTGTCCATTAAATATTGTGTGCCAATGTTGAGTTTCTGTTTGCTGGTTCTATTACTTTTCTCTTTTTCATCTCAACCCTTGATCTGAAGAAAATCTAATGGTTTAGATTCCACCTGAGCCTAATTTAACTCCCTAACTACCTCATAAACCCTAATAAACCAAAATTAACATAATTTTTATCATATATTTGGACCCAAGAAGAGAGAAATATACATAAAACTTCAAAAGGAAATGCAATTTTGGTGGAAAGGAAACTAGTACTATAATTCAAGAGATTAATTGTATTTCTTCTTTTTCTTGTCCTTTCTTATCAATTTTTATATCTTTCTTTATGAAAAACATGAAATTTATGAATAAAATTATGTCTCACAAATTTTTTAATCCAGGGGTCTTATGAACACAATTTTCAACATGTGATGATATATTATTTTACCCCAATTATAATTGAATTTAGTTATATTTTTTAATCTTATTTTTATGTTATTATTGGTTTGGCCACAATTAAACTATAGATGCAATTAAGTAAATTTGATATAATTGTTTAATTGTTTATCTTGATTAAATAACATGCATAGTTTCTAAGCAAATATGTATGATTCTTCTGTGTGTGATCCATAATTAATGGACTTAATGAGTAGTATGCAATTTAACTGATATAAGAGTATGATTAGGTCAATTACTATATGGTGTATAGTTTATTTTAGAGAGGAATACATGATATTTTAGATCCAATTGATCATATAATTGGTTGAGAATTATATTGAGAAAATTTAGTGATTCACATATTTAGAAAATTAGAGAATTAAGTTCCTAGGTATTTTCTCATATATCTTCTTAGCTACCAAATCTGAGATAATTAAAAAATTAGTTTTTATTTTTTTGTCTTAAAAATTAGTTTCTAATAACATATTCTCCATGGGAAAGATCTTTTCTTATCATTGTATTACCTATTGTGATACATGTACTTGTGTATTCAATGAACACAATTCATATTCGATCAAGTTTTTGGCACCATCTTCAGGGATTATAAACATTAGAATTTAATTGTTGATGCATCCACCAATGGATCTTTATTAACTAAATCGTACAATCAAGCTTATGATTTACTAGAGAAAATAGCTAGCAATAATTATCAATGGCCAATAGATAGAATGATAGCCATAAGAAGAGTAGTCAAAATGTATGAGGTAAATAATATCATGACACTTACTACTCAAGTGTCCTCTTTGGTGAATTTTTTAATGGCTCAAAACTCACTAGTGAGTATAAACTAGGTCTAAAATTTAAGGGTGTCTTGTGTATTTTGTGAGGTAGCCCATTTGTTTTATAATTGTCCAAATAATCTTGAATCTGCCTTCTATGTGGGTAATGTGAACCAATACAATATCCAAACTCAAACATATATAATCCAGGATGGAGATAACATCCATATTTCTCTTGGAATAATAACAATAATTAGGGTGGTAATTAATTCAACCTTCAATCATTTCCACCACCTAGTCTTCAACAACCATAAAAACTTCATCCCTTCGATAAATACAAATATGTCAATTCAAGAGGCTTCAATAAGAAACTTACAAACCAAGATGGGTGATGACTCTATGAAAGTAGATTCATTAGCATAGTTTTTTACTTAATATTTACTTTTTTATTCAATAAATAGCATTTTTGAGGCTAACAATATTAAAATATAAAAATTTTAGTGAAAAGGGGAGAAAATATAATTTTTGGAATATTTTGGGAGTTTTATGGATTTTTTATGAATTTTTATCGCAGGGACAATAAGGAGCCGCCATTAGCATAATTTTGATCCATTTTTGGAGTTAAAAAGAGAGAAAAATATAGAAAAATTCAAAAGGGGATACAATTTTGGTGGAGATTCAAGAGAGAATTAGTACTACAATCCAAGAGATTGATTGTATTTCTTCTTCCACTCTTTTCTTTATCAATTTTTATGACTTTCTTTCTAAAAAATATGAGCTTTATGAATAATTATATATAGTTAATTTATTAATCAAGGGATCTTATGAACCCAATTTTTACCATATGATGATATAATATTTTACCCTAATTATAACATGCATAATTTCTAGGCAGAGATGTATGATTCTTATGTATGTGATCTATAATTGGTGTACTTAATGAGGAGTATGCAATTTAATTGGCATGAGAGTGTGATTAAATTAATTACTATACGGTGTGTAGTTACTTGAGAGGGGAATACATGCTAGATTAGATTCAATTGATCATCTAATTAATTCATAATTATATTGAGGGGATTTTAGCGATTCGCATGTTTGGAAAATTGGAGGATTAAGTCTTCCTAGGTATTTTATGTTACCAAATCTAATTTAATTAATTATTACTCTTTACTTTTAGTTATTTTAATTTTGCTTCCTTAAAATATAAAAAAATACAAAAAAAATTGATTTTTATTTTTTTAGTTTTAAAATTAGTTTCTAATAAAATAATTTGTGTGAGACAATATTTTCTTATCATTATATTACTTATTATGATACGTACTTGAATACACACATAACCTTTGTGGCGGTCATATTATTGGTGTCTTTGCAAGGAATTATAAATATTATAAATTAATTTTTATTATTATTATTTTACTTATTTTCTTTTACTCACTTATCTATTTATTTCTTTTACTTATTTTCTTTCTTTATTTATTTTTTAAACTTTAATTTATTTATTTTTATTTAGACATCTCCGTTAGTATTGTACAAACTTAGTTGAGTCTATTGTATGAGCAGAGTTCGTGAGAGAGAAATCTTACCTTTAGATCTTGAAATTTAGCGTACTTTGAGGTCAATAAGGAAACAATAAGTTGTCACCCAAGGGAAAAATTATGGCTAATACATTAGACATAAACAATAATGAGCTAAACTTGAACAATCAAATGATTTTGATGCATGATAGAGATAGAGCTATGAATAAATATGCAATACCTATGTTGGAAGGGTTGAATCCAAGTATTACAAGGCCAAATATTCAAGCTAATGAGTTTGAGTTAAAGCCATTGATGTTTCAAATAATACAAATAGTTGGACAATTTAGCGGATTACCAAGAGAGGAAGCTCATCTACATCTCATATTTTTTATTGAAGTTAGAGATTCATTCAAGTTCAATGGTGTGAGAGAGGAGGAATTTAGGAATTTAGGTGTAAATTGTTCCCTTACTCTTTGCGAGACAATGCTCGAGTTTCGCTAAACTTTTTGCCACCTGATTCTATTACAACTTGGAATGGTTTAGTGGAGAAATTCTTGATGAAATATTTCCCACCAATAATGAATGCCAAGCTTAGGAATGACATTACTTCTACCAACAATACATAGGAGAATATTTATATGAAGCATGGGAAAGATTCAAGGTATTGCTAAGGAAGTGTCCTCATTATGGTATTCCTTATTGGATTCAAATTGAGACTTTTTACAATGGTCTCAATGCTCAAACAAGAACCATTATTGATGCATATGCTAATGGAGCTTTGCTAGCCAAATCTTACAATCAAACTTATGATTTACTTGAGAAAATGTCTAGCAATAATTATCAGTGGCCAATGTGCAGAATGACAGCCACAAAACGAGTAGTCGAATTGCATGAGGTAAATGATATCACAACACTTATAGCTCAAGTGTCATTTTTGGTTAATATCTTGGAGGCTTAAAACTCGACTATAAACCAGGTCAAAATATTAGGAGTGTCGTGTGTGTTTTGTGGAGGAGCTCATTTGTTTGATAATTGTCCAAATAATCCTGAATCTGTATGCTATGTGGGTAATGTGAATCGAAACAATAATCCATACTCAAATACATATAAACCGGGATGGAGACAACATCCAAATTTCTCTTATGCTATGTTTGGTTTGATGGAATGGAATGGAATTAGAATTGAATCCTTCCATTTTTTGTTTGGTTGGGCTAAAAAATGGGAATGGAATGGAATGGAAACAATTCCTAAAGAAGAAGGAATTAGAATTCCTTCTCCCCCCTTAAGGAATCATGATTCCATTCCCATCTCAAAGTTTTCTTTCTAATTTTACCCCAACCCCAAATATAACCCTAAGCCAAAAATCTTAAAACCCTAAATCCTAAATCCTAAATCCCAAATCCTAAATTCCAAATCCCAAATCCTAAATTCCAAATCCCAAATCCTAAATTCCAAATCCTAAAATCCTATACCCTATTTAGAAAAATAATAATATTAACCCAAAAATATAACCCAAAACCCCAAACCATATTTAGAAAAATAATAATTTTAACCTTAAACCTTAACCCACAAATATAACCCTAAAAATTAAATCACAAATCTTAAATCCTGAAACCATAAACCATAAACCCTATTTAGAAAAATAATAATTTTAACCCTAATCCTTAACCCACAAATATAACCCTAAACCCTAAATCTCAAATCCTAATTGATATTATTTAAACTTTACTAAATATATGGGTATTAAGGTAATATATAGTGTTTTCCATTCTATTCCAATTGTAAACCAAACACTATAATACTACCTCCTTCTATGATTCTAGTGGTCAAACCAAACAAAACTGTTTACTTTCCATTCCATTTCGATTCTTATTCTGATTCCATTTTGTGAACCAAATGCCATCTTATAGTATTTACAACAGTCAAGGTGGTAATCAATTCAACCATCAATCATTTCCACCACCTCATTTTCAACAATCACAAGCCCAAAAGAATAAGTCACCTACTTAGGACAATACCAATTCTTTAATGGGGATGATGAAAGACTTCATCTAATCAATAAATACAAAAATGTCCACTGATAAATAATTTAAAAAACGCTATTCCTTCCCCAGCAATGGTGGTGAAAAAAATTGATGAGCGAAAACCGGCATCGTCGATTCTTGCCAATACTTTGGTTTTAATATTTATAAAACTCTCGCAAGTGCACGAATCATTTCGAAGAAAATGATAAGTATACTCCCAAGGTCGATCTAAGGAAGGAATGTATGTGGTTTTTAATTTATTATTCAAACTTCTAAAAACGAAATTAAATCCTAAACATCCAGTCACGATATTTTGGGGTTTTTGTGTTTTTAATCTACTGACATAAAAATAAACATAGATTCAATAAACATTTATGCAAATTTTATCATTTATAATGCCAGAGTATTTATGGATATAATAACTAAGTTAATTATGCTTGCTCATATTATCTAGGTTATTAAAGATATGAATTGATATTTATTGATTCTCCCTTTTTTGTATGAATACCACCTTTGGTGGGGTTAGATATTCTTTGTTAACTAAACAAATCAATTAACACCTATGGGTGGGGTCGATAACTAATATACTTAATTAAATTAATTCCTTTTTCTAAGAGATTGAAAATGAACCATTTAAATGCCACCTTTGGTGGGGTTAGACAGTTTAAACTTTATTCAAGGTGTCCAAATTAAACCTAAGAATTTAGTTATCCGAGTACTAACTTTCAAGTTTTAAAACCACTACTAAAAACATGTTGTCAATACATTTTCAGATAATAATTCTTATAAAAAAATTTGAAATAGAGCTTCACTCTAACTACCGGGCGATTGTACCAACAAATAAAAGAGCACTACTCTAAATCAGACCGCATAACTAAACCTTAAAATCTAATTTTCAGGTTTAAGTTTGTAATGAAAAATAATATATTTCTCTCTAACATTCTTAGTATAAAATCTTGAATAAAAACAAAATCAATTCATTTTAGAGATTTTTACCTATTTAATATTTCGCAAGCATAACAACGTTATTATTACGTCATGTTTATAAACAGCCAGCACAGTTAAATTTAATCACAGAAAAATTAAATATAACATGTAAGAATAAAGCATAAAAAATAACTGTAAAGAAAATAAAATCCTTACAGAACTTCGACGCTATTCCCGTTGTTGGAAAACCTCCAAGCGGAATTTGCACTCCTATTTATTGAATCAAAAAGCTAATAAATTACAAAAACATAACTAGTTCTTCCCAAAAAGGGAAGAACTCTAAAACTAAGAGAAATTAACTAAGAAAAGCTAAAAACTAAGAAAAACTAAAAAAACTAAAAATCTAAGAAAAGAGAGAAACAAAAAGAATAGAAGAATGGTTTTTAGGTGTGTTTAGAAGTGAAGAGAAGGGGGTATTTATAGATGAGGATGGAGAAAAAAAAAGTGAGTGAAAAAATGTTAAAAAATAGTGAAAATGTGGAGTGCAATTGCTGAGGTCATTGATGACGTCAGCATGACATCATGAGGGCGGCTGCGTGCAAAAATGGGGCAAAATGGGCCTCGGCGCGCGCAGAGGGCAGCTGGGCGCGCTAGGGCGCGCGCGTGAACAATAACAGCGCGCTAGGGCGCGCGCGGATTTGGAGCAAGGCGCGCGCCGATGCACGCGGACGTAGGGCGTGCTGCGCTCGCGGCTCGGCACGGGTGGGCGGTGCGATTTTCTCCTTTTTAACCCAATTTGTCCAATTTTTCCATATTTTTTGACCTTTCCCCATTTATTTATTAATATATTTGTGAATCATTGCTTCCAGTATTCCTCTTTGCATCTTTAAGTTACGTTTTTAAGCCAAAATACCTGAAAAACAATAAAAATACCCGTGATTCCGAAAAAGACAAATTTATATAAATATATGATAAAACATATAAATATATATATTTTTAATCAATTAATGTGCATAAAATCATGGTTATTTTAGTGCTTTTTGAGCACTCATCGCAACCCCCAACCAGCTTCTGGCTAGTCCCTTAGCAAGAGAAGCGATAAAAACTAAAAATTAAACTATCCTAAATCACTTTCATGGATTCAAATGGTTGCATTTATCCTATGCAACAAGCCTTTAAACCCCTAGGTTGCCCTAGTGGACGAGTTGGAGTCTCGTGAGGGTTTTCAGTAATGATACCCACAAACATTGAACTAAATGTAAAAATCAAAAGAAACAATAAAAACAATCAAATCAAAAACTAAAATTACAACAAAATCAAAAATTAATTTAAGAATAAAAGAAAACAACATATCACAAAAATGTCTCATACTTTTTAATCTCTTTTAAGATCATAATTAAAATCTCAAGCATAAGTTATTTTAATCTTTTTTAAACAATCATGATTTATTATAATAATTAGTCGAAAATCATTTTCATATTTTATGTCAAAAATGTATCAATTTAATTTCACCCAATTTCAGTTTCATGAATTAGAATTCGCTTCGACTCTATTCCTCACAAGTCAATACTCTCAAAACACTGAATCCTATGGGTTCAAACACTCATCCTATTTTATATGCGAAAGAGTTGATGTATATAAATGAACTAATAGGTTCGCATATGTATAAAGAATAAAGGCTCAAAGTGTTATTTAAACATTGATCTCATGAAAGGAATCGAATGTATAATAAATTAAACTCATTAAGAAATAATTTCAAGATATATGCTTTTTTACAAATGAAGAAACTGCAATGACTTTTTAGGGAATTACTTCCTATATCTTTCTTTTGTAATTAGCATGTACTCACAACTTTGTAGGGAATGTGGGTCATAGTATGTAGATGATACTATATATTTTTTATCTCTCTATTTTTTTCTAAAGATATTTTTCAATATATGTATTTTTTTAGAGAGTCAACCCATGTACAGATTGCACATTTTTTAGGATTTTGGTGAGTGGTTAATTTTGTGGCTTTTCTATTTGATCTTGGTTTAGGTAACCCCAGATATGTCCTTTTGTTTTTGTAGCAGTCATGCATAAATGAGATATAAGCATATACTATCAATTTCTACTCAAATCATTTAATCTAAGCAAAAATAATAAAAAAATATATATGATACTCTATTAAGATGAGAAAAAATTCATACATTCAATGCTAATACCTATAGAGATCATCTAAAAATTTGAATAAATAAGAAATGTGTTTGTAGTAGAAAAAATATATATTTCACTCTAAATAAAAGAAATTAGGCTCAAATTATATCTCACAAGGGTAGTCTCCACTAAAAAAAATTCATAAACACCGATTTTGGGTTTAATATAATTTTCACATTTTATCAAGAAATACTAGTTATGACAAAAACTAACTAATTATCAAAAATAATTACAAAATATTTCATGATATGTTTTCAAAAATTAATCTAACAATACAAAAGACTTAACCATTTACTTAAATTTGATTTAAAGAAATGATAATTTTTTGTGAGAAAATATATATATATATATATATATATATATATATATATATTTCAAAAATTACTGAATCACACAAAACAAAAATAAAACCAAACACAAAAAATGAAAACGTGAACATAAAAAAGAAAGAAAAAAAAATTAATTTTTTTTAAAAATTTTTAAATTGTTAAATTTTTTTTTCTAATTAAGCATGGTAACTTTTTACCACCCCTAACCTAGAACTTACATTTTGAAATAGAGCTTCACTCTAACTACCGGACGATTGTACCAACAAATAAAAGAGCACTACTCTAAATAAGACCGGATAACTAAACCTTAAAATATAATTTTCAGGTTTAAGTTTGTCATGAAAAATAATATATTTCTCTCTAACATTCTTAATATAAAATCTTGAATAAAAACAAAATCAATTCATTTTAGAGATTTTTACCTATTTAATATTTCGCAAGCATAACAACGTTATTATTATGTCATATTTATAAACAGCCAGCATAGTTAAATTTAATCACAGACAAATTAAATATAACATGTAAGAATAAAGCATAAAAAATAACTATAAAGAAAATAAAATCCTTACAGAACTTCGACGCTATTCCCGTTGCTGGAAAACCTCCAAGCGGAATTTGCACTCCTATTTATTGAATCAGAAAAGCTAATAAATTACAAAAACATAACTAGTTCTTCCCAAAAAGGTAAGAACTCTAAAACTAAGAGAAATTAACTAAGAAAAGCTAAAAACTAAGAAAAACTAAAAATCTAAGAAAAGAGAGAAAGAAAGAGAAGAAAAGAATAGTTTTTAGGTGTGTTTAGAAATGAAGAGAAGGGTGTATTTATAGGTGAGGATGGAGAGAAAAAGTGAGTGAAAAAATGTTAAAAAATAGTGAAAATGCGGAGTGCAATTGCTGAGGTCATTGATGACGTTAGCATGACGTCATGGGGGCGGCTGCGTGCAAAAATGGGGCGAAATGGGCATCGGCGCGTGCGGAGGGTAGTTGGGCACGCGCGGAAGGGCAGGCGTAGCCCGTGCGTGAACAGTAACAGTGCACTGGGGCGCACGCGGATTTGGAGCAAGGCGCACACTGATGCATGCGGACGTGGGGCGTGCTGCACGCGCGGCTCGGTGCGGCTGGGCCGCGCGGCGGCTCGATTATCTCCATTTTGACCCATTTTGTCCAATTTTTCCATATTTTTTGACCTTTCCCCATTTATTTATTAATATATTTGTGATGTATTGCTTCAAGTATTCCTCTTTGAGTCTTTAAGTTACGTTTTTAAGCGAAAATACCTGAAAAACAATAAAAATACATGTGATTCCGAAAAAGACAAATTTATATAAATATATGATAAAACATATTTTTAATCAATTAATGTGCATAAAATCATGGTTATTTTAGTGCTTTTTGAGCACTCATCATCCACTCAAGAGCAATTCAAAAATTGGAGAACCAAATAGGGAAACTTGCTTTGGCTATAAGTCAAAGGCCTCAAGGTATACTTCTAAATAACACAATTGTAAACCCACGATGAGAAGGTTAGGACTAGTGTAATGCCATAGCTTTTAGGAGTGGTAAAACTTTAGAATAGGAAAATAAGATAGAAAAGGATAAGGAGAAACATGAAATTAACAAGGATGAGGAGAAAATAATGGATAAAGAGAGCACAGAAAAGGAAATAATTCAGCCACAAAAAAAAACCTTTACAAACCCATTTTTCCTTTCCTTCAAAGACTGCAAAAGCAAAAGTTAGATACATAATTTTCAAAATTTCTTGATGTCTTCAAGAACCTACACATAAACATACCATTTGTAGAGACACTTGAACAAATGTCGTCTTATGCCAAATTCATAAAAGAAATACTATCAAAGAAAAAGAGGCTTGGAGATCATGAAACAATAACCTTAACTGAAGGTTGTAGTGCCATCCTTGCTAGAAAACTACCCCAAAAGTTGAAAGATCCAAGTAGTTTTGACATCCCTTGCACTATTAGGAACATCCATTTTGAGAAAGCACTATGTGACTTGGGTTCTACCATTAACCTTATGCCATTATCAATCTTCCATAGATTAGGGGTTGGTTAAGCCAAACACACTTCAGTAACATTAAAAATGGTAGACATGTCAAATAAAAGACCCCATAGTATGGTAGAAGATGCTTTAGTAAAAGTATATAAATTCATCTTTCTGGCAGACTTCATTATGCTAGACATGGAGGAGGACCATGACATTCCTATTATACTTGGTTATCCATTCTTAGCAATCAGAAGAGCATTCATTGATGTATAAAAATGTGAACTTAAAATGAGAGTGCAAGATGAATAAGTGATTGAAAAGTTTTTAAAGCATCTGAACCCCTTGACATTGATAGTGCTAATGAATGCTTAAGGATAAATGTTACTGAATGTGAGGAAAACTTAAAACAATCTATTGAGTCACCCACACTTAAGACTATTACACATGATGCTATAAAAAAGGACATAAACTCACCAGAAAACAACTTAACATGTTTTAACTTTGAAATTATGGAATAAAAGGTTGATAATATTGTGAATTGTGTGAATTTTTGGGAGGATGTGCCTCTCGTGTGTGTATCAAAGGCAATTATGGAAAATTTTCAGATAGGATCTAAACTTAAACCATCAATTGAAGGACCAACAAGTTTAGACTTCACACTTTTACCATCCCATCCTCAAGCAAGTAGGAAAGCAAAAGATTTCAATGGAGAAATGAAAAAGATGTTGGAAATACATAAATTGGATGAGTCACAGTGGAGTGCTTCTAAGAATTGAGCATTGTGTTGCAAAAAATATTGAGCATGGGAAGAGAATTGAGCACTGTGTTGCAAACCAGAACATAAATTATTATTGAATAAATTAATACTCAAATTCTTTCGAAGAAAACTCAAAAGTAAAGAGACACAAAGGGATATGCCTTAGGACTTTATTGTTTTTGTTTTATAGGTGAATAAATGTGGAGAGAAATGGTGCAACAATATTGAGCATTTTAGCTACAGATATGGTGTACCAAGACTTAGAGAGTTTTCTTTTATTTTACCTTTTCATATTTATATGTGCACATTGAGGAAAATGTGTAATTTAAATTTGGGGGAGGGAACTTCATTCTCCACATTATTATTTAATATGCATTTTAAATATTTTCGGGAATTGTTTTTAATTCTTAGGATGTTTTCAGTCATGATTTTGGTAAAAAAATGATGAATATATGGAAACTAAATGCATGCATGCTTGGTGAAAATTGGTTTTCATGACTAGGATAAGGAATTTAACATATTTGTTGAGATATTTATATTAATCATGTGATATGCTTGCTAGTTTTGATTGGATTGATTCAAATTCTTATGCACATGTTCATGATTGATTTTGGTGTTCTTATTGAGAGAAATTTGTAGTGAGTTATACGAGTCGATGAGGTCGACCAAGTTTTAAAATCAATTTGATCATCCCTTGAGGAAAAATCCTAAATAGTATTTAGCAAGAGAAATGATTTAGGCCTTATTTGGATCGATTGAGGACTTCAAGCTAACCATTATTAATATCTTTAGTCACCCATTTGAGCCTAACAAAGAACCTTTCATATCTTTAATCCACATTAAATGCCTAACTAATAAGTATTACCTTTACCCTTGAACCCTTAGCTTGTATGAAAAGAAAAAAAAATGCAATCATGCGTTATGCTATAGCATAAGGTGAAATTTAATGCACTCTAAAAGAAAAAAAAAAGCAAAACTCACAATACAATTATCCCTCTAAAGAAAGAGAAAATATAATTGAAAACAAGTTTGGGGGGGGGGGGGGGGTTGTTGTTGTGAAGTTACAAAAAAAATAGAGAAAAGAGATGTGGAATAAAAGAATATGAAAGGAATGACAAAAGAGGGTGTGGTGAAATATCAAGTTAAAGCTCAAATGTTGTTAAAAAGTGCGTAATGAACAAAAAGAAAGCTAAGGTGTGGAAAGAGCCTAAATGTCTTCATTTATCGACCCTCTACCTAAGCCTTACATTACAACCATATAAAATCCTTATTGATCTTTAGCTAAGTTTATATTTATATTAGTGGAGAGGGATGTGAAAAATAGACTTATGAGACTTGTACTAAGATTGAATTGATTAGCATACTCATATTGCTTGATTTCATGAGTGCATTGGATGATATCATGTGCAGCACACACACACGAATCAATTTGTCAAAAACCTTGCATATTCTTGTATTGATGGAATGTTGATTGATAAATATGTGAACCACCTTATCATAGGATTGTATGACTATTGACAGGGAAAGTTTTCGTAAAATATGCATGAATGTACTAATAAAAGTATATGTATGAATATACTACCTATGTTATTTTATTTAGTTATACTTGGCTTTACTTGAGGACAAACAAAGAGTTAAGTTTGTGGGTGTGATGACTCTATGAAAGTAAGGTCATTAGCACACTTTTTTACATAATATTTACTTTTTTGATTTAATAAATAGCATTTTGTGACTAAAACTATTAAAATATAAACCTTTTAGCGAAAAGGGGTGAAAATATAATTTTTGAAATGTTTTGAGATTTGTTTGAAAGTTTTATGAATTTTTAACGCAAGGCCAATAAGGATTCACCATTAGCATAATTTTGATCTATTTTTGGAGCTAAAAAGAGAGAAAAATACAAATAAATTCAGAAGGGGATACAGTTTTGGTGAAGATTCAAGAGAGAATTAGTACTACAATTCAAGAGATGTGCAATTAATTATTTAATCTAGGGATCTTATGAACCGAATTTTCAACATATAATGATCTAATATTTTACCTCAATTATAATTATAATTTAATTATATTATTTAATCTTATTTTTATGCTATTAATTGTTTGGCCAAAAATTTATCTGTAGATAAAATTAAATAGATTTGAGAGAATTATTTAATTGTGTCTCTTGATTAAATAACATGCATAGTTTCTAGGTAGAGATGTATGATTCTTATCTATGGATGCAATTTAATTGGTATGCGAGTGTGATCCATTAATTACTATATGGTGTGTGGTTTACTTAAGAAAGGAATACATGCTAGGTTAGATTCAATTGATCATGTAATTAATTGATAATTATATTGGGAGGATTTTAGTGATTCACATGTTTAGAAAATTGAAAGATTAAGTATTCCTAGATATTTTCTCATATATCTTCTTAGTTACGAAATCTGATTTAATCAATTGTTGCTATTTACTTTAGTTATTTTAATTTGGCTTCCTTAAAATATAAAAACACAAAAAAAAAAGATTTTTTTTTATTTTTTTTTAGTTTTAAAAATTAGTTTCTAAGAAAATAATCTCCGTGGAAACGATATTTTCTTATCATTATATTACTTTTTGCGATATGTATAATTTCGTATTCATTGCACACATAATTTGTGTAGTGATCAATGGGGAAACTTGGCCTGGCTATAAATCCAAGGTCAAGGTAACCTTCCAAGTGACACAATTGTAAACCCAAAAAGAGAAGGTAAGGAGCGTTGTAATGTCATAGTCTTGAGTAGTGGTAAAACTTTAGAGGAGGAACATGAGACTCATAGGGATGAGGAGGAGCATGAGTATAACAAGGATGGGGAGAATTAAGAAATTAACAAGGATGAATAAGAACTAGTGGATAAAGAGAGTACCAAAAGGAAATGATTCATCCTATGAAAAGAAACCTCTATAAACCCACCATTCCTTTTCCTCAAAGACTACAAAATAAAAATTTAGCTACACAATTTTAAAGAAATCTAGATGTCTTCAAGAAGCTACATATAAATACACCATTTGAAGATGCACTTGAAAAGATACTTTCTTATGCCAAATTTCCAAAGGGCATCTTGTATAAGAAAATGCGGCTTGGATATAATGAAACACTATCCTTAACTGAATGTTCTAGTGCTATCATTGCTAGAAAACTACCACAAAAATTAAAAGATCTGGGCAACTTTCACAATCCTTGCACAATTAGGAACATGAACTTTGAGAAAGCACTGTAAGACTTAGGTTCAAGCATTAACCTAATGCTATAATTGGTCTTCAAGATATTAGGGGTTGGTACATACAAACCTACATCAGTGACACTATAAATGGTAAATAGATCAATTAAGCAACCTCAAGGTGTGGTAGAAGATATGTTAGTAAAAGTGGATAAGTTCATATTTATAGTGGATTTCATTGTACCAGACATGGAAGGGGACCGTAACATTCTTATAATACTTGGTCGTCCATTCCTAGTAACTAGAAGATCACTCATTCATGTACAAAAAGGTGAGCTTATAATGAGAGTGCAAGTTGAACAAGAGACATTTAAAGTTTTTAAAGCATTTGAATCCTCTGAGATTGATAATGCTAATGAATGCTTGAGGATAAATGTTACTGATTGTGATGATAACCTAAAAGAATCTATTAAATTTTCCATGCAAAGACTGTTGCATTTGTTACAATGAATAATGAAATAAAATCACTAAGAAACAACTCAATTTGTTCTAATTTTGAAAGTATGGAATCTATAATTGATAATATTGATTATTTGAACTATTTGGAGGCTGCACATCCCATGTGTATACTTAATATGGTTATGAAGATTTTTGAGATAGGATCTAAGCTCAAACCATCTATTGAAGGGCCATAGATTTTAGACCTTACACCTTTATCCTTCCATCCCAAATCAAGTATGCAAGCGAAAGTGCCCATAAAAATGTGAAAAAGATGCTACAACAACATAAATTAGATGAGCTATGATAGAGTGTGATCAGTGCTCAAAAAACACTAAAATTACCATGATTTTATGACCATTAATTGATTAAAAATATATCTATTTATATGATTTTATCATATATTTATATAAATTTGTCTTTTTTGGAATCACAGGTATTTTTATTGTTTTTCAGGTATTTTTTCTTAAAAACGTAACTTAAAGACTCAAAGAGGAATACAGGAGGCAATACATTACAAATATATTAATAAATAAATGAGGAAAGGTCAACAAATATGGAAAAATTGGACAAAATGGGTCAAAAAGGTCAAAAATATCAAAAAGGGGGAAATCGCGTCGCCCAATCCCGCGCGCGCCCACGCCCAATCCCGCGCCAGACACACGTGCCACTGGTGCCTTCCACACGCTCCGTTGCCATCCGCGCCCCAATCCGCACGCAGCTGCCCCTATGTCATGTTGACGTCATCAAATGACATCAAAATTCACCACTCCGCGTTTTCACCATTTTTTATCATTTTTTCACCCACTTTTTATTCCTTTCCTCACCTATAAATACCCCAATTCTACTCACTTCATACCATACCTCAAAATACATCTTCTCTTCTCTTTATTTCTCTCATTTCTTAGTTTTTTTTTCTAGTTTTTCTTAGTTAGTTTCTCTTAGTTTTAGAGTTCTTCTCTTTTTGAGAAGAACTAGTTATGTTTTTGTAATTTATTTGCTTTTCGATTCAATAAATGGGAGTGCAAATTCCGCTTGGAGGTTTTCCAGCAACGGGAATAGCATCGAAGTACTATAAGGATTTTATTTTCTTTACAATTATTTTTTTTGCTTTATTCTTATATGTTATATTAAATTTGTCTATGATTAAATTTAACATTGTTGGCTGTTTGTAAACATGATATAATAATAACGTTGTTATGCTTGCAAAATATTAAATAGGTAAAAATCTCTAAAATGAATTGATTTTATTTTTATTCAAGATTTTATATGAAGAATGTTAGAGAGAAATATATTATTTTTCATTACAAACTTAAATTTGAAAATTAGATTTTAAGGTTTAGTTATTCGGTATGATTTAGAGTAGTGCTCTTTTATTTGTTGGTACAATCGCCCGGTAGTTAGAGTGAAGCTCTATTTCAAAAGTTTTTATAAGAATTATTATCTGAAAATGTATTTACAACATGTTTTCAGTAGTGGTTTTAAAACTTGAAAGTTAGTACTCGGATAATTAAATTCTTAGGTTTAATTTGGACACTTTGAATAAAGTTTAAACTGTCTAACCCCACCAAAGGTGGTATTTAAATGGTTCATTTTCAATCTTTTAGAAAAAGGAATTAATTTAATTAACCAAATTAGTTATCAACCCCACCCATAGGTGTTAATTGATTTGTTTAGTTAACAAAGAATATCTAACCCCACCAAAGGTGGTATTCATATAAAAAAGAGAGAATCAATAAATATCAATTCATATCTTTAATAGCCTAAATAATATGAGCAAGCATAATTAACTTAGTTATTATATCCATAAATACTCCACAATTATAAATGATAAAATTTGCATAATTTTTTATTGAATCTATGTTTATTTTTATGTCAGTAGATTAAAAACACAAAATCCAAAATATTGTGACAGGATGTTTAGCATTTAATTTCGTTTTTAAAAGTTTAAATAATAAATTAAAAACCACATATATTCCTTCCTTAGATCGACCTTGGGAGTATACTTATCATTTTCTACGAAATGATTTGTGCACTTGTGAGAGTTTTATAAATATAAAACCAAAGTATTGGCAGGATCGGTGATGCCGGTTTCGCTCATCAGAGTGCATATAAGATCAAAAAAGTACAAAAAGAAAATAAAAATATGAGATGATTAGAGAATTAAACACTGTGTTTTAAACTAGAACATAAAGTATTATTGAAAAAATCAAGACTCAAACTATGTCAAGATGAACTCAAAAGTAAATGGACAGGAAGGAATGTACCTTAGGACTTGATATGACCGTCTATTGAAGAATTTTAAACATGAAACTGGTTGGGAGAAACACAAATTTATTTTACTTATATTTTCATTGTTTTTTTTTTTGTAGGTGAATCAATATGGAGACCAATAGCACAACAAGATTGAACAATTCAACGATAAATGTAGTGTTCTAGGGCCAAGGGAGTTTTCTTTCCTTTCAGTTTTTTATATTTATATGTGCACGTTAGGGACAATGTGAAATTAAAGTTTGGGATAAGGAACTTCATTCTCTACTTTAGTGTTTAGTATAGATTTTCAATTGTTATTAATTTTTTTAAAATTTTTAGGATGTTTTAATCATGCTTTAGGTAAATATTGATAAATATATGGAAACTAAATGCATGCATTGGTATGAAACATATGAACTCAATGATAAAAATTGATTGTCATGACTAGGATAAGGAATATAAGATGCTTGTCAAGATATATACATTAATCATGTGATATACTTGTTAGTTTTGATTGGATTGATTAAAATTTTTATGCACATATTCATGATTGATTTTGGTGTTTTTATTGAGAGAAAATTTGTAGGGATTTGTGCGAGTTGATGAGATCTACAATTTTATATAATCTATTTGTCATCCCTTATGGTGTAATCCTAAAATAGGATTTAGTAAGAGAAATGATTTAGGCTCTATTTGGATTGATTGAGCCTTTCAAGCTAATCATTGTTAATATCTGTATTCACCCATATGAGCCTAACAAAGAACCTTTCGTATCTTTAAGCTACAATTTATGCCCAACCAATAAGCATTATTGTTACCCTTGCACCTTTTAGCTTTTATGAAGAGAAAACATGCAACCATGTGTTATGCTATAGAGTGATGTGAAATGTAATGCACCATATAAAAAAGGACAAAAAGAAGAAAAAATACTCATAAAAAAATTATCCCTCTAAGGAAAAAGAAAGTAAAATTGAAAACAAACTTGAGGGTGTTATGAGGCTACAAAAAAACGATATGGAGTAAAAGAATATGAAAAAAATGATAAGATAGGTTGAACTACAATATCAAGTTAAGGCTTAGTTGAAGTTAAAAAGTGCATGATGAATAAAAATAAAGCTAAGGTGTGGAAAGAGCCTAAATTTCTTTATTTATCGGCCCCCACCTAAGCCTTACATTACAAGCATGGATTATTTTCTAAATTGCCCTTAAGGTTTGTTATATCTTCAATTATGCCCCTGGGGTTCATTTAATATCACAAATGCCCTTGTGTTATTGACAGTGTTAATCCTCTGTCTATTACTATTTCTGTTTGAATTTTACTATTCATTGAAATTTTACTATTCATTAAATTTTTCAATATATTGAATTTTTCCTTATTCATTAAATTTTTCAATTTTTTGAATTTTTTACTATTCCTTGGCTTTGATACCATTTTACAACGGATCGATTCAATTGCGGATTAATTGTTATTATTTCTAATCTGGAGTTAGAATTGACCTATTTGACGGTCTTTGTATATTGATTGGTGATAATAGATTATTTAAAAAACTTATTATTTTCCTGTATAGATCTAATTTTCTTCTGTATTCATTACAGTTGCATAATATGTTATGTTCTTCATTATGTTGGTTACTTAATGCTAATCCTGATTCTATTAATTGTCTTTTGAAATTAAAAATTATTCTTTCATTTGTTAAATCTAATAGTTCTAATTTATGTACTAATGATTCAATATTCATATTTTTAATTGTTTAAATCTTATTTTCCTGTTAAAATTTATTATACCTTGTTATAAGCGAATATTTCAATAATCAAGATCCTTAATTAGCTTAAGTCTATAATCATCATACCTGAATTTAATGGGTCCACCACGGTCTTCTCTTCTGTTTGTCTTCTTTTGTTACACCTGTTATGCCTCAGCTTCGCTCAAACCTCAACACCCTTCTGGTAACGGTGAGCTTTCTGCATCCGTACATGTATGGTGTCCAATAGTTGACTTACTGGAGAAGAGTAATAGAACTCCATTTTATTCAAGATATAATAATTATTACAACTTAAAGCTAACTAAGAACCTTGAAAGGGTTACTTAGCCGCTCATAATTACTGGGTACAACATAGTTGGTTGTGGGTTTTCTAGAGAGGTTTTCTAGAGTTTTTCAGAGTAGAGAGCTCTGTATTTTTCTGTGTTAAATTCCTTTTCTGGAAGTGCCCTTGGTTTGGGAACTTCTCTGTTTGTGTTGGAAATCCCTATCTTGATGAAGTGGTAGGGACTAATACTTCCTTCTTCATTCCAGTCCATTAATGAACTAAAAAATCTAAGATAAACAGGTTTATCACCTGCCTTAATTTTCCTCCGGAAATTCTTTATTGCTCTTTTAAAGTTTTCTGGGAAATAATTTAATTCACTTAAATTATTTCCTGGATAAATATTTTCTATTAATCCTGCATGAAATGCTTTATAGACAAAAATTGGATCAACTCCTTCCAATATGTTGAATTTACTACCTGCAGGAAATTCCTTATCTGTAGTATAGAACTTCATATCTTCAATATGTTCTTGGGTAGATTTTCTGGCTAAATTATAGAGATTTAACCATTGTGGTTTACTAAGGTTCCTGTATTGGTCTTTTTCATCTTCAATGACTGGTGTAGTTCTAGGAGATGTTTCCCTGAATAACACTGAATGTTTTGTTGTTTTTGATGTCTCTGATGGAGATGTTTCTCTATATAGCTCTGTAGGCCTTACTATTTTTCCGAGATTTGTCAATCTGCTTGGAATTGTTGGCTGCTGTTGTAGTACCTTAGAATAATTTCTTACTATCTCCTCTGGAATTATTAGCTTTGGTGTTTTGTAGTTGGCATAACTACCTTCTGCTTCTATCCTGTTGGTGAAGGCTCTGTGAGTTACTCCACTGATTCCTAGAATAGCTTTGCTGGCTTCTGCCCAGTTGTTATAAATTCCTGGTTTTAGGCCATTATAGACCACATAAACTTTTTTTTGTTCTTCTTTTTCTGCTTCATTTGCCCAATTGGGTTTAGAAGTTTTTTGTGAACTGTTAGGTTCTTCCTTTTTTAACAAAGATTCCTCTTTCGAGTTTATGCTTTGTTTTGAACAATTAAGTTCTTCCTGTTTTATTAACAAAGATTCCTCTTTCGAGGTTATGCTTTGTTTTGAACAATTAAGTTCTTCCTGTTTTATTAACAAAGATTCCTCTTTCGAGGTTATGCTTTGTTTTGAACAATTAAGTTCTTCCTGTTTCTCCTTAAGAGATTTCTCAAGATATAGCAACTCGAGTTGTTCCTGTAGGATTTTTATCTCCTTTTCTTTTATCTTGATTTTTATATCAAGATGTTCCATTCCTGCAATCATAAAAATAGTTAGAGGTGCCAATTCTCTGGTAAGAGCATCAGCTAAACTGTTTTTATGTCCTGGAAGATGTTCAACATCAAAATTGTAATGGTTGAACCATTGTTGCCATCTAATTAGTCTTCCTTGTTTATAATCTCCTGCAATATTAGTTCTTAAGAAATAACCAAAATTCTTGTTATCTGTTCTGATAATGAATCTAGAACTTATAACATATATTGCAAATTTCTTAATAGCTTTTTTAACAGCTAGATATTCTTTTTCATTACTATGGTAATTTAATTCTGGTCCTTGGAAAGACCCTGATGTGTATCTGCAAAGATATTCATCTTTGTCATCTACTCTTGCTTTTAGGACTGCTCCCCAATATTCTTGTGAAGCATCTGTTTCAATTATCATTTTATCATCTGGTCCTGGATGGTATAAAGTTGGTAAATTTTTTAATTTTGCCTTTACTTTATCCATGTATAGAGTATCTTCTTCTGTCCATTTCCAGACATGATCTTTTTTCAATTTTGCTTGTAATGGTTTTCGCATTTATGCAAGTTTCTTGATATAGGCTTCTGCATATGTTAAGCATCCTAAAAATCTTTGTAATTGATTTTTATCTTTTAATTCACTAGGAAAACCTTGAATATTATTTAATATATGAGGTTGTAAATTATGTTTTCCATCCTCTATTTCCAATCCTAAGTATTTGATTTTTTGCTGAGCAAGTACTGCTTTCTTTTCAGAGAGTACAATACCTTATTTTCTACATTCTTGTAATATATTGATAATATCCAAATAATGTTTATTTAATTCATTACTGAAAACCAAAATATCGTCTATGTAAACACAGCAAATATCTTGTAATTTTTTAAAAATGTTGTCCATATATCTTTGAAAAATACCTGGAGCTTGCTTTAATCCAAATGGTATAACTGTCCATTGGAATTGTCCTTGGGGGCAACTGAATGCCGTTAATTTCTGGGATTCTTCATCCAGTCTTATTTGCCAAAATCCACTTTTGCAATCAAAACTAGAGAAATATTTTTTCCCTTTTATTAATGATAGTAGTTCTTCCTTTTTTGGAATGAAGTATCCATCATCAATGGTTTCTTTATTTAATGCTTTGAAGTTTATTACCATTCTCTTTTTTCCTCTTCTTTTCTCAGCTTCTTTTTCAACTAAAAATGCTGGACTAGAGTGAGGTGAATTACTTGGTATTATGACTTTTAATTCCAAAAGTTCTTCAATTTGTTTTCCAAATTCAATCCTATCTTCTGGAGTATAAATCATTGGTTTTATTCTTATGACCTTGTTAGGATCTTTTAATTCTATTTTGACTTTTGTCTTAGTTTTATTTATTTTTGGATCCAAAGGATTTTCTGAACTAACTGTTTTTAATAGTCTTTTGATGCCTGTTAGGGCTTTATCTTCCTGTATTTCATTAAGAAAAGAGTTTTGTTTTTCTTCTATGTCTAATGAAATATTTTCTAAACAGGGTTTCTGTTTTTGTTGGTCTTCTATCTCACCACGTTTTCGCTTTTTATGTTGTTGCATAAAAGTTGGGTTGGAGACAGTTAGAGCTTTCCTTGCTTTAGAGACATATATTGTATCTCCTTCTAAGGTTGTAAGACTTATTTTGTCCAAATGTTGTGTGAAAGGTTGGTATAAATTTAAGAAATTATTTCCTATTAACAAGTCTACACCTGTTTCCTGTTGATATATCGTAGGAATATGAAAGTTTTCTCCTCCTATTATTATATCAGTATCTTTTAATACTTGATTAAGTTTTATTGTAGTATTATTAGCAATTCTCACAATCAAGTCTTTTGGTGCTTGTTTCCAGTTGTCTTCTGGAAATACATATTTACTAGCAACACACATACTAGCTCCTGTATCTATATATGCATGTAAATGATAGGTGTTATAACCTTTAAATTTTAGTCCTACTTTGATGTAAGTACTATTCGGATTTGTAATACTATACAAATCATTCATTTTCTGATGAAGAGTATTCCTGATCCGAATGTTCATATTCTGAGTCAGTTATTTCTTCTTCAGTTTCTTCTAATAGATAAATACTGTAAGTATCATCTATATCAGATTCCTCAATTGGTTCTAATTCTATCTTAAAAGCTTCTTCTAGGATTTTTGCTTTCTGTGAAAATTCCTTTTTAAATTCTTTTTTATGTTGAAGTCTATTTGGACATTCATTTGCATAATGTCCTTCCTCATTACAGATCCAACATCTACATTTCTTTTTCCCTGAAGGGCAATAATTCCTTTTTTCAGAAGGTTTATAAACCTTTCTCCTGAAATATCTTTTCTTGTAGTTTTCTTTATTGAATCTATTTTTATATTTTTGGAAATTTTTTTTCCTAAATTTATATTTCTTAAATCTCTTGTATTTCTTATATTTCTGTTTATAGGATTTTATATTGCATCCATATTTTCCTGGCATTCTAAAATCTCTTGTATCACAACAAATTTTATCATTTCCTCTTATTTGTTTGTATTCCTTTCTTTCTTGGCATTTTATAATGATCCAATCTCTAAGATTTCTTATTCTTCCTCCTAGAGTATCTGGTATAGTTTCTCTATTCCTTTGTTCCCAATTTTCTGTTAAAGTTTTATATAATGTTCCTGGTAATTTTTGAAAAAACATTTCTTTATAGATTGTTTGAATAGAGGGTGGTAATTTATGGTAATACATTTCATATTCACAAATAAAAGAATCTATGTAACACATGTTACAAATTTCCATATTTGTTAGATGCCATTTAGCTTCATTGATTTCATTTTCACTGGACTCAGTGATAGTTCTTCCTTTATCTTCCCCTATAAATTCCTTGTATATTTCATTTATTACTGTATCTAAATATTCTCTTCCTGTGGAAGCATTTCCTTGCATTAATAAATGTTGTTGATCTGTTAAGTTTGAAAACCAAACTTTTACATTTCCTGTCATTTTATGTGCTATAAGCACTCTACAAGTTGAAGGATTTGTTTGTGTAGTTGGAGAAGTTTGTATGAGAACACTCATTCCACTAGACCATTCATCTAGAGCTTTTTTCCTATCTCTTATACAATCTAGGTTTAAGAGTTCAGATTTATAATTATCATGGAGTTTAAACTCTGGTGGGATACTACTTCTAGTTCCCCAATGCAACCCTTCCTCCATTTTAGGTGGTTGTCTTCTTCTATATGTATTATCAGGTTGTTCTGATCTTTGTCTATTTCTTTCTTCCCTATGAGGGTCAGATGTTTCTTCCTGGTAAGGGACTGGTAATGAAATTGGTTTCATATGACCTTTTGGGGTCATATTTTCTGGTTCTGAATCAGTTTCACTGATTATTGTCATATCATCTTCTTCTTTGTTGGTACAAAGTTTTCCAATATAATGTTCTTCTATTTCTTCATTGGTTAATGTTAATAATTTTACCAATGTTTCTATATCCCTATTTTCAGGGTTCATGAATTCTTTTTCTAATTTCTTTCTATATTCCATTAATTTGGAATAATTATTTCCTTGTTCTTAGATTGTTCCTCATTTTTCCTTTTCTCATTTTTAGGAATCAAAGAATCTGATTTTCTTGGTGGTTCCTCTTTTAATCCTTCTAAAGGATCGTATTTATGATCTATTCTTAGATTGTATACATCTTTCCTTAATTCTGAAAATTCCTTATGCATATTTTGTTGTAGTTTATTACAACCATACTCTTTTATTTCTTTTAATAATTCTCCTTGTATATCTATTATTTCTTTTAAATATTTTGTGTTTGATTCCTGGACTAAATATATTTCCTCTGTTAATAATTGTATAGTTTCAAATAATATTACTTGATTCTTTGCCACTCCTACTAGGCTTCCATTTATTTCTAAATGTATATCTTTTATTTTTTCTTTAAACATGATTTTTTCCTAATATGCAGTCATGAACTAATGCCTTCATTATTTTAACTTCATTTTCTAGTTTTTTAACTTCTTGATTAGAAGTTTCTCCTTCCTGATCTATAAAAGTAAATCTAGGTATGCTATTAGTTTTATTATTTCTTCCCGTTATTAAGGGTTTTTCTTTAATATCTAATTTCCATTCTTCTGGTATTTCAAAGTCAGTTAGTATTTCTGGTTTTATTATTTGTCCTAATTCCTTAAAGGTTTTATCTATTTCTATAAATTCATTTTGTCCATATATTGAACTATTATGACTATTTGTTAAAGAATATGCCACTAGATAGTGTATTGAAAATGGGTGATTTCCTTCTTTCATTAAATCTCCTCTTTCGAATTCATAAGCTAAGCTTAGTACTTGATTTAAATTTTTATCTTGTATATTTATAGCAAATCTAGGATATGCTGTAAACTTTAGTTTTTGGTATCCTAAATTTCCATGGATCATTCCTAATAAAGCATCTTGTCTATTTATTATTCTGTTGTCTAGCAACGCTATTTTTATTGGTGTATCTATTCCTTCTCTGAAATGAGCTTTTATTAGTATTTGAATTCCTCCTAAATGGATGTATCCAATTTTTCCTTTATCCTTACTAGGGATTTTTGATAATTTGTTTACTATAGTTTCTTTATCAATTAATGGTATGTTATACCTTCCTTTTGCATCTGTAATTTTAATACTCATTTCTTTATTACTTATACCATAATAAATTATGTTTTTCCTAGGAAATATTTTTCTTAATAAAAATGATGGATCTTTAAATCCATCTCCTTCCTTAAGGTTTAATTTTGCTTTTTGAATTTCTTCAAATTTCTTTTTACTTATTACCATTTCTTGTGAAAAACATCCTGAGATGTCTTCTATTTCTATATCCAGTATTTCTTGGTTTATTTCCTCTTCCATTTTTTTTTATAAACCTTAGGGGTATTCTTGATAAGTGTTAATTCTAACTTTTGTTATGTTTTTAAGGGTATTTTTGAATTTTTCTAAACCTGAGGGGTATTTCTGAAGATTCCTTAAACATTGGGGGTATTTTTGATTTTATTCCTTACAAGCATATAAAGTCTTTATTGATCTTTAGTTAAGTGCATATTTATGTTAGTAAAGAGGGATGTGAAAAAAGGACTTATGAGACTTATTCTAAGATTGACTTGATTAGAATACTCATATAGGTTTATTTCATGAGTGCATTGGATGATATCATGTGCAACACACACACACATAAATTTGTCAAAAACGTTGCATATCCTTGTATTTATGGAATGTTGATTGATGAATATGTGAACCTTCTTGTCATAGATTTGTATGAGTTTCGATGGGGATAGTATTCACTATATATGCATGTATTAATACATATATTTATGAATATTTTACCTATATCATTTTATGTAGTTAGACTTGGCTTTACTTAGGGACAAGGAAAGAGTTAAGTTTGGAGGTGTGATAACTCTATGAAAGTAGCGTCATCAGTCAACTTTTTTGCTTAATATTTTGTCCTTTTATTCAATAAGTGGTATTTTTGGGTAAAAAATATTAAAATATGAACTTTCTAGTGTAAACATATGAAAATATATTTTCGGTATTTTTTGGGATTGTTTTTGGATTGTTTTTGGAATTTTTATGGATTGTTTATGAAGTTTTAACATAAAACCAATCAAAATATAACATATGGATGACATGCAAGAAATGGGGGTAACTAGCAAAAGGAAAGGGCTAATGACGCAACGCCACATGAATCGTGTGATGCAATGACATGCTAAGTGTCAAAAGTATATTCATTCAGAGTACCAGCATGCATTCAAATGTTGTGTCGCACATCATTCTCCTATTAGTTCATTCTTTCCACTCGGGTTCCACGCAAGCTATAACTGTGAATCACAATGCCCTATAGGGAAATGAATTAGTATACGTTGACCAAGACTAGTCCATTAACTATGCATCGTGTACTAATTTGCACAGTAAAACTATGTGTCATGTGTCAAATTTCTATTAGTTAGTGCTATTAATTTTCTCTTTATCATTTCATCCCTTAATTTAAAGCTGATCTAGTGGTCTAGATTCCACCTAAGCCTAATTTAACCCTTCTAATTTCTCCCCCTAATGAGTCAAAATTAACATAATTTTTATCAGATTTTAGAGCTAAGAAGAGAGAAAAGTACATAAAACTTCAATAGGAGATACAATTTTGGAAGAAATTCAAGAGGAGATTGGTACTACAGTTCAAGAGATTGATTGTATTTCTTCTTCTCCTTTCTTTATCAATTTTTATATCATTCTTTATTGAAAATATAAGATTTATGAATAAAATTATGTCTAACTAATTTATTAATCTAGGAACATTATGAACCCAATATGCAACATGTGATGATCAGATATTTTACCCCAATTATGATTGCAATTTAATTTTATTATTTAATCTAATTTTTATGCTATTAATTATTTGGCCAACAATTAATCTATAGAAGTAATTAAATAGATTTTAGAGAATTATTTCATTATTTGTTTTAATTAAATAACGTGCATAGTTTCTAAGAAAATATGTATGATTCATATATGTGTCATCCATAATTTGACTTAGTGAGTAGTATGCAATTTAATTGACATAAAAGTGTGATTAGGTTAATTACTATATGGTGTGTAGTTTACTTGAAAGAGTAATATATGCTAGGTTAAATTCACTTGATCATATAATTCGTTGAGAACTATATTGGGGAGATTTTAGTGATTCATATGTTAAGAAAATTTGGGAACTGAGTATTCATAGATATGTTATGATATATCTTCTTAGCTACATAATCTGAGGTAATTAATTATTTCTATTTATTTTTATTTCTTTTAATTTTTCATTCTTAAAACATAAAAATATAAAAAAATGGATTTTTATTTTTTTGTTTTAAAAATTAGTTTGTAATAACATAATATCCATGGGAATGATATTTTGTTATCATTATATTCCTTGTTGCAATACTTATAATTGCGTATTCATTGAACACAATTTGTGTTCGATCTAAAACCTCCAAATAGAATTGCCAACACTGTTTATTGAATCAAAAATAAAACTACTACATAAACTATGTTCAACTCTAAAAAGGAGAAAATAACTTTGAAACTATGAAAATAATAGAAACTAGAGAGAAAGAAAGAAATTCAACTAAAAATGCAGCTAAGAGGTGATTTAAAAATGGGGTTTAGGGGTTCATTTTGAAGATGGGAAAAAGGAGAGATAAGTGGATCATATAGTTAAGCACGGTAGCACACATTGATTCCATACTATGGCATAAGATAGCATGTATGGGTGTTTGCTCGATCCACTAGTCTCGTGCTGTGTTCCGCAACCTATGTTCATCTGAACTTCTAGAGGCCTCTTTTCTCATACACCTTTTACATTTATTTGGAACATATGTAAGGCGTATATATGTTAATCTTTTATGCTTAAATATTGTAATTGAGTGCTTTCAAGTTACTTTCTTCAAGTATTGATCAATTAAATTACTTTGAAGCTAAAAAAACCTAAAAAACAACAAAACATACCTATGATTCCAAAAAGATTGATTTGATAAAAAATATAATAAAATCATGCAAATAAAAATCTATTTTAACATATAAAGTGCATGAAAATAATGTTATATTTAGTGCTTTTTAAGAGCTCATCGCAACCTCTAACCAACTTCTTGCTAGTTTCTAGTAAGAAAAACCAAAAACTAAAAACAAAAACAAAATAAATTAAACTATCCTAAATTATTTTCATAAATTGACATGGTTGCATCTAGCATATGGAACAATCCTTTGAAGCCCTAGGTTGTCCTAATGGATGAGTTTAAGTCTTATGCAGGCTTTCAAAGATGATAACCACAAACATCAAATTAAGTTGTAGAAAGAAATAAAACAAATAACAAAATAAACTTTTAAACAAAGTAAAAAGAATTATCATGCTTTTTAATCACTTTTAAGTTCACAACTATAATCCAAAACATAAGTTATTTTAATATTCTAAACATTCATAGTTTACTATAATAATTAGTGGAAAATCATATTCATATTCACATAAAAAAACATCAATATTAATTTTTCCAATTTCTATGTTTTTTTCGCTTTGACTCTATCCTCACAAGTCATACTCTCAATATCATCTGATCCTATTGGTCCAAGTACTTTTTCAAAGGTATTGCAAATAAAGTTTATGTAAAGAAATGAACTAATGAGTTTGGATATGTTTAAATAATAAAAGGTTCAAAGTAGTACGTAATATTGATCTCATGAAAAGAATTGAATGAAAGGATTTATAAATAAATCAAATACTATTTTCAAGCATCAATCAAAATCATCAAATAGAAATTTCAAATTGTATGCCTTTAAGAAATGAAGAAAATGTAATGACTTCTTGGGGATTTATTTCCTATAATTGTTTTTTTATATAGCCATTCTTCCCAACTTTGTATGATATTTGGGTGATAGCATTTAGTTTATACTATTCATTTTCTCTTTTTTTATTTTTTTTCTTTCTCTCTCTATTTTTAAGAGATATTCTTTTTAAAGAGAGAACCCATGTACAGTTCGTACATATTTTTGTATGATAAGATGAGTTACTATTTTTTGGCTTTTTCTATTGGATTGACTTAGGTAACCCATATATGTCTCTTTTTTAGAAGTCATGCATGAATGAAGGAAATTATATACTTTCAATTTCTACTTAAGTCATTTAATTTAAGAAATAAAAATAAATATGCCACTTTATTAGATATAAAAATTATAGCATTCAATGTAAAGCGTATAGATATCATCTAACAAATTGAAATTGATAAGTGTTTAAAAGAATAGGAAAAAATATAATCACTTGAAATGGAAGATTATAACTAGAAATATTCTCACAAGGTAATCTTCACTATTTGATTCTGAAACACCAATTTTGATTTTATTGCAATTTCAAGATTTCATCATGCAAGACAAATTATGACGAAAATTAACTAATTATAACATTATTCCATAATATGTTTTAGAAATTAATCTAATAGTGGAAAAACTTGATCATTTACTTAAAATTAATTAAAAGGCATGATGATTTTGTTAGCAAAATTTTAAAATCAAACCTAAAATTCCTAATCAAATAAAATAAATAAAAGCACAAAAAAGTGAAAATGTAAAAAAATAAAAAGTGATCACATGTTTAATAAAAATTTAAAATTGGCACAAATTTATAAAGATGTACCTTTCCCTACCCCTAACTTAATTTATGTTGCCTTCAATGTAGTAATTGTAAATTATAGATACAAACCAGAGAATAGAAAAGTTACCCATTTGTAAAACATACTCAAGTATTGATATTGAATTGTATGTGTATCCATCATTCCAAACATTTAAATTTACACATATAGAATACTATGTACTTCTTACAAATTATAACAAACAGTTGTAAAAAATATTCACATGACAGGAAACATAATAAAACAAAAAAACATAAAATAAAAACAAACATAATATTCAAAAAGAAAATTAAACTAAAGTTATCAAAATAAAATTAAAAATTCATTAAACTCTGGAACAAATTTGGTGCTCAGTTTTCCATGTCATCCCGATCTTATCCTTCATGGTGTTTTCATCATCTTTTAGATGGTTTGATGGTGAAATCATAATATTGATACTCGGGTGTTACTAAATGGAATGTATTCACCCCGAGATGGTTAAGTTGTAACTGGTTCATTTAATGTGTCAAACAATATGATCCACATGATCACAATGTTGTCGATTAAAGAATGAAAGAATATAGCTTGTTGGGTGGTGTAACATTGCCAGTATTCTTTCACCAAAACTATGAATCTAATCTTTCAAAGTCATCTTTGATGAAGAAGTGGCCCTTCTATCCCTTTGGGCAATATCGGTACCATAGGTGAGTTCATTGAAATAAGTCATATTCAATAATTCATCACATTGAATTATGACTTCACCTTTTGAGTGAGTTACCCCATGCTTTTACATAAACTAATGACTAGCTAGAGGAAAAAGTAACTCAATCAGTGACTATTTGTAGATAACTTAATCCTATAATGAATTATATTTCCTACATTAGCTATGATGTCTGGTGGGCATTAGTCTTGAACACATAAAGTATTTCCATATTCAAGCAACCTTATTCAAATACTTGGCTTCAAAACCCTTTATGTTCCTAGTGGCATAACTCCATTCAACCTCTTCTAAATTTAAGGTTTCAAGTATTGTAGCGTAGTCGATATTACTTAAATACGATTCATACTCACTTTGGCCAATATTCATTAAATTATAATGAGCATTAATATCAGTTGACCCAAATGAGACTAGTACATCCAATACTTTAACTATATTATCAACAGCATCGGGAACATTAGCATAGAATTCCCAAACAATTGATTCTATAACAACCTCATATTTTTTAAACCTTTTCCATCATAATATTGCTATAACCTCAAAAATTCCCTGAAATTAGGCATTAGAACCCAAATCAAAGTCCATTCATCTTTCTGCTATAAGCTTTATTGGCTTATGCCACTTTTTCAAACATTAATTTGGCCTTATAATTGGAAAGTTTGGCCTTATCATAAAATTCAGAAGTTGAAACCCTTTTCCCTTTATCGTGTCTACCCCTTTTAAGTTCCATTTCAAAAATTAAATAGTATCTAAATTATAGAGGTTTTCATATAACTCAAATAAAAACAAGACAAAATAATTTATATCAAAATGTATTCCTTATCCCTTTTAGTCCAAATGATGGTTTGGACCTCTTAATAATTCATAAATAATCCAAAAAACTCAGAGAATTTAATTTTGAAACTTAAATTCTACAACTCTATGATTACTTACGTGTATTGTTGAGGATGAAGAAAATGAAGAATAATCCTCTTGAACATGATGAAGAATTTTTTATTTTGTTGATGGTCTTTCAAAATTTCTTTATGGAATGGGTAGAAAATGGTTAGGAAATAAATTTTTTTAAACGATTTTGAATGATTATGGAAAAAAAGTGTGAATTTTTGAGGGATTTTTTATGTTTGGTAGGAAAGAAAATATAGGATTTGTAAAGAAGATGAGATAAAATCAGAGAAATTTCAGTGAAAAACACTTATGGTGGTATTTTTGGCCATTATAAGTATGTTGGCTGTGACATAGAATAAAAGTATGTTTCGAGCCTTTGATATTCTCTTCACTAATGTCATGGCATAATTAAAAGCATACCGCAACATGCATCACTCTATTCTTTACACTAACTTTAACGTTACCCCCTATTTATATATTATTATATATCTAAAATGTTTACAAAATAACCACAAGTATAGTGTCTAGGTCTTGTTCAAGACTTTATTCAATTAAAGGTTGTGGGATCTGAAAGTCCGACATTCTTAACAGTTTATTAGGTTAATTAATATATTTTTTGTAAGGTATGAAAGGGTACCTTAAAAGCCTCCTACCTCGCATAAAAAACAAAAATTAAAATGACCTTTCAAGTTATAAAAGTAAAAGATAAAATAATTATACAAGTATGTTACAAACAATTTATAATATATAAACATTTTATGATACAAATTATACAATTTATATAAATAATTACATCAAGTATATTAAATATTATATGTTAGTAAAAGAAAAACAATTATACCAAAATAAGTTGTATATAGAAATACTAAACACAAATGAATTAAAAGGATAAAATAATAAAAGAAAAAATGTAAATAAGTAAAAGAAAATAAATTAAAAGAGAAGCAAAATTTAAAATTAAATAAAAATAATTCATAAAATAATTAAATAAATAAAAGATGATTAAATTAAATTAAGAATAAAACAAACCAAAAGAAAAAAAAATGTTTTATTTTTCTAAATTTTTTTATTTTTTAAAAAATTTAAAATTTAAAATATCTAATGTTATTAATTAATAACCTATATATTTTAAATTTTTAAATAAAAATCATAATATTTACAACACAAAAAGTTTTAAAATTTTGATTATAAAAATTTAAAAACATCATTCCTCACTGACAACAACGCCTAAAACTTGCTTGAGCTTTATATTTCTAAAATAACTTGCAAGTGCATGAATAAATTTGTAAGAAATGATAAATATATTTTCAAGGTGGGTCTAAAGAGAAATCACATGGTTTTTAAATAATTCTTCAAATTCATAAAAAAAATTAAACCTAAATATTCTATCACAAAAATTTGGGTTTGTAAAGATCTAAACTAATGACATAAAATTAAAGATAAATTCTATAAACAATAGGAAAATAAAAAATTACATGCAATGGAAAATTTATTGGATAGATTAGTTATTTAACCATGGTTTACCGATATAAATTAGGTTATTAAAGATAATAAATTAAGATTATTGATTATCCATATTTTGTAAGAAAATTATCCTAAGACAGCGATAAGATTCTTTATTGATTGAACCTTTATTTATCACCTTTGGTGGGATATTCATATTAATTCTTAAATAAATTGTGCTTCTTTCCTAAGTGATTAATAAACCATTTAATTGCTACATTTAATGTGACCGATAATTTAAACTCCTATTAAGATGTCTAAGTGAGGTTAATGATTTAAGTGTCTCAAAAATGACTTTTAGATTTTAAAACTATTACCAAAAATATGTCGTCAATATATTTTTAAATAGTAATTCTTGTAAAATAAAATCTTTGAAATAGAGTTTTTACTTTGACTATACAATTGATATAAATCAAAGATTTAAGAGCACTACCTAAATGAGATTCAAATAATTAAATCATAAAACTAACTTTCTTATTTAGTATGAAAAAGATTTCTTTATCAATATATTTTTTTTATTTTACAAACTTTGTTTAAATCTTGATGAAGAAATAAAAATAATCCATTTTATAAAAATGTTTTACCTATTTTAATATTTCACAAGCATAACAACATTATTAATATCTCATAGTATTTTCCACCAGACATGCTTAATTTAATAAATGATCAGTAAATTAAACATAGCATTTAAAACAATACATAAAGTTATGTTGAAAAGAATACATTTAAATTATACCTCAATTGTATCCTTATAGAACTTCAATATCATTTTTTTGTTTCTAGATTGTCTAATCACTCTTTATATTGACAAAGATTGGAAATTACAAAAGATAATTATAAACTTTTGTCAAGTTGAGAATCATAAAGACGATACAATTGGGAGAGTGATAGAACATAGTTTGTGTGATTGGGGTATATGTAAGGTATTCACCATAACACTTGATAATGCTTTCTGAAATGATACTGTTGTGTCATACTTGGTAAGGAAGCTAAAAAAGTGGAATGATGGACTTTTTATGAGTGAGGAGTTCCTTCATGTGCGATGTTGTGATCACATTTTGAATTTGGTTGTAAGAGAAGGTCTTAAAGATCTTCACCATAGTATTATAAGTATTCGTTGTGTTGTGAGATATGTTAGATCCTCTTCTTTGAGATTCCAAAAGTTTAAAATGTGTTCTATTAAGGAAAATATTGAGTCCAAAGGAAGTGTCATGCTAGACATGCCTACAAGATGGAACTCCACATATCTAATGTTAAAATCTTCTTTATATTTTCAAAAAGCATTTGATCGTTTTGAAGAAGAGGAAGCAACAAACTTTATTTTTTATTTTCGTAAGGAGTGATCAAATGTTGGGCCTCCAAAATTAGATGATTCGAATAATGCTAGTGTTTTTGTCAAGTTCTTGAAGACTTTTTATGACTCTACTTTAGCATTCAGTGCATCTTTATGTACCACATCAAATTTATATTTTACAGAATTGCATAACATTCAATCTCAAATACTTAAATGATGATATGGTTTCAATGATTTGTTGTTTAAAAATATGGCTACTAGCATGAAAAACAATTTGAGAAGTATTGGGGAAATGTAGATAAGACTAATAAGATGTTGTATGTTGCATTTTTACTTGATCCAAGGTACAAATTAGAGTATTTGAAATTCCTATTTGAAGAGATTTATGATTTAAAAATTGTTCAAAAAATGAGAGATAATGTCAAAAATACTTTTATGGATCTATTCAAAGCTTATTATATGTTAGTGGATGGAAAGGATTTCAATCTAATGTGACTTAATCACAAGATATAATAGGAAGGATTCCTTCATCTGAGGAAGCAAGAAAGTTGAAATTTCTCAAACGTTTAGAGGAGAAAAATAGTTTGGAGTTGAAGACTGAGGTTGAGAAATATTTGAACACCCCATGTGAAAATTTCATGTTGGATAAGTTTGATATATTGAAATGGTGGAAGGATTCTTTTAGGTTTCCTATCATCTCTCTCATTGCACGTGATGTGTTAGCAGTTCAAGTTTCAACTGTTACATCAGAATCAACTTTTAGCACAGAAGGGCGCATTCTTGATCCATTTAGGACTTCCTTGAATCCTAAAATGATAGAGGCATTAGTATGTAGTCAAAGTTGGTTCTGTTCTTCCATTAATAATGACTATGTCACCTTACCATAATATAATGATGACATAAAGATTTATGAAGATGTTGATTTTATTTGATTGTAGAATTCATTAAAGACACTACATTGATTATTGATGATTAATAATGAGTAAGTTTTAAATATTATTATCTAATGATATATTGTTGTTGATTGTGAGTTTGAATGTTTGTATATGTTTAAAAATTCTATGTAAATGAGATATTTGGAATTCATCTCTTCAAATCTAATCTTTTTTTTATTTAGATTTCGATAACATCTCATATATTTATTTATATATTTATATATTTAATAATAATATCTATCTATGTATAATGATTAATGAGTATCACATTTTATTATATTTTATTAGACTATATCATATTAAACTGAATCATATTTATGCATTATTAATTGTTCAAAACCATTAACTAAACCGGACCATAAACAGTCTGATTTGGTTTAAAAAAATTATTCAAAACTGGATCGGACCGGACCATAGACACCATCATTAGTTGATTTGTCATCATGGGATGTTATTTATTAAATTTTTTTATTCAAAACCAGATTGGACCGATCATGGACACCCTCCTTAGTTGATTTGTCATCATCGGATGCCATTCACTCAAGTTCACACGGATTGCACAAAAAATAAAGTAGCATACACTATCAATAGAATAATAGAGTTGCACATGTGTTTTTAATTGATTTTCAGCGATTGTATTGATGTACTTCATTTGTTATATTGGTAGTACAAGTGTAAATGATACATGAAAAATAGTCTATATAAACAGCAACTTATTGCACTAAACAAATATTGAAAATGAGAAATACAATAATGGAGTTTATCCTCTGCACTTCTTCTTCTTCTTCAGCTTCCTTGCTTCTCTGCATTTTTATTACACTTCAACTGAATTCTTGTAGATTTAATTGACATAAAACACAGCAACGAGACTATAAACCAAAGGAGAAGTATTAATAGGGGAGCAATAAACTACGATTCAGTGTACAATACCCATTCCAAGGACAGAAAGCTCCACATCGTCGTATTGCTGCATATACCTCTGCACAAGTCAATAGAATTGAAAAATCAATACTAGTTTGGATGATTATTTATTTCAAATGAGACACAAAATGACGAACGAGCGATAATATAGAGATAATAATTAACCAAACGCAACCCTGATTAGAAAAAGATAAAAGAAATTACTTTAGCGATATTGTCTTAGAAAAAACAATAACCTTTTGGTGTTCAAAACTTGTATGTGATTCTTCCCTTGGGACTCAGCTCCCAAGTGAATGGCGTTAACTCCTTGCATAATGACTTACATAGATTAAAGTTAATTAACCCAACCAAAAGCCCTAACGCTTACTCCAATTATGTAATCTCTCTTCGTCCGTTGAAGATGAGAAATTGAGGTACCAATGCCAATGGAAACAGGGAAATACAAGGAAGCCCTAATTTGCATTTGGGTAAAATAGCATGGCCCAAAAAAATACACTGACCTTTTTATCAGCTTTGTGTTGTGACTCTTATCTTTTTCTTTCCTTTTTTCTTTCTTTTCCTAAACCTTTTTTCCTCTATTTTACTTTACCTAATAAAAAATATTATTTCTTATGAATTTAAATAATATCTAATAAAAAAAAATAATCATTTTTAAAGAAAAAAAATATTTGCAATATATGTTCACTTTCTAGTTAAAATTATATTTTCTGTGTATATGTTAACCCATTTATCCTCTAATCCAATTGTGTAACAAGTAATTTATATTACCACTTGTGCAACTGTAAAAACACAAAATATGTACAATTTGATATAAAATGTGTGTATATTATTTTATGTGATAAAATACTACTTATTTAATGTTGGTAAACCCAATTGCATTTTGGAATTTTAGTTTATAGTTTATAATATCACATCATAACTCATAAGTGATAACTAAAGATTAAAAAAACACCCTTTTATAATTTTCTTGTCCTAAAATTTCTTGAGTGCTATAACTTTTATTTCATACACCAAAATAATTTTATACTAACAATGATAAACTAGTAAAATACAATAAATAATTTTATAAAGTATCTCCTATTATGGTCAAGTTTTGAAAAATTGAAGATATTATTGACAATATCACAATATTATTGTTATTTTTCATATCCTTATATCGAAATATGATATTTATATATTTTATACAAATTTTCACAAAATTGTCTAAATTTTTCATTATTCATCAATTTGTTGTCATGACTAACTTGAATAAAAGTATTCAAGCTATCCTCTAAGGTTTGTTTAAAAGATTGATTCGGTGGGTAAGGGTGGTTTTTATTTGGCCTTAGTGTTTGCATTGGGTGTAGACTTGGTAATTGTTTTGTGTCTAATGATGGTTAGGGTGATTATAGGTACTTGGATGATACCTTTGAAAGGATTTGAAATCCTCCACGGTGATTGACACACACAAAGTGTGTGCAATGAATACGCAAATATACATATCGTAACAAGTAATATAATGATAAGAAAATATCGTTCTCACGAAAATTATTTTATTAGAAACAAATTTTTAAAACTAAAAAAATAAAAATCAATTTTGTGTTTTATATTTTAAGAAAGAAAAATTAAAATAACTAAAAGTAAATAGAAATAATTAATTAAATCATATTTGGTAACTAAAAAGATATATGAAAAAATATCTAGGAATACTTAATTCCTCAATTTTCTAAAAAGTGAATCGCTAAAATCCCCCCAATATAATTATCAATTAATTACATGATCAATTGAATCTAACATATGTATTCCTCTCTCAAGTAAACTACACACCTTATATTAATTAATTTAATCACACTCTCATGCCAATTAAACTGCATACTAGTCATTAAGTTCATCAATTATGGATCGTATATCTCTGCCTAGAAACTATACATGTTATTTAATCAAGACAAACAATTAAATAATATTTTCAAATCTATTTAATTGTCTCTATAGATAAATTGCTGGCCAAACAATTTAGCATAAAAATAAGATTAAATAATATAATTAAATTAAATTTATAATTGAGTTAAAATATTAGATCATCACATGGTGAAATTTGGGTTCAAAAGATCCCTAGATTAATAAATTAATTACACATAATTGTGTTCATAAATATTATATTTTTCATAAAGAAAGACATAAAATTTATAAAGAAAAGAGTAGAAAAAGAAATACAATCAATCTTTTGAATTATAGTATTAATCTCTTCTTGAATCTCCACCAAAATTGTGTCGTCTCTTGAATTTTTCTGTATTTTTCTCTCATTTTAGCTCAAAAAAATGACCAAATTTATGCTAATGGAGGCCAATTAAGGTTTATGGAGTGATTATATGATCTGGATCGTCAGATCAGCTTCAGATCAAGGGCTACGATCAAAACAAGAAAAATTGAAAATTTCAGCCAATCATAGCACGACATGTCGTAGAGGGAAATTCATTGGGTGAATCAGGGAGTGAAGCATGATAAGGGAGACTAATCAGAGTCAATACTTGTTGAGTTAGTGACACGTGGTGTTATGTGATTCGTGGAAACAGATGGTGTGGCGCATAGGTGGAACGCGTAGAGCAATGGCATAGCGACACGTGGCATGGTGCATTGACTAATTTACAAACTCGGATTGAACGTTGTGTTGACATGTGGCATGTGTTTTGTCCTATTCATATATGGAAATACGTGATTCACTCTCCATGCTTGCGTGGTATCCATGTGGCTTTCCCAGTCAACTCTTTTGCTTACGTGGCATGCCACGTAGTAGCTTTTGATTGGTACTGTGTTAAAAATTCATAAAAAATCTATAAAAATTCTTAAAAAAATCCCAAAATTATATTTTTTACCCCTTTTCACTAAAAAGTTTATATTTTATTTTTTTAGCAATAAAAAAATTAATTATTAAATAAAACAAGTAAATATTAAGTAAAAAAGTGCGCTAATGACTTTACTTTCATAGAGTCATCACATGGCATCCACACTAGAATCACAAGTATATAAACAATTACGAGCATCATGCAAAATCAGAAAACACACTTCACACACCTCTTGATTTGGAATTTGGTGGGTAGTGAGAAGGTACACTTGCTTTGTCAATTCAACAAGTTGCAAGGTCATCTCAATAATGGAGCCAACTTTATTGACTCTTGCTCTCCTTTTAGTACTTATTTTTTGGAAATTAGAACCCAACAGCTCATAAATATTATAGGTTTCCTCCATCGTCTTTTCTTGCACAACACCTCCAGCAACATTATCAACCATGTATTGACTCTATAGTGTCAATACATCATAAAAGAATTGCTTTTGTAGCTATAATGGAAAGTTATGATGAGGACATTGAATGAAAAAGAGTTTGACTCTTTCCCAAGCTTTACAAAAGGACTCTTTATCCATTTGATAAAATGTTGCTATCTTTTTCCTTAGATCAACAGTCATTTGATGGGAATAGAACCTACCTATAAAATTTTCATAAACTACCTCCCAAGTTGTTAGAGAACGCAACTGTAGAGTAATGAACCATGACCAAGCTTTATCCTTCAGGGTGTAAGGAAAACACCTCATCCTAAGCTAATCTTCATTAATTCCCTACCGTGGAAAGGTTTGGACAATAGCATAGAATTCTCTTATGAAATGCAGAGGGTCTTCATTAGGGACACCATAAAAGGAAGCCAACAAAGAATAATGAATCTTTTTCAATTCATAGTTCCTTGCAGCCTTTTGCAATTGTATGTCATAAGTTACATTGCCAATTATTGGTATTGCATAGTCCTTCATCATTTTCCACCTATCTTGAACATCTCCCATGGCTATTTGTAGTTGAAATTGATCCTTCTCCTCTTGCATATCCAAATTTAGCTCCTAAAAAATAATAGAACTATCTAAGAAAGATTTCTCACTTGAAAAAATGTATAGGCTTAAAGAAGAAAGACACAGGAAACCTAAATGAAAAAGAAAACTGAAATAAAGGAAAATACAATAATGGGTGACCTTCCACTTAATACTAAAATTTATCATCTTCTAGTAAGACGTTTCTCGGAGATTGTAGAATGAAAAACTCAATGTCTCCTCTTCAATGAATTTATTTGATCCAATTTGATAATCTAGTTAGTCTTTACTTTTTTTTTTGCAAATGCTCAGCTAACTATTCCATTTGGACTTCCACCTTTTTTATAGAAGCTTCCACAGAGACCAACCATTGATTGGTTTTAGACTAGTTATCTCTATAGTCTTGAATAAAAGAATTCAAGTTGTCCTTTAGGGTTGGTTTACTGGGAATGCTTCTTAGAATTTGCTAGTGGAATTACTGGCCTGGCAAGATTTGGGTGAAAGGAGGGTTTTTTTGCCTCCATGAGAAGTTGGGATGATTTCTCCACCCAAGATTGTAGATATTTGAATTAGGTCGAATCGTGGTCTCTATTGATATGCTTCCTACCAATTAACTTGTTTAGGTCTAGTTGGTGCTTCTTCTTAATATGGATAAGCTTCAGTACCATGTCCTATGTTTCTACACAAACCATATTGTTCATTGTTAGTGTTGGTTTGCGTAGTGAGAAGGGAAACTTGCTTTGTCAATTGAACAAGTTGTTGAACTTCATTACTGGAATCTATTTCATGAACTCTAGCTTTTCTCACTCATGAACTTTCTGTTGGGAATTAGCATCCAATATCTCAAAGAGGTTGTACATCTTTGAGTCTGTCTCCTCTCTCATTACTCCTCTAGCAGCATTGTCAACAATGAATTGGCATTGTTGCTTAAGTCCATCGTAAAAGAATTGGTTCTGCAACTGCAAGGGAAAGCTGTGATGAAGGCATTGAGTGAGGAAAATTTTGAACCTATCCCAAGCTTCATAGAATGTTTCTCCTTCCATCTGAAAGAAGGTAGAAATATTTACTCTCACCTCTGATGTTGTTTAGGAGGAATATAATTTTCCCATGAATGTTTTTGCAAATGTCCTCCCATGTCATCAGAGAACCTAGAGAGAGTAACATTAACCAAGATTTTGCCTTTGTGCTTCAAGGTGTAGGGGAAAAATCTCATTCTAAACTAATCCTCATTTAGAATACCGAGGGGGAAGTTTTGGACAATTGCATAGAAATCCCTAATGAAGGAAAAAGAATCTTCATTAGGCATCCTATAGAATGAAGAAAGTATAGAAAAATCAATATTTTTTCAGTTCATAATTCTGTGCAACCTCACCTAGCTAGATAGCGGCAGCTGCTATGCCAATTATTGGCCTTGCAAACTCCTTGATTATGGTTTCCCTAATATGTGGGTTTTCTCCCATTTACTTTGGTTCCGGTAGAGGATTAAGGCTTAGCTCTGTGTTTGGCTCAAAAATAGACTAATGATTAGAATTCAGCCTTGTGGATAGTTGTTTAAATTTATGAATATTATCTATGTATGGTTTAAGAGGGTTTTCTAAGGATCTCCTATCATGCATAGACTATTGAAAGTGTAAATCTAAAACACATGTAAAGAAAAATAATAAAATAACCATACAAAAAGTTAAGGAAAATTTACACAGTATTTAATACAAAAATACTAATTAAACAAGTTAATCTCTAGGTTAAATAATATAATCAGTACTAACCAATAGTGCTCCCAAGAAAGAATGGTGAGGTAAAACCTCTTTAAAAACTATAATCGTAAATAGAACAACGTTCTCAGGAAAGACTAGTGGCACAAAGGCTTCCAAGAACTAGTCTCTTAGAGATAAATCTCTTAGCAATACCGATCCTACAAATGCATTGGTTTTATATTTGTAAACCTCTTGCAAATGCACGAATATTTTATAGAAAATGACAAGTATACTCTAAGGTCGATCTAAGGAAGGAATATATGTGGTTTTCAATTTATTATTCATACTTTTAAAAAAAATTAAATACTAAACATCCTTTCACAATATTTTGGTTTTTGTATTTCCTAATCTAATAACAAAAAAATAAACATAGATAAGGATTCAATAAAAATTTATGCAAATTTTTATTATTTATAACCGTTGAGTATTTATGAATATAATAATTGAGTTAATTATGCTTGCTCATATTATTTAGGTTATTAAAGTTATAAATTGATATTTATTAATTCTCTCTTTTTTATATGAATACCACTTTTGGTTAGGTTAGAAATTATTTGTTAATTAAAAACATCAATTAACACCTATGGATGTGGCAGATAATTAATTTGGTTAATTAAATTAATTTCTTTTTTAAGAGATTGAAAATGAACTATTTAAATGCCATCTTTGGTGGGGTTAGATATTTTCAACTTTATTCAAGATATCCAAATTAATCCTAAGAATTTAATTATATGAGTTCTAACTTTCAAGTATTAAAACTATTACTAAAAATACGATGTCAATACATTTTCGAATAATAATTCTTAAAAAACTTTT
Organism: Hippophae tibetana; assembly: GCA_037013495.1. Taxonomy (NCBI): domain Eukaryota; kingdom Viridiplantae; phylum Streptophyta; class Magnoliopsida; order Rosales; family Elaeagnaceae; genus Hippophae; species Hippophae tibetana. The sequence goes on from CM072803.1 coordinate 37,929,015, forward strand.
GAAATAGAGTTTCACTCTAACTACCAAACGATTGTGCCATAAATAAAATGGTACTACTCTAAATCAGATCGGATAATTAAACCCTAAAATCTAATTTTTAGATTTAAGTTTGTAATGAAAAATAATATATTTCTCTCTAACATCCTTAATATAAAATCTTGAATAAAAACAAAATCAATTTATTTTATAGAGATGTTTTACTTATTTAATATTTTGAAAGTATAACAACATTATTATTATATCATATTTACAAATAGTCAGCCATGTTAAATTTAATCATAGACAAATTAAACAAAACATAAAAAATAACTTTGAAGAATTCATTTTAAACTTTATACCTCAAAAGAATCCTTACAAAACTTTGATGCTAATTTCGTTGCTGGAAAATCTTAAAATAGATTTTCATTTCCGTTTATTGAATCAAAACCTAAAATTAAAAAAAAACATAACTAGTTCTTCTCAAAAAGAGAACTTTAAAACTAAAAAAACTAATAACTAAAGAGAGAGAAGTTTGTGATTTTTAGGATGATCTTTACAATGTGGGAGAAGGTCCTTTTACATATGTGGAAAAGGCCAAAAAAGGTAGAAAAATATCTCAAAAATAGATTTTTGATGATTTTGGATAGGGTGGCACTCGTGTAGAGGGGTGAGATTTTTGGTAGACGAGGATGGGCATACGTTGAGTGTCTGCTGGCTATATGCGGATGTGTGTTGGGTGTATAGTGGCTACCCGCGAATGTGTGATGAGTGTGTTGGGTATGTGATGAGTGCTTAAAAATCACTAAAATTACCATGATTTAATGTACTTTAATTAATTAAATAGATTTATATTTATATGATTTTATCATATTTTTATAAAAAATTATTTTCAGAATCATGAGTATTTCTTATTATTTTTCATGTATTTTAGTTTAAAAATAACTTAAAGTCTCGAAAAAAAATACTGGAGGCAATACATCACAAATATATTGAGAAAATAAATGAGGAAAAGTCGAAAAGATGAAAAAATTGGAAAAAATGGGTCAAAAAGGTTAAAATTGCACACCCAGTTGCCGAGCTGTGCAAAGAAACACGCGAAGTATGCCCAATCAGACCGATAATCTCGTGTAGTGCACCACACAATGTCGATCATCTGCCTACGCATCTATGAACATCTACGTCCATCGCCCAAACAAAGCCAAACTCGTGCGCCCAGTATACGCTGACACATGCCTACACGTGGGTGGTGCATTCCCAGCACACGCCCGCACGTGGTTGGTGCATTCCCAGCACACGTTCGCATGTGGTCGGCACAAGCCCAGTTGGCCCAACCAGTCAACACACGCTCGACACACGCCGCACAGACTTCCACGTGCACCAGCACACGAATGTGCCATGCTGCATGTACACCTGCACAGTCCTAGTTGTGTCTCGTGCGCACCAAAAACCCGTCTATCATTCCAATAGCCCATGTGTCGAGATTTTTGAGCCCCATACGTGCACCAACCTATAAAAGGATCATCTTCCCCCATTCCAAAACACAGAATTTTATGAGCACTTTCTCTCTAGAAAGTTTTCATTTTTTTATTTTTTATTTTTCGTTTTAAAGTTCTCTTTTGGGAAGAACTAACTATGTTTTTATAGATTTTTTTTAGTTTTTTTATTCAATAAGCAAAGATGCAAATCTGTTTGGAGGTTCTATAGCAAAAGAATTAACATCAAACTATTGTAATGATTCTTTTAAGGTATTATTTTAATGGATTCTTCATAGTTATCATTTTATGTTTTATTCTTATATGTTATATTTAATTTGTCTATGATTAAATTTAACATGGTTGGCTGTTTGTAAATATAGTATAATTATAACATTGTTATGCTTACGAAATATTATATAAGTAAAACATTTCCATAAAATAAATTGATTTTATTTTTATTAAAGATTTTATATTAAGGATGTTAGAGAGAAATACATTCTTTTTCATTACAAACTTAAATTTGAAAATTAGATTTTATGTTTTAATTATCTGGTTTGATTTAGAGTAGTGGTCTTTTATTTGTTAGTACAATCGCCTAGTAGTTAGAGTGAAACTCTATTTCATAAATTTTTTTAGAAGAATTATTATTCGAAAATGTATTGACGACATATTTTTAGTAATGATTTAAAAACTTAAAAGTTAGTACTTAGATAGTTAAATTCTTAAGTTTAATTTGAACAACTTGAATAAAGTCTAATTATTTGACTCCGATTAAAGCTGTGATTAGATGGTTTGTTATTTTCTTAAAAATAAAGCTGAAATTTAATAATTAATTAATTAATAGCCCCTACCTAAGGATATTAGTTAATTAATATTAAACAAAAGAATTTGGACCATGCCTAAGGACACTTTCATACCAAAAAGAGAAAATCAAAAAATATCAATTTATATATTTAATAATATAAATAATATGAGCAAGCATAATTAACTTAATTATTATATTCTTACATACTCCACTCTTATGAATGATAAAATTTGCATTATTGTTTATTGAATCTATATTTATGTTTATGTTTATTTTTATGTTGTTAGATTAGAAAACAAACAAACTAAAATATCGTGACACGACCTTGGGAGTATACTTATCATTTTCTATAAAATGATCCGTACACTTGTGAGTGTTTTAAAAATTATAAAACAAAAGGAGTATTTCCCAAGATCGGTATTTGTATTGCCGGTCTTGTGATTCATCATCCAGTTTTTGGTGTCGTTGCTGGGAAAAGAATAGTGTTTTAAAATTATTTATAAATGTTTTGAAAACTTTTCGTGCAGTAAATAATTGTGATTTTTTATTATTTATTTTGAGTTAAAAAAAATTAAATTAAAAAAATTAATTAAATAATGAGTTCTTAAATAATAAATAATAATAATAAAAACTAATTAACATAGATTTTAATAGCATGAAAATTATTGATCTAAGGGATTTCTATTTAGGAGACTAGTTCTTGAAAGACTTTGTGCCACTAGTTTTTCCTAGGAACATTGCTCTGTCTAGGAGAATGGTTTTTAAGGAGCTTTAGCCCCACCATTCTTTCTTGGGAGCACTTCTGGTTAATATTTATTATGTTATTTAACCTAGAGGTTAACTTAACTTGTTTGTTTAGTATTTTTATTATTTTCTTTAAATTTTTGTATAGTTATTTTATTATTCTTATCCTATGACATGTGTTTTAAATTTACGCTTTCATTAGTCTATGCATGGTAGAAGTTCCTCAGGAAACCCTCTTACACCATACATAGATAATATCCATAAATATAAAACAATTGTCCATAAGGCTGGATTCTAACCATCGGCCAATTTTTGAGCCAAACATAAAACCAAGCCTTAATCCTCTATCAGAACCAATAGAAATGGGAGAAAACCCACATGTTAGGGAAACCACCATGAAGTAGTTTGCACGACCAGTAATTGGCAAGGAAATTGGCTTTATCTAGTTGGGTGAGGCTACTTGAAATTATGACTTGAAAAACATTCATTTTTCCATGCTTCCTTCATTCTATGGGCTACCTAATGAAGATTCTTTTTCCTTCATTAGAGATTTCTATGCCACAGTCCAAACTTTCCCCCTCGGTATTCTAAAGAGGATCAACTTAGAATGAGGTGTTTCCCCTACACCTTATAGGATAAATCCAAAGGTGGGTTAATGTCACTCCTTCCAAGTTCTCTAAGGACCCAGAAGGATGTTTACAATAAATTTATGGGTAAATTCTATTCCTATAAAAAAAACATCAAAGTTTAGAGCAAAGATTGCCACTTTCTCTCATATGGAAGGAGAACCATTCCATGAAGCATGGGATAGGTTCAAACTATTCCTCACTCAATGCCCCAATCACAGCTTCCCCTACAGTTGCAGAACCAATTCTTTTACGATGGACTTACACAATAATGCTAGTTCATTGTCGACAACACTGTTGGAGGAGTTATCGGAGAGAAGACAACCTTAGAGACATACAACCTCTTTGAGATATTAGGTGCAAATTCCTAACAGAAAAACTCACAAGTGAGAAAAGCTAGAGTTCATGAAATTGATTCCAAGAATGAAGTTCAACAACAACTTGTTCAATTGACCAAGCAAGTTTCCCTTCTTACTACATAAATCAAGACCAATAATGAATATTGTTGTTTGTGTAGCAACATAAGACATGGTACTGAAGCTTGTCCATATCAAGGAGAAACACCTGTTGTACCTGAACATGTTAATATTTTGGGAGCATATAAACAAAGACCAAGATTTGACCCCAATTCAAGTACCTACAATCCTAGGTGGAGGAATCATCCCAACTTCTCCTGGAGGCAAAACAACCTTCATTTTTCTCAAAGCTCAAATCAGCCAGGTCAGTAATTCCACCAGCCTATTCCAAGAAGCCTTCCCAATATACCAACCTTGGAGGACAACTTGAACTGTTTTATTCAAGTTTGTAGAGATAACCAATCTAAAACTAATCAACGGTTTGACTTTGTGGGAGCTTCTATAAAAAAGATGGAAGTCCAAGTGGAATAGTTAGCTGAGCATTTGCAAAAACAAAGCAAAGACTAATGAAATGGTCAAAGTGGATTAAATAAATTCAATGAAGAGGAGACATTGAGTTCATTTTGAAATCTCTAAGCAACGTCTTACTAGAAGACGATAAATTTTAGTCTTGAGTGGGAGGTCACCCATTATTGTATTTCCCTTTCTTTTAGTTTGTTTTTTTTTGTTTTGTTTTTATTTTAAGAAAGCGTGTAATAAAATTCAAATGAAATATTAAAGATTCATTTGTTTCAAAAATTGTGTTCATTCTTTAAATTTTGCATTAAAAAAACTTAATTCATTAACTTAATTAAACTTAGATCTTCACTTAACTTAATTAACTTAGATCTTCACTTAACTTAATTAACTTAGATTTTCAATAAAAATAAAAAATAGAAAAATAAAAATAATAAATAAATAAAAATTTAGGTTCCCAGCGTCTTTCGTCTTCTTTAAGCCTATACATTTTGTTAAGTGAGAAATTTTTCTTAGAAAAGTCTAGTATTTTTCAATTTGGGAGCTAGATACGCAAAAGAAGGATGACCTATTTCAACTATAGGTAGCCATGGGAGATGCTAGAGATGGGAAGAAAATGATGAAGGATTATGCATGCAATGCCAATCATTGGCAATGAAACTTCTGGCATACAATTGCAAGAGGCTGCAAGGAACTATGAGTTGAAAAAGATTCATTATTCTTTGTTGCCTTCCTTTTACTGTATCCCTAATGAAGACTCTTTGCATTTCATTAGAGAATTCTATGCTATTTTTCAAACCTTTCCACTGTAGAGAATTGATGAAGACCAGTTTAGGATGAGGTGTTTTCCTTACACCCTAAAGGATAAAGCTTGGTCATGGTTCATTACTCTACATTTGGGTTCTTTAAAAACTTGGGAGCAGTCTATGAAAAGTTTATGGGTAGGTTCTATTCCTATCAAAAGACTACTGATCTAAGAACAAAGATAGCAACATTTTCTCAAATGGATGAAGAGCCCTTTCATGAAGCTTGTGAAATATTCAAACTCCTTTTCATTCAATTTCCTCTTCGTAAATTTCCATTACAACTACAGAACCAATTATTTTATGATGGATTAACACTGTAGGGTCAATATATGGTTGATAATGTTGCTGGAAGAGTTATGGGAGAAAAGATCATAGAGGAAACCTATAGTCTCTATGAGCTGTTGAGTTCTAATTCCCAACAAAGAAGCACAAGGAGAAGAAGAGCAGGAGTCAATGAAATTGGCTCTAGTAATGAAATGTCCTTGAAACTTGTTGAATTGACTAAGCAAGTGCAACTTCTCACTACCCACCAAATGCCAAATCAAAAGGTGTATGAAATGTGTTTTTCAATTGGGCATGATGCTTGTAATTGTTCATATACTTGTGATTCTAGTGTGGATGCTATAGAGGATCAATTCCTTTTAAAGGTATCATCCAAACACCAATAATCACCCTAACCATCATTGGACACCAAACAATTACCAAGCCTACACCCAATGTCAAACACTAAGGCCATATAAAAACCACCCTTACCCACCAAATCAATCTTTTAATCCAACCTTAAAGGATATATTGAATTATTTTATTCAATTTATTCACAACAACCAATTGATGAATAATCAAAGGTTAAGCACCATGGATACTTCAGTTAAAAGGATTGTAACTAAAGTTAAGTAGCTAGTAGAACAAATGCAAAGGCAAGAACCAGGAAAGTTGCATAGTCAACTTGAACAAGTAAAGGATGTGAGAACTCTTTGAAGTGGTAAGGTAGTCAATACTAGTTTACTTGAAATGTCTAAAGATCTACCTTGTAGTTCAGGTAAAAAAGAAGGTGAAATTCTAGTCTCGCTAAAAGGAGAGACAGGTGCTAAACTTGACAAACCTTCAGAAAAACTCATTGGGGAGTCATCTGACATCCCCAAAATTCAATAGACAACAGAACCACACCAGTTGTAAGTACGTTTTCCACACCGGCTGAAAGAACCCAAACAAGATTAGCAATTCTATGATCTTTTTAATATGCTTTCTAAAGTAAATATCAATTTACCATTATTGGAATTGATCATGAATATGCCTCCTTTGCTAAGTTTTTGAAAGAGTTGAAAACTAGGAAAATGAGATATGAACTTAATGAATGAGTAGTAGTATCAAAAATTTCTAGTGTTGTACTTCAACACCGACTTCCCCTTAAGTTGTAATACCTTGAAAGTTTTATCATAAACATAACTATAGGGGATATGAAGGTTGCTAAAGCAATGCTTGATTTAGGTGCTAGTATAAACTTGATGCCCTACTCTATATTCTTATAGCTTGATTAAGGAGATTTAAAACACACAACTATGGTGGTTTGATAGGTGTAGTAGGGCTCATAAAATGGCTCTCGTAATGGATTCATGAGTGTGGATTCTCTATATGTAGATCTAAGTTCTTGATGATGATGCCTTTTTGGTTCATGAGAAGAAGTTCATTGAGCCCTTGTTGGGTGTGATGGTTTAGGGGGAGGTGTAGTTGTTATAGTCTAGAAAAAAGCTTTCATCTTCTTCTAAAAAGCACCCTTGTAGTAAACATGTGCACAATTCCTTATTTTCATTTTACGATTTGATAAAAGCTTGTTGCAACTTCACAACTTCTTGTTTGAGCTTTTCCATCTTAGCGTCACTCTCTGAGGATGTGTCCTCAAAACTAAAACTCATTGAGCTAGAAATGCATGAGATCGTCCTTATAACCTCAAACCTCCTAATCTTTAGGAGTGATGGCTGAACGAGGTTGTACCCGAGTCTCGTGGGTGGTGTGAGATGGGATGCATGGTGAGGTACATGATTACCTGGATCATTCCTAGAAACTGGTTGTATGGGTTGGCCTTGAGGGTTTCTTCTCCTTAAATATGAGGTAGTATAATGGCTAATCATATTGATAGGGGTAGATTTTCTTGTGGCCTAAAATGATTCTCCTGGTTTTCTAAATGAAAGTTCTCAATTTCTTACAATAGACTTGAAATATTTAAGTTCCAACGGTGGGCACCAATTATTTGAGAGAATGGAAAGTGTTACTGGATCTTAGGAAGATTTAGTACAATAAGTAGATCGCTCAAATAGGCCATTTAGGTATATATATATATATATATGTTCTTCTTTCTTCATGTGATGGCACCCCCGTCAGAATGATCCCATCTGACTTATGATGACAAAAAGATAGGTCCACTGTCCAAAGATTAGGTCACGTTTATGTACTTTTACGATGCATATTTTCTTGTTGGTTAGGTCAATTACATGTTGTTAAGCAGCTCGAGTCGAGTACCCCATATACCTCTTTAACATCACATTCACTATTGAATCTCTTTATATAAGTACCTCAAACTACCTCGTGTGGAAACACCTCGTGGCCATGAGGTACTTCGGTCTGTAACACCCAAACAGTTCCCATAAGGAGAACTTACATAAGCTTTAATAAGGCTCGTGATAAATTTTAGCAAGTAAAGATGAACTGATAGATTTATTTTCTATTTCTTCTCCTCCTCTTTTTCTTCAAGGACTCTGTTTGATGTTCCCATTGAAAATATTGTGAGCTTGGATTTCAAAGCTTTTGTATTTATACACAGTGCATTTGATATCTTCAAGTCTAAGAAAAGATCATATACATTGAACTACTTCAAAAGTTTACCAAACTTGGCCTTTCTTTCACTTAAAGAGGATTAAGAAAGAGAAGAAATGCATTTTAAAGAAGTTGGTTTTAAAAAGCTCAAGCAAAATCATACGGTGAAATTAAAACTACTAAAGGAGGTAAAGTACAAAAGATTAATGCCTCTTAGAAAAGCTAGAGATTGGTTGTAAATGGTAATTTTTTTACTTTTATTTTTAACTAGAAATGATACATAAAATACTAATATTTTAGTTATTGATATTTTTTTTAAGATTCATCAATAATTTTAATAAATTAGGTAGTTTAGATATATCAATTACTATTAATTACTGTTAAAACTTATTAAAATGTGTATTTTAAAAAAAAATGAATGGAAAAATGGTTTTGAAAAAGGAGGAGGAAAAAAAGTTTGAAGTCGAGACGTTTTTCATTTTATGGTAGCTAAACATCAGGTTTTATTTATTTATTTTTTTAGTTGGATTTAATTCCTTTTTAATTCAGCATCAAAAAGGATTTTATTCTATATTTTTATGCATGAGAAGCCACTTTTCAAAGGGACAACAATAAAGAAATCAGAAAAGGAAAAACAAAGAAAAGAACAAAAGTTTATTAATTTTTTGTACTCTCATTTTAGAGTTTGGTTTTATTTTATAGAATTCGGTCATATAAAACTTTGTTGAAACAGTTAATGAAGATTAAACATCTTGAAAATTATTTTTTAGAAGTTCTATAATGCTAACATTAATTAAAAGAATTATAATGATGATAGTTAATAAAAAAATTATCTTAATAATACGGTATGATATATTGTATTGATTTTTGTTTTTTGTTATTTATATATATTTATATTTATAATTAAGTAATTTTATTAACTAATGTAATTTTAATTTAAAATGATGCAATATATTACTTTTTTATTTATTATTACTTTCAATTTGATTCTTTTTGGGTTTACTTGTAGTTTTTGTTTTTTGGTTTCAGATTACTTATTGCTTTTACGTTTCCTCAGTGCTTTACAGTTGTTCATGTTCCTACGAGTATGGTTTATTTCTTTTTCATAATTATATATTTAGGGGTGTCCATAAAAAAGATCGAATTAAACTAAATTGAAAAATCGGATTGAATCGAACCAGTTTGAATGTTTTTATAAATCAAACGATCTGATCTGATTTGTATTAATTAAAACCGTTTTCAATTGATCTTATTCGGTTAAATTTTTTCCCAAAATCGGACCGAATCTGTTATATATTTTCTACATTACTAAATGCACGTACTCTTAAGCAATTGGCTTTGCTTTTTATGACATATTAATCATAAGTATACGGATACGACTACTGATATAATGTATTGATGAATTGAATCTAACAAGCAAACATTTCTCTCTTACTTAAATCACAAATCATATAGGAATTAATCTAATTACACTTACATATCAATTAGATTGCATACTACTTATTAAGACAATCAATTATAGATCACATAATTACCTAAAAACTATATATGTTATATAATCAAGACAAATAATTAAATAATTATCTCAAATTTATTTAACTGTCTATTTAATTGCCTCTATATATCAATTGTTGGTTAGATAATTAATAACATAAAAATTAGATTAAATAATAGTATAATTGAATTGCAATCACAATTGGGATAAAATATTATATTAACATATGTAAAAAATTGGATTTATAAAACACATAGATTAATAAATTAGCTAAATATAAGTAAGTCCATAAAGCTCAAATTCTCATAAAGAAAGAAATAAAAATTGATAAAAAAAAGGAGAAGAAGAAGAGATACACTCAATCTCTTAATTTGTAGCACCAATATTCTCTTGAATCTTCTAACAAAATTCTCTTCTTTAATCTTCTTTTGAACTTTTTCTCCTTTTTCTCACTTCTTGGCAGCTACTATAGGTTTTTGGTTCTTAATTGTGTATTTTATTTGTGCCCCCTTACGGTTAATTAATATGAGAGATGACCAAATATGGGCCATTAGATTAACTCCAAAAACATCCAAGGGCTTAGAGCGATAGCTGGATTAAAAACAAATTCATTCTATGGCACAAAATATTATGTGTCGGGGCATGGTGCTTACTGATCACCAGTCAAAATAGGTCGTCGAGGCATAGATTTTTGCATGCCATGGTGTGGAGCATGCCATTGAACAAAAAGTTGTATGTGATGGCGTGCTCTGATTTTTTTGTTTTCCCCTTGTTTTCACTTCATTTTCCATCATTCCATCTATAGTGAAATAATTAAACATAAATTATGCTTTTTCATGATATTTAGCACATAACAAAACAAATAGTAGGTTTAGAAGTAGCTAAATAACTCTACTTTTGTAGAGTTATCATACTCCTAAACTTAACTCTTTTCTTGCCTCAAGAAAAACCAAATCTAGCTAGGTTAAATAATATAGACAGCATATTTGTAAACATATATCTATCAATACATGCATGTTCAGCAAAAGATTATCCCTCTCAAAAGTTGCACAATTCTAAGATAAGGAGGTTCACATATTCATCTATCAACATTCCATTAATACAAGGCTTTTGACGAATAGATTCATGTATGTGTGTGTTATGCATGATATCATCTGATGCACTCATGAAATCAACTTTTATGAGCATACCAATCAAGTAGGTCTTAAAACAAGTTTCATAAGTCTATTTTTCACACCTTCTCCACTAATGTAAATATGCATTTACCTAAAGATTAATAGGGCTTTGCATGCTTGTAATGTAAGGCTTATGTGGGGGTAGATAAATGGAGACATCTAGTCTCTTTTTTTATACCTTAGTCTTTTTATTCATAAAGGGATAATCAAATTGATTCTAAAACATGGTAGACCTCGTAAACTAGTATAACTCACCCTAAATTTTCTCCCAATAAGAGCACCAAAATCAATCATTAGTATGTGCATTAAAATATGAATCAATTCAATCGAAACTAGCTTACATATTACTTGATTAATGTAAGTATCTTAATGAGCATGTTACATTTTTTTTATCTTAGTCATGACAACCAATTCTATCATTGGGTTCATATATTTCATATCAAATATGAAAGCATTAGTTTCCATGTATTTATCAATTTCTACCAAAATCATGATTAAAAACATTCTATAAAAAAATGCATACTAAACACTAAAGTGGGGAACGAAGTTCCCTTCTCACATTTACATTGCACATGTTCCCCAATATGCACATATGAATGTAGAAAATTGAAAGGAAATGACACTCCCTTAGCCTAGGCACACCATATTCAATTTTTGACACAATCCAATTTTATAGTGTCATTACCCTCTATATTTATTCACCGATAAAATAGAAAGATATAAGTAAAATAACTTTTGGTGGCCTCATAACTAGTGCCACGTTTAATGTCCTTGGCTAGATGATCATATTAGCTTCTACAATGCATCCACCAAAGTTATCACATCCTTTTCTTTTAGTAGTAGATCTTTATGATAGTGTATTACACTATGCCCTCAACCATGAAAGATTCTTTATTGTTGCTCTCTAATTATGGTTCCATGGTTGATTACCTTAGTGATGGTGAATGGACCTGACCATCTATACTTGATTCTTTCTGGGAACAACTTAAGTCTTGAGATGTACAACAATACTTTTTTGTTCCAATGGAACATTACGATGCATGCATTTTTTTGTTTTCTCTTTGTAAAGCTTGGAATTCAAATAAGCACTCCACTATAACTCATCTAATTCATTTATTTATAGCAATCTATTCTCACCAACTGTATCCATAGTCATATTCAATTTTTTTAATGCCCAATATTATTTGTGCTCCAACTCCACTGATAGGTGACATGCCTTTCCATAGACTAGCCTATACGAGGTAGTACTATTGGTGTTTCAAATGTAGTTTTGTATTACTATAAAGCAACATCTAACTTAAAAGCCTAATCCTTCCTAGAATTATTCATCACTATCTCCAAAATTCACCTTTTAATTGTACATCTTTGCTTACCCATTTTTTTTGGGATAATATGGGGTAGAAACTTTATACTTAATCTCACACTTAGACATTAAAGAACTAAATGAACTATTGAAAAAGTCACTACTTCCATCACTAATAATGATCTTAGAAGTTCCAAATCTCATGAAAATGTTTTTACTTGGAAATTTCATGACAACTTTAGCGACATATTTATTGCTGGTTATGGTTTCTGCCTTCTTTGACACATAGTCTACACCTAATACGTATTGGTTACAAATGAATGAAGGGAGTGTCCCATAAATTCAATACCATAAACATCACATAGTTCACTTTAAGCATATTATTTAGGTGCATCTAATCTCTTTTTGAAATATTGCCTATCATTTGAAAATATCACATGTTTTTACATAAACGTAGGCACCTCTAAACAATGTAGGCAAAAAGTAACGAGATTAAATTAACATAGCTGTTGTTTTTGTTATCCCAAAGCGGCCTCTATAGTCCAAGTTGTGGCAATGTTGAAGAATACTTCCAACATCATTATAAAGGACACACCTTCTCAAAATACCATCACTACATTATTTATAGAGGCAAGGGTCATCCCAAAAACACTATTTAACATCATTTAAGAATTTATTCTTTTGTTTCCATGTGAGGCCAGGTGGAAGGATGTTTGCTATCATGAATTTTGCAATGTCTGCATACTATGGGAAGGATTCCCCAATCTCCATATTGTAATCTATATTAGCTTCACTTTCCAATCTAGATAGATGGTCTATCACCTATTTTTCTATCCCGTTTTTATTTCAAATTTCCAAGTCAAAATCTTGTATAAGGAGAACCCATCTTATTAGTCTTGACTTGGTATCCTTCTTTGTCATGAGGTACTTTGTTGCAAAATTATTAGTAAACATAATCATTTTGGTTTCAACCAAAAAATATTTGAATTTCTTATACATAATGGCTAGGAGCTCCTTCTCTATAGTAGCATAATTCATTCGAGTATTATCATGTTTTTTTTCTTGCATGAAACATCTTCTCTCTTTGTTGTCCCAAAATAGTCCCAATAGCAACGTCACCTACATCATAAATCAACTCAAAGGGGTTGCTCCAGTCTGGGGTTACTTTAACTTGTAATGATACTAATTTCTCTTTAAAACCTGGTAAAAAGGACTAATTTTACCTAGTAAGTATATATATATATATATGTTTGGCACTACCACCAATGTTAGGTGAAAAAATTTCTATCCACAGGTCCTCATTGGGAATGAAATACCAACAAAGGTGGAAATTGGCATCCCCAATGTTCGAGATAGATATAAAATTATTGGGTCTCTAGGTTGAGGTATCAACAACTTTGTTTTGGATAAAATTTTTGTAACTGGTTGGCCTATGGTTATGAATTTTTGAATCTATATTTTCATAAAATTCAAAAACTAGGGTTGGGAAACTTATTTTGGAGGGGTTAAATAATGTTTGCCAACTAAGAGCCCTAATGGCTCTTATCATTCTGATTTTGTGGAATTAAATCCAAGTAATTCCACATTCAAGTAAAATAGGGCATCCAGATAAAAGTGTTTGGATACCTCAATTTGGATTCATCATCCTACCATTGGGAGGAAGTTCATATCATCTTGCAGCCATGTCAAAAATCAAGAACATATCCCAAAAATGTGAAAAGACTCCTTGATTAAAATTTAACCAAAATGATCACAAAACATTCACTACTACAATACATACATATAGTCTCGTACATTTAGCCTCGGTTTTTTAAAAAACAAGGCCATAGGGTTTTAGCCTCGGTTGTTTAAAAACCGAGGCCATAGACATACCTTATGGCCTCGGTTATTTTAAAACCGAGGTCATAGACATACCCTATGGCCTTTTTTATTTAAAAACCAAGGCCATAGACATATCCTATGGCCTCGGTTATTTAAAAACCGAGGCTATAGACATATCCTATAAATTTTTTCTCCTTTACACCAAAACATTTTATCAATTTTTTTCTCTCTTTTTCTTTCTTTTTACACCAAATTAACACCAAAAATATTTATCATAATGTCTACCTAGGATCTGGGAGGTTATTAATAGAGGCAATTTATACTTGATAAATTAAGAACACATGCTTAACAATACATACATACTATATTGATAGATTAGGCGGCTTAGCCGGCCATATAACTTACAATAAAATAAAATATTTAAAATAATAAATTACGTAAAAGAAATAAAGAAACTAAAAATTAAAAAATTAAACACACTTACTTAATTTAAAACTAAAGATTATAAATCAAAACAGAATCAGAGTAGAGAGAATTCAAGAGTAGAGAGAATTGTTTGCTAAAATTGGAACCCCTTCCCTTCTGACTTCGTTTTTCTTAAATAACCGAGTGATGGCACTGTGGGGATGCTTTTAGTATTCAATGTACAGTAATTGGTCGGCCACTTGATACTGTTGGAATCTTGACTACTGTTGTGAATAGTAGATGCTTCATTATTCCGAACAGGTATTTGAACAGTACTTTGTTGGGCATTGTACGGGTATTTAAACAGTAACCTTGTCGGCACCGTTTGCTGTTTTGTCATTTTCTGATTTAACAATTAGTTGTCCTCAGAAAACATTGATGGGCCAATTTCCAGGTCCAATGATAAATAGTAATGGACAAGCATGCCCAATGATAAATAGTAATGGACACGCAGGCCCAATAATAAATAGTAATGGACACTTAGGCCCAATAATAAATAGTAATGGACACGCAGGTCCAATGATAAATAGTAATGGACACGCAGACCCAATGATAAAAAATAATGGACACGCAGACCCAATAATAAATAGTAATGGACACACAGGCCCAATAATGTTTTTCTCCTATCTTCTAGGGGCCCAAAAGTTCATATCTACAGTTGAGGTTTCTAAATCAATTAAATCCTCTTCTGAAGCTTGTGATGGAGTCACTGTTTTATCGGGAGATTGTGTTTCATCCGAATCAGGTAACTCTTCTTTTGGTGTCTGAGATGTTTGCCCAGATGATAGTTGCTTGATGATTTCCAAGAGTTCTTCTTGGGTTTTTGCTTGAGCAATTAGGGCGTTAGTGTGCGCCTTCTGTGCTAGTAATAATGAAGAAGCTTGTATGTCCTTAACTAGGTGATCTTTGTATCCTTTCTGTGTTAGCCATTTCTCAACGGCTGGTAATAAGAGTGTTTTTGGGATCATGAAGGACGACCACCATTTGATTTGAAATGAGCGTTTGATAGTTATTACCTCCGATGTTTCTGGATATAAGATCCATTGACATACCCAAGGGAGGTAGAATTTTGAACAAAATATGCACAAAGGAGGGAATCTAGCTTCCTCTGTGGATGGTTTGTAATGAAACTGGAAAGACTCATAACTTTCTTTCACAGGTGAGATCAGAATTGATGAAAGGTTTCCGAATAGTTTCCACCATTGTATAAACCAAGATGGGAACCTGTTGGGATTAATAGATTTATTAACAAAGAAAAATAACCAAGAATGTTGGTTATCTTTATTTTGGATGAGGAAAGCATTGAACCATGCATGGTGATAATCCCAATAATTGTATGATGTACAATGTGGGATGGAATGTGTAGCGCTCACTGGGAAAGTCAGCTGCTTATATAGTTCATTTCCCCAATCTGTTGGAGATATGATTTTATGGAGTTTGGCAATTGAAAACTACACTTCTGTTGATTTAGGATAGTGGAAATGTTTGAATTCCACACTACCAGTGATTTCCAGAATACTCTGATAGTATTGAGGAGTTTTTGAAGATAACGATGGCCGATAGAAAATCCCTTTGCCAAAATAGTTTTGAACGGCCAAGTAAGGGTTTTGGCTGGAAAATTGTTTTTCAATAATTGTTACCACCTGAGTTGGTTGTTTCTTAAAATACTCAGATGATGATTTTGTTTTGAGAAATGCTTCCCCTACTCCTTTGGGAGGAAAATAAGTGGAGGATGTAACTCCTCTTTCTGGAATGGAAATTGTTCCAGTTATTTTTTGGGAAAAAGTTTTTGGTTTGGAAGGCATGATTTCCAAATTTGATGAAACAGTTGGTCCCCCAATCTCTGGGATACAACGAAATGCAGTTCTTATTTTTTCAGAATCCATATTTTGCAACCATTCATGGATGCGATTATTTAAATCTAAATCCTCAGGAGTGAGTTGAGGTGATGGTTGTTCCAAAGTTTGTTTGGAAGATGATGATTGGTTATGAGTAACTTGAGACCAAGTCATGATAGGTTTAGCCGAAGAGAGGCTGGTAATAGTTAGGTTTGGAGGTTCACTCTTCTTCTTTCCTTTCTTTTTCTTGCTATTACAACCTCACTGCTGTTCTGGAAAGAAAGAACAAAGCCATCACACCAGAAAGTCAAATTCAAGACTTAAAAATTGAAATCAAAACTATTAAACTGGAACTCCACCAGCTTAAAGAAAAATTAAAAGAATACGATATTAAGTTTCAACTACTTAATAATGGAGAAAAAATATCAACTTATGTGAGTGATTCTGATGATGATCTTACTCCCAATAATCAAGAAATCCAAAATTTGAGAAAAATTACCACCAGGAAATATAAAATCAATATAACATTAATATTCCCTGACGAATCAAAACTAGAAACCATTGCCCTATTTGACACAGGGGCTGACCTAAATTGCATCATACCATCAATAGTTCCCAGAAGGTTTTATAAACCAACTGAAGAACGACTTAATTCAGCCAATAAATCTCAAATGAGTATTAATTATTGGAAAAACTGAGATATCTATCCAAAAAGGATCATACCTTATCAACAGCCCATTTGTCATAGTATTTGACATAGGCTACTCTGTTATATTGGGTACTCCCTTTATGGATATCATTACCCCATATTCTGTTAAACATGACAAGATTTCTTTCAAAATTGGAAGAGAGGCCTTCAGCTTCCCTTTCATTGAAGAACCAAAAACCAGAGATCTTAATCTCATCAAAACATATTCAATCTCTACAAAAGAGATTTCTGTTCTTATAAAACATAGAGAAAATGACCTTCTCTATCTCAAAACCAAACTTCAGTCTCATACTGTTGAGAAAGAACTTCAAATCCCAGAGATCAAAGACAAAATCTCTAAATTACAAACATCTTTTGAGAAAGAGGTTTGCTCTGAATTATCCAGTGCATTCTGGGAAAGAAAAGAACATATGGTAGATTTACCATATGAATCATCCTTCAATGAGAAGGATATTCCTACAAAGGCAAGGCCTATTCAAATGAATGGTGACCTTGAGCAATTCTGTAGAAAGGAAATCGCTGATCTCTTATCTAAGAAACTCATATCAAAATCCAGATCGCCATGGAGCTGTGCGGCCTTCTATGTCAACAAATCTGCTGAGATTGAGAGAGGAACTGCTCGGCTAGTTATCAATTACAAACCTTTGAACCAAGCCTTAAAATGGATTAGGTACCCTATCCCGAATAAAAAGGACTTACTTCAAAGATTGTATTCATCATCCATATTTTCAAAGTTTGATATGAAATCAGGCTTCTGGCAAATTCAAATAGAGCCTCAACATAGGTACAAAACTGCTTTCACTGTTCCATTCGGACAGATTGAGTGGAATGTTATGCCATTTGGGCTCAAAAACGCACCTTCTGAGTTTCAAAGGATTATGAATGACATATTCAAACCTTACTCAGAATTTTGTATTGTGTACATCGATGATGTACTTGTATTTTCAAAAGATGTCAGACAACACATCAGACATCTCAAAACTTTCTTCCATATCATCAAGAGGAATGGACTGGCTTTATCAGCCAAGAAAATGACTCTTTTTCAAACAAACATTAGGTTTCTTGGACACAGTGTATCCAATGGAACAGTAATTCCTATCAATAGATCCCTACAGTTTACAACTAAGTTCCCTGATAGGATTATTGACAAAACCCAGCTACAACGATTTCTAGGTAGCTTAAATTACGTATTAAGTTTCTGCCCAAATATTAACAGGTTAGCAAAACCTCTACATAATAGGCTTAAGAAAACTCCTGAGCCTTGGACAGAAGAACATACCAAAATTGTGCAAAAAATTAAAGCACAGGTTCAAAACATTCCCTGTTTACATCTTGCGGATCCTACACTCCCCAAGGTAGTAGAAACCGATGCCAGTGAACTTGGCTATGGTGGGATTTTAAAACAAGTCCAAGATAATAATGAACAAATTGTTCAGTTTGTCTCTGGCCATTGGAATGATTGTCAAAAGAATTATTCCACTGTTAAAAAAGAAGTACTATCCATAGTACTTTGTATTTCTAAGTTTCAATCAGATTTATTAAATCAAAATTTTTTACTAAGGATTGATTGCAAATCTGCAAAAGAAATTTTATTAAAAGATGTTAAAAATATTGCATCAAAACAAATTTTTGCCAGATGGCAGGCACTACTAAGTATTTTTGATTTTGATATAGAATTTATCAAAGGAGAAGAGAATTCATTACCTGATTTTCTAACCAGAGAATTTCTTCAAAACAGGTACAACAATGAGCAAGAAAAAGAAAGGAAAGGAGAAGAGTGAACCTCCAAACCTAACTATTACCAGCCTCTCTTCGGCTAAACCTATCATGACTTGGTCTCAAGTTACTCATAACCAATCATCATCTTCCAAACAAACTTTGGAACAACCATCACCTCAACTCACTCCTGAGGATTTAGATTTAAATAATCGCATCCATGAATGGTTGCAAAATATGGATTCTGAAAAAATAAGAACTGCATTTCGTTGTATCCCAGAGATTGGGGGACCAACTGTTTCATCAAATTTGGAAATCATGCCTTCCAAACCAAAAACTTTTTCCCAAAAAATAACTGGAACAATTTCCATTCCAGAAAGAGGAGTTACATCCTCCACTTATTTTCCTCCCAAAGGAGTAGGGGAAGCATTTCTCAAAACAAAATCATCATCTGAGTATTTTAAGAAACAACCAACTCAGGTGGTAACAATTATTGAAAAACAATTTTCCAGCCAAAACCCTTACTTGGCCGTTCAAAACTATTTTGGCAAAGGGATTTTCTATCGGCCATCGTTATCTTCAAAAACTCCTCAATACTATCAGAGTATTCTGGAAATCACTGGTAGTGTGGAATTCAAACATTTCCACTATCCTAAATCAACAGAAGTGCAGTTTTCAATTGCCAAACTCCATAAAATCATATCTCCAACAGATTGGGGAAATGAACTATATAAGCAGCTGACTTTCCCAGTGAGCGCTACACATTCCATCCCACATTGTACATCATACAATTATTGGGATTATCACCATGCATGGTTCAATGCTTTCCTCATCCAAAATAAAGATAACCAACATTCTTGGTTATTTTTCTTTGTTAATAAATCTATTAATCCCAACAGGTTCCCATCTTGGTTTATACAATGGTGGAAACTATTCGGAAACCTTTCATCAATTCTGATCTCACCTGTGAAAGAAAGTTATGAGTCTTTCCAGTTTCATTACAAACCATCCACAGAGGAAGCTAGATTCCCTCCTTTGTGCATATTTTGTTCAAAATTCTACCTCCCTTGGGTATGTCAATGGATCTTATATCCAGAAACATCGGAGGTAATAACTATCAAACGCTCATTTCAAATCAAATGGTGGTCGTCCTTCACGATCCCAAAAACACTCTTATTACCAGCCGTTGAGAAATGGCTAACACAGAAAGGATACAAAGATCACCTAGTTAAGGACATACAAGCTTCTTCATTATTACTAGCACAGAAGGCGCACACTAACGCCCTAATTGCTCAAGCAAAAACCCAAGAAGAGCTCTTGGAAATTGATGAGCGAGAATCGGCATCGCCGATTCTTGCCAATACTTTGGTTTTAATATTTATAAAACTCTCGCAAGTGCACGAATCATTTTGAAGAAAATGATAAGTATACTCCCAAGGTCGATCTAAGGAAGGAATGTATGTGGTTTTTAATTTATTATTCAAACTTTTAAAAACGAAATTAAATCCTAAACATCCTGTCACGATAGTTTGGTTTTTGTGTTCCTAATCTAATAACATAAAATAAACATATATACAGATTAATTAAATATAATCTAATAACATAAAAATAAACATAGATACAAATTCAATAAATAATTATCTAAAAATAAACATATATACAGATTCAATAAATATTCATGCAAATTTTTATCATTTATATTCGCGGAGTATTTATGGATATAATAACTAAATTAATTATGCTTGCTCATATTATCTAGGTTATTAAAGATATAAATTGATATTTTATTGATTCTCTTTTTTTTTATATAAATACCACCTTTGGTGGGGTTAGATATTCTTTGTTAACTAAACAAATCAATTAACACCTATGGGTGGGGTTGATAACTAATATGCTTAATTAAATTAATTCCTTTTTCTAAGAGATTTAAATTGAACCATTTAAATGCCACCTTTGGTGGGGTTAGACAGTTTAAACTTTATTCAAGGTGTCCAAATTAAACCTAAGAATTTAATTATCCGAGTACTAACTTTCAAGTTTTAAAACCACTATTGAAAACATGTTGTCAATACATTTTCACATAATAATTCTTATAAAAACTTTTGAAATAGAGTTTCACTCTAACTAGGGCGATTGTACCAACAAATAAAAGAGCACTACTCTAAATTAGACCGGATAACTAAACCTTAAAATCAAATTTTCAGGTTTAAGTTTGTAATGAAAAATAATATATTTCTCTCTAACATTCTTAATATAAAATCTTGAATAAAAATAAAATCAATTCATTTTAGAGATTTTTACCTATTTAATATTTCGCAAGCATAACAACGTCATTATTACATCATATTTACTAAACAGCCAGCATAGTTAAATTTAACCACAGATAAATTAAATATAACATGTAAGAATAAAGCATAAAAATAACTGTGAAGAAAATAAAATCCTTACAGAACTTCGACGCTATTCCCGTAGCTGGAAAACCTCCAAGCGGAATTTGCACTCCCATTTATTGAATCAAAAATCTAAATTATTACAAAAACATTACAAGTTCCTCTCAAAAAGAGAAGAACTCTAAACCTAAGAGAATTGAACTAAAAACTAAGAGAAAAACTAAGAAAAGCTTAGAAACTAAGAAAGAAACTAAGAAAACTCAAAAACTAAGAAAATGAGAGAAAGAAAGAAGAGAGAAGTGTGGTTTGAAGGTGTGATTTGAAGTGAAGGGAAGGGGGGTATTTATAGGTGAGGATGGAGAGAAAAAATGAGTAAAACAATGTTAAAAAAATATTAAAAAATGTAAAAACGCGTATTGGAATTGCTGATGTTATTAATGACGTCAGCATGACGTCACAGGGGTGGCTGCACGTGAAAAATGGGGCGAAAACGCATTGGGCGCGCGGAGGGGCTGCTGCTGGGCGCTGCGCGCGCACGCTGAGCTGCGCGCAGCTGGGCAGGCCAGCGCGCGTGGGCGCGCGCGGCTGGGCGCTGGGGCGCTGGGTTTTGGCGCGCAATTTCTGTCTTTTTGACCTTTTCGACCCATTTTGTCCGATTTTTCCATGTTTGTTGACCTTTTCCCACTTATTTATTGATATATTTGTGATGTATTGCTTCAAGTATTCCTCTTTGAGTCTTTAAATTGCGTTTTAAGCCAAAATACCTGAAAAACAATAAAAATACCCGTGATTCCGAAAAAGACAAATTTATATAAATATATGATAAAACATATAAATATATATATTTTTAATCAATTAATGTACATAAAATCATGGTTATTTTAGTGCTTTTTGAGCACTTATCACAACCCCCAACCAGCTTCTTGCTAGTCTCTTAGCAAGAGAAGCGATAAAAGCTAAAAATTAAACTATCCTAAATCACTTTCGTGGATTGAAACGGTTGCATTTAGCCTATGCAACAAGCCATTAAACCCCTAGGTTGCCCTAGTGGACGAGTTTGAGTCTCGTGAGGGTTTTTAGTAATGATACCCACAAACATTGAACTAAATGGAAAATAATTACAATCAAACAAAAATTAAAATTACAACACAATCAAAAATTAATTTAAGAATAAAAGAAAACAACATATCACAAAAATATCTCATACTTTTTAATCTCCTTTAAGATCATAATTAAAATCTCAAGCATAAGTTATTTTAATCTCTTTAAACAATCATGATTTTATTACAATAATTAGTCGAAAATCATTTTCATATTTCATTTCAAAAATGTATCAATTTAATTTTACCCAATTTCAGTGTCATGAATCAGAATTCGCTTCGACTCTATTCCTCACAAGTCAATACTCTCAAAGCACTGAATCCTATGGGTTCAAACACTCATACTAATTTATATGCGAAAGAGTTGATGTATAGAAATGAACTAATATGTTCGCATATGTATAAAGAATAAAGGCTCAAAGTGTTATTTTAACATTGATCTCATGAAAGGAATCGAATGTATAAATTATAAAGATATCATATATAAAAATTATTTTCATGCATAAATCAAACTCATTAAGAAAGAATTTCAAGATATATGCTTTTTACAAATAAAGAAATTGCAATGACTTTTTAGGGAATTACTTCCTATATCTTTCTTTTGTATTTAACCTTTACTCACAACTTTGTTGGCAATGTGGGTCATAGTATGTAGATGATACTATTTTTTTTATCTCTCTATACATTTTTTTTAATATATGTATTTTTTAGAGAGTCAACCCATGTACAGATTGTACAATTTTTGGATTTTGGTGAGTGGTTAATTTTGTGGCTTTTCTGTTTGATCTTGGTTTAGGTAACCCCAGATATGTCTTTTTGTTTTTGTAGCAGTCATGCATGAATGAGATATAAGCATATACTATCAATTTCTACTCAAATCGTTTAATCTAAACAAAAATAATAATCAAAAATATATGATACTCTATTAAGATGAGAAAAAAAAATTCATACATTCAATGCTAATACCTATAGAGATCATCTAAACTTTTGAATAAATAAGAAATGTGTTTGGAGTAGAAAAAATATATATTTCACTCTGAATAAAAGAAATTAGGTTCAAATTATATCTCACAAGGGTAGTCTCCACTAAAAAAAATTCATAAACACCGATTTTGGGTTTAATATAATTTCCACATTTTATCAAGAAATACTAGTTATGACAAAAACTAACTAATTATCAAAAATAATTACAAAATATTTCATGATATGTTTTCAAAAATTAATCTAACAGTACCAAAGACTTAACTATTTACTTAAATTTGATTTAAAGAAATGATAAATTTTTGTGAGAATTTTTTTTATTATTATTATGCATGGTAACTTTTCACCACCCCCAACCTAGAACTTACATTGTCCTCAATGTAACAACTGTAAATTAAAGATAAAGAGAAAAGAGGGGAAAGATTACCTATTTCTTGAGAATGTGTAAGTAGTAATGAAGAAATGCAGGTGCATTCATCATATTCATCATTAAAGTGTATACAGACAGATTGCTGTGAACTTCTAATATCTCAACAAATATTTTAGTTTTAACAATTTTAAAAATCATTCACATATAAGTAAACTAAAATAAACAATAAAATTAAGTAAATAAAACAAATAACAAAAATTACCTAACATGATGGGTTGCCGCCCATCCAGCGCTTAGTTTAACGTCTTAGCAAGACGTATCTTTTTGGTGCTAAGGATTACTCAGCCAAATGCAATCCATTTCAGCAATGTTGTTTGGTTCTTCAAAATAAGGCTTGACACGATGACCATTGACTTTGAACGTTTTTTGTGTCTTGGAGTCCAAAAGTTCTACCACTCCATGTTCAGATACCTGAACTATTTTGAATGGTCCATCCCATCTTGATCTCAGCTTTCCTGGAAACAATCTCAAACGAGAGTTAAATAAAAGAACTTTCATTCCAAGGTGAAGAGTCTTAGGAACTAGCCTCTTGTCATGATAGCGCTTAGTACGCTCCTTGTATAATTTGGCATTCTTATAGGCTTCATTCCTAATTTCTTCCAACTCATGAAGCTAGAGTACTCGTTTTTCACCTGCTTTATCTAAATCCATGTTTAGCTCTTTAATTGCCCAATAAGCCTTGTGTTCAAGTTCAACTGGAAGATGGCACGCTTTCCCAAAGATTAACCGGTAAGGGCTCATCCCAATAGGTGTTTTGTAAGCGGTGCGGTATGCCCATAAGGCATCATTTAACTTAAATGCCCAATCCTTCCTTGAAGGACGCACAGTGCGTTCCAGTATTCCCTTAATTTGCCTATTACTTACTTCCACTAAATCGGAAGTTTGAGGATGATATGGAGTAGCTACCTTATGTGTGATGTTGTACTTGTTTAGTACTCCATCAAAGAGTTTGTTACAAAAATGGCTACCTCCATCACTTATTATAGCTCTAGGCGTTCCGAATCTACTGAATATGAAATCTTTCAAGAATTTCACAACAACATTAGCATCATTGGTTTTGGTGGGGATAGCTTCTACCCACTTGGACACATAATCCACAGCAACCAAAATTTATTGAAAACCATTAGATGGGGGAAAAGGACCCATAAAGTCAATCCCCCATACATCAAAGAGTTCAACAACTAAATTAGATGTCAAAGGCATTTCATCTCTTTTGCTTATGTTTCCTGTTCTTTGACATCTATCACATTGTGCACAAAACATATGAGCATCTTTAAAAAGAGTGGGCCAAAAGAATCCAGACTGTAATATCTTACGGGCTGTCTTTTCACCTCCAAAATGACCCCCACAATGAAGTTCATGACAAAAAGTCAGAATGCTCTTATGTTCTTCTTCAGGTACACATCTCCGGATGACTTGATCTTGACCAATCTTGTATAAATAAGGGTCATCCCAGAAATAGTCCTTAATAGTTTTAAAAAACCTTTTCTTGTCCTGATATGAAGTGTTAGGTCGCAAAACACCAGTGGTAAGATAGTTTACAATATCAGCATACCATGGGTTCGGACCTATGAAAAATAACTGTTCATCAGGAAAGGTTTCAACTATATCGTCATTACTCTCATCTTTAAGAGAATTGAAGTCAGAAATCAACCTAGACAAATGGTCAGCTACTAAGTTTTCACTGCCTTTCTTATCCTTGATTTCTAGGTCAAATTCTTGTAAGAGTAAGACCCACCTGATTAATCTTGGCTTGGCATTTGGTTTACTTAATAGGTATCTTAAAGCAGCATGATCAGAATGCACAATCACTTTAGATCCTACTAAATAAGACCGAAATTTGTCTAAAGAGAATACTATAGCCAAGAATTCCTTTTCAGTGGTGGTGTAATTCATCTGGGCATCATTGAGTGTTTTGCTAGCATAGTAGATGACATGTAAACGCTTATCCACTCTTTGTCCCAGGACTGCTCCTATTGCATAATCAGAAGCGTCACACATTATTTCAAAAGGTAAAGACCAATTTGGTGCCATAATAACAGGGGTAGATGTGAGTTTATCTTTCAAGGTATTAAAGGAAGTAAGGCAGTCATTGTTGAAATCAAAATCAGCATCTTTGGATAGCAAGTTACATAAGGGACGACTTATTTTAGAGAAATCTTTAATAAATCGTCTGTAAAATCCTGCATGTCCCAAGAAGCTTCTTATCCCCTTCACAGATGTAGGGGGAGGTAGTTTGGATATCAATTCAACTTTTGCCTTATCAACTTCAATACCCTTGTTTGAAATTATATGTCCTAAAACTATCCCTTGTTGAACCATAAAATGACTTTTCTCCCAACTAAGGGTTAGATTGCATTCAATGCATCTTTCTAAAACCAAAGTCAATTTAAGTAAGCAATCATCAAATGAGTTTCCAAAGACAGAGAAATCGTCCATGAAAATCTCAATGAATTTTTCCACCATGTCCGAGAAAATGGATATCATGCATCTCTGGAATGTGGCAGGGGCATTGCATAACCCAAATGGCATTCTGCGAAAAGCAAATGTCCCAAAAGGACATGTAAATGTGGTCTTTTCCTGATCTTCTGGTGCTATGGGCACTTGATAATATCCAGACAGTCCATCCAAAAAACAGTAAAATTCGTGCCCAGCTAATCTTTCCAACATTTGATCAATGAATGGAAGAGGAAAGTGATCCTTTTTCGTATATAAATTTAGTTTCCTAAAATCTATACACATTCTCCATCCAGTGATTATTCTAGTGGGCACTAATTCACTTTTGTCATTCTTAACTGTTATCCCAGATTTCTTTGGTACCACATGCACCGGACTAACCCACTTACTATCTGCAATAGGATAGATAATCCCTTCTTCTAATAATTTAAGAATTTCCTTTTTAACTACCTCTTGCATGTTTGGGTTTAGTCTTCTTTGGGCCTCTCGTACAGGTTTAGCACCATCCTCCAAGTTGATCTTGTGCATACACATTGTTGGACTAATGCCTCTTATATCCCCTATACTCAAACCTATAGATTTCTTAAACTGTTTAAGCACTTTGATGAGTTCCTTTTCTTGTGGTTTGGTCAAGGTTGAAGAAATTATCACTGGATAAGTTTCTCCCTCTCCCAAAAATACATATTTTAAGTGCTCAGGTAAGTCTTTGAGTTCAAGTTCAGGTGGATTGGCCTCTTTAATAGATGAAGAACTGGGTAGATTTAAAAGTGTACTAGATTTTGTCATCACTTCATTATTGTCTAGTTGTTCAAGGTACCCCTTAATTTCTTCATCTAAATCTTCTTCAACCTTTTCAAGTGTAAGAACGGTTTCAAGCTTGTCTTCTATTTTGGTTTGGAAAAAGGTGTTTTGGACAAGATTATCCAAAGGATCAACATCGAATATTCCATCGATGGCAGAAATAGAAGGGAAAGGTGAAGAATCAAAAACTTTAAAATGAACAGTCTCTCCTAAGACTATCATTGTCAAGTTTCCATCTTGGACATCAATAATAGTTTTAGTAGTTGCCATAAATGGTCTACCAAGCAATATTGTGTGTTCTCTGTCCAATGCTGGATTTTCTTGCATATCCAGAACCACAAAGTCAACAGGTATTATCAGTTTGTCTACCTGTACCAAAACATCCTTAACTATTCCCTCTGGATATTTAAGAGATCTGTCTGCAAGTTGAAGGGACATAGTTGTGGGTTTTAAATCCCCTAGATTGAGCTGTAAGAATATAGAGTAGGGCATCAAATTTATACTAGCACCTAAATCAAGCATTGCTTTAGCAACCTTCCTATCCCCCATAGTTATGTTTATAATAAAACTTCCAGGGTCTTTCAACTTAGGGGGTAGTTTGTGCTGAAGTACAGCGCTAGAAATTTCTGATACTACTACTCGTTCATTCAGTTCATACCTCCTTTTCTTAGTGTTCAACTCTTTGAAAAACTTGGCATATGAGGGCACATTCATGATCACTTCTAATAATGGTAAATTGATATTTACTTTAGAGAGCATATTAAAAAGATCATTGAATTGCTTATCTTGTTTGGATTCTTTCAACCGGTGGGGAAAAGGTACTTGTATCTGGTGTGGTTCTGTTGTCTTTTGAATTTTGGGGGTGTCAGATGACCCCCCAATGTGTTTTTCAGAAGGCTTGTTAAGTTTAACACTTGTTTCTCCTTTTTGTGAGATTAGAGTATCGCCTTCTCTGTTACCTGAAGTACAAGGTAGATTGTTAGAGATTTCAGGTAAACTGGTATTGACTACCTTACCACTTCGAAGGGTTCTAACATCCTTTGCTTGTTCTGGTTGACTGGGCAACTTTCCTGGTTCTTTCTTTTGCATTTGTTCAGCCAGTTGCCCAACTTTAGATTCAATTCTTTTAACCGAAGCCTCCATGGTGTTCAACCTTTGATTAGTCATCAATTGGTTGTCACGACTAACTTGAATAAAAGCATTCAAGCTATCTTCTAAGGTTGGTTTAAAAGATTGGCTTGGTGGGTAAGGGTGGTTGTTATCCGACCTTAGTGTTGGATATTGGGTGTAGGCTGGGTGATTATAGGTGTTTGGATGATACATTTGAAAAGATTGGACTTCCTCTATGGCATCGACACTAGAATCACAAGTATTTGAACAATTATGAGTACCATGCCCAATTGAACAACACACTTCACATACCTCTTGATTTGAAATTTGGTGGGAAGTGAGGAATTTCACTTGTTTAGTCAATTCAGCAAGTTGCAAGGTTATCTCATTATCAGAGCCGACTTCATTGACCTTTGCTTTCCTTCTACCACCTCTTTGTTGGGAATTAGAACCCAATAGCTCATAGAGATTATAGGTTTCCTCTGCGGTTTTTTCTCCTACAGCACCTCCAGCAGCATTATCAACCATGTATTGACTCTGTAGTGTCAATCCATCATAAAAGAATTGGTTTTGTAGCTGTAATGGAAAGCTATGATTTTGACATTGAATGAAAAGGAGTTTGAATCGTTCCCAAGCTTCATGAAAGGGCTCTTCATACATTTGAGAAAATGTTGCTATCTTTGTTCTTAGATCAACAGTCTTTTGATGGGAATAGAACCTACCCATAAAAATTTCATAGACTACCTCCCAAGTTTTAAGAGAACCTGACTGTAGAGTAATGAACCATGACCAAGCTTTATCTTTGAGAGTGTAAGGAAAACATCTCATCCTAAGTTGATCTTCATTAATTTCATGTAGTGGAAAGGTTTGGACAATAGCATAGAATTCTCGAATGAAATTTAAAGGGTCTTCATTAGGGATACCGTAAAAGGAAGGCAACAAAGAATAATGAATCTTTTTCAATTCATAATTCCTTGCAGCCTCTTGTAATTGGATACTGGAAGTTACATTGCCAATGATTGGCATTGTATATTCTTTCATCTTTTTCCGCCTATCTTCAGCATCTCCCATGATTGTTTGTAGTTGAAAATGATCCTCCTCCTATTGTGTATCAACATTTTTCTCTTAGTAGATATTTTTATAACTTGATAAAACGTAAAGGCTTAAAGCAAAAAGGTGTAGGGAACCTAAATTTTTTTTGTTTTTTTGTTTTTTTTTAATTTAAATTTAAACGAATGGACACAATTTTTGAAACAAACAAATTTATTTCATTTGAATTTTTATTACACGCAAACTAAAACAAAGCAAAATACAATAATGGGTGACCTCCCATACAGGACTAAAATTTATCGTCCTCTAGTAAGACGTTTCTTGGAGATTGCAGAATGAAAAACTCAATGTCTCCTCTTCATTGAATTCATTTAAGTTTCAAATTAGTCTTTGCCTTTTTGCAAATGTTCAACTAACTGTTCAACTTGAACTTCCACCTTTTTGATAGAAGCTTCCACAGAGTCCAACCGTTGATTGGTTTTAGATTGGTTATCCCTACAAACTTGAATAAAAGAATTCAAGTTGTCCTCCAGGGTTGGTTTATTGGGAATGCTTCTTGGAATAGGTGGGTGGAATTGCTGGCCTGCCTGGTTTGAGCTTTGAGTGAAAGGAGGGTTGTTTTGCCTCCAAGAGAAATTTGGATGACTTCTCCACCCAGGATTATAGGTATTTGAATTGGGATCAAACCTTGGTCTCTGTTGATATGCTCCCAACACATTGACCTGTTCAGGTCCAGTTGTTTCTCCTTGATATGGACAGGCTTCAGTACCATGTCCCATGTTGCTATACAAACCATATTGTTCATTATTTGTGTTGGTTTGTGTAGCGAGAAGGGCAACTTGCTTAGTCAGTTGAACAAGTTGTTGTTGAACTTCATTACTGGAGTCGATTTCATGAACTCCAGCTTTTCTCACTCGGGAGCTTTTCTGTTGGGAATTAGCACCCAACATCTCAAAGAGGTTATACGTCTCTGAGGCAGTCTTTTCTCCTATTGCTCCTCCTACAGCGTTGTCGACAATGAACTGACATTGTTGTGTAAGTCCATCGTAAAAGAATTGGTTCTACAACTGCAGGGGAAAGCTATGATGGGGACATTGAGTGAGAAACATTTTGAACCTATCCCAAGCTTCATGGAATGGTTCTCCTTCCATCTGAGAGAAATTAGCAATCTTTCCTCTCAACTCTGATGTTTTTTTATGGGAATAGAATTTTCCCATGAATTTATTGTAAATGTTACCCCATGTCATCAGAGAACCTGGGGGAAGTGACATCAACCAAGCTTTGGCCTTATCCTTTAACGTGTAGGGAAAACATCTCATCCTAAGTTGATCCTCGTTTAGAATACCGAGGGGGAATGTTTGGACCGTAGCATAGAAATCTCTCATGAAAGAAAGAGAATCTTCATTAGGTAGCCCATAAAAGGAAGGAAGCATAGAAAAATGAATATTTTTAAGGTCATAATTCCGAGCAGCCTCTCCCAACTGGATAGCGGCAGTTGCCGTGCCTATTACCGGTCTTGCAAAATCCTTCATCGTGGTTTCCCTAATATGTTGGTTTTCCTCCATTTCTTTTGGTTCTAGTAAAGGATTAAGACTTGGTTCTATGTTTGGCTCAAAAACAGGTTGATGGGTAGAATCCAGTTTTGTTGACACTTGTTTAAATTTATGAAAATTATTTACATATGGTGTAAAGGGGTTTCCTAAGGATCTCCTACCACGCATAGACTATTGTAAACGTAAATTTAAAACTCCTGTCAACAAAATAAAAAATTTAGAGAAAATTTACATGGTATTTAATACAAAGCACTAAACAAAACTAGTTAAACCCTAAAAAAAGAAAAAAATTTGTATTTTTTATTATTATTATTATTATTATTTTTTTGTAGCATAATTAGTATTAACCAAGAGTGCTCCCAGGAAAGAATGGTGGTACAAACGGCTCCTTAAATACCATTCTCCTAGCCAGAGCAACGTTCCCAGGAAAGACTAGTGGCACAAAGGCTTCAAGAACTAGTCTCCTAGACAGAACTCCCTTAGATTTTTACTTTTCATGCTATTTAGTTAATTAGATATGAATTCAAGTCATTTTTATTTTTTTTATTTTTTTATTTTTTTATGAACGGTAATTTTATTTTACTATTCACGCTATATTATTTCTTATTAACTTAAAATTTTTGAAATTTTAATTTTTAAATTTTTTTAAATTTTTTTTAATTTTTTTTATTTTTTTTACTATTCATTAACGGTACTTTTATTTTACTATTTACGCTGTATTATGTCTTATTAACTTAAAATTTTTGAAATTTAAGTTTTTGAAATTTTTTTTATTATTTTTTTTATTATTTTTTTTATTATTTTTTTATTTATTTTTTTTACTATTCATGAACGGTAAAATTTTTTTACTTCAAATTTCAAATTTCTAAATTATTTTAAAAAAAATTATTATATATATATTTTTTTATTTTATTTTTATTTTTATTTTTATTTTATTTTATTTTATTTTTATTTTTATTTCTTATGAATTTTGAAATTTGATTATTGTTAAAATATCACAATTATTTACAGCACAAAAAAAATGTTTTTAAAATTTTGATAAATAATTTAAAAACGCTATTCCTTCCCCGGCAACGGCGCCAAAAACTTGATGAGCGAGAACCGGGATCGCCGATTCTTGCCAATACTTTGGTTTTAATATTTATAAAACTCTCGCAAGTGCACGAATCATTTTGAAGAAAATGATAAGTATACTCCCAAGGTCGATCTAAGGAAGGAATGTATGTGGTTTTTAATTTATTATTCAAACTTTTAAAAACGAAATTAAATCCTAAACATCCTGTCACGATAGTTTGGTTTTTGTGTTCCTAATCTAATAACATAAAATTAACATATATACAGATTAATTAAATATAATCTAATAACATTAAAATAAACATAGATACAAATTCAATAAATAATTATCTAAAAATAAACATATATACAGATTCAATAAATATTCATGCAAATTTTTATCATTTATATTCGTGGAGTATTTATTGATATAATAACTAAATTAATTATGGTTGCTCATATTATCTAGGTTATTAAAGATATAAATTGATATTTTATTGATTCTCTCTTTTTTATATAAATATCACCTTTGGTGGGGTTAGATATTCTTTGTTAACTAAACAAATCAATTAACACCTATGGGTGAGATTGATAACTAATATGCTTAATTAAATTAATTCCTTTTTCTAAGAGATTGAAAATGAACCATTTAAATGCCACCTTTGGTGGGGTTAGACAGTTTAAACTTTATTCAAGGTGTCCAAATTAAACCTAAGAATTTAATTATCCGAGTACTAACTTTCAAGTTTTAAAACCACTATTGAAAACATGTTGTCAATACATTTTGACATAATAATTCTTATAAAAACTTTTGAAATAGAGTTTCACTCTAACTACCGGGCGATTGTACCAACAAATAAAATAGCACTACTCTAAATAAGACCGGATAACTAAACCTTAAAATCAAATTTTCAGGTTTAAGTTTGTAATGAAAAATAATATATTTCTCTCTAACATTCTTAATATAAAATCTTGAATAAAAACAAAATCAATTCATTTTAAAGATTTTTACCTATTTAATATTTCGCAAGCATAACAACGTCATTATTACATCATATTTACTAAACAGCCAGCATAGTTAAATTTAACCACAGATAAATTAAATATAACATGTAAGAATAAAGCATAAAAATAACTGTGAAGAAAATAAAATCCTTACAGAACTTCGACGCTATTCCCGTAGCTGGAAAACCTCCAAGCGGAATTTGCACTCCCATTTATTGAATCAAAAATCTAAATTATTACAAAAACATTACAAGTTCCTCTCAAAAAGAGAAGAACTCTAAACCTAAGAGAATTGAACTAAAAACTAAGAGAAAAACTAAGAAAAGCTTAGAAACTAAGAAAGAAACTAAGAAAACTCAAAAACTAAGAAAATGAGAGAAAGAAAGAAGAGAGAAGTGTGGTTTGAAGGTGTGATTTGAAGTGAAGGGAAAGGGGTATTTATAGGTGAGGATGGAGAGAAAAAATGAGTAAAAAAATGTTAAAAAAATATTAAAAAATGTAAAAACGCGTATTGGAATTGCTGATGTTATTAATGACGTCAGCATGACGTCACAGGGGCGGCTGCACGTGAAAAATGGGGCGAAAACGCATTGGGCGCGCGGAGGGGCTGCTGCTGGGCGTTGCGCGCGCGCGCTGGGGCTGTCGCTGCGCGCAGCTCGGCGAGCGTGAACAGTGCCCGCGCGCTGAGCTGCGCGTAGCTGGGTTGCGGCGCGCGATTTCCGTCTTTTTGACATTTTTGACCTTTTCGACCCATTTTGTCCGATTTTTCCATGTTTGTTGACCTTTTCCCACTTATTTATTGATATATTTGTGATGTATTGCTTCAAGTATTCCTCTTTGAGTCTTTAAATTGCGTTTTAAAGACAAAATACCTGAAAAACAATAAAAATACCCGTGATTCCAAAAAAGACAAATTTATATAAATATATGATAAAACATATAAATATATATATTTTTAATCAATTAATGTACAAAAAATCATGGTTATTTTAGTGCTTTTTGAGCACTCATCAGAAATCATCAAGCAACTATCATCTGGGCAAAGATCTCAGACACCAAAAGAAGAGTTACCTGATTCGGATGAAACACAATCTCCCGATAAAACAGTGACTCCATCACAAGCTTCAGAAGAGCATTTAATTGATTTAGAAACCTCAACTGTAGATATGAACTTTTGGGCCCCTAGAAGATAGGAGAAAAACATTATTGGGCCTGTGTGTCCATTACTATTTATTATTGGGCCTGCGTGTCCATTATTTTTTATCATTGGGCCTGCGTGTCCATTATTATTTATTATTGGGCCTGCGTGTCCATTACTATTTATCATTGGACCTGCGTGTCCATTACTATTTATTATTGGGCCTAAATGTCCATTACTATTTATTATTGGGCCTGCGTGTCCATTACTATTTATCATTGGGCATGCTTGTCCATTACTATTTATCATTGGACCTGGAAATTGGCCCATCAATGTTTTCTGAGGACAACTAATTGTTAAATTAGAAAATGACAAAACAGCAAACGGTGCCGACAAGGTTACTGTTTAAATACCCATACAGTGCCCAACAAAGTACTGTTCAAATACCTGTTCGGAATAATGAAGCATCTACTATTCACAACAGTAGTCAAGATTCCAACAGTATCAAGTGGCCGACCAATTACTGTTCATTGAATAGTAAAAGCATCCCCACAGTGCCATCACTCGGTTATTTAAGAAAAACGAAGTCAGAAGGGAAGGGGTTCCAATTTTGGCAAACAATTCTCTCTACTCTTGAATTCTCTCTACTCTGATTCTGTTTTGATTTATAATCTGTAGTTTTAAATTAAGTAAGTGTGTTTAATCTTTAGCAAATCAGTCCCATCCTTCCTCGTCTCGCCATCCATCCTCGTCTTGCCGTCCTCGTCTGGTTGTCTCATCTTGTCGTCTCGTCTTGTCGTCCTCATCTCGCCATTCTCGTTCCCTTGTTTCTTTTTCCCCCTCGCG
Organism: Hippophae tibetana; assembly: GCA_037013495.1. Taxonomy (NCBI): domain Eukaryota; kingdom Viridiplantae; phylum Streptophyta; class Magnoliopsida; order Rosales; family Elaeagnaceae; genus Hippophae; species Hippophae tibetana. The sequence goes on from CM072803.1 coordinate 37,963,569, forward strand.
CGCTGGATATGTATTTCCTCATCATACGACTGATTTGCTCTTCGAATTCACTATAGTTGAGGTGCGTATATTCAAATTTTGTTTATTAGGTAATCATCCCATGGATGGTTTACATCTTGTTTTCCCTCCTGTTGCAACATCTGTTCTTTGTTTTCCAATATGTCATTATTCCTTATTTGTTGTTTTATCTCAGCGATAAACCCATTTTTGAAAATTCTTGTTTATAATTTTTGGGATGACTTTGATCTGATTAATGGAACCTAGGTTTTAATTTTTGGGATATCATATCATTACTCTTTGTTTTAGTTTATATTGAAGCTGTAATCTCTAGTCATGTTGGCTCTTGTTTGTCTAATAGATTTTTCTTAGTTCTCATTATGCTGGATAAGATCTAGATCCAAAGTTTAGAGCTAGTGAACCTTGGAAGAAGGTATTTGGCCCTGTTTTTATCTATCTTAATTCTACTCCAATGGGTGATAACTGGTCTGAATTTATGGAATCCTATAGTTTAATCCTCAGTTGTTTAATCCTGATAGAAGTAAATTCATTTTACTATTTGAGTTCTCATATAAATTCTTTTGTTATGATAAAAAAATATAAGTTTTGTTGTTTATTATAATTTTTTTTGTTTATAATATTGCAGTGGCATTTTGCCAGCAATTGATGTATTCTCTGGCCATATATTGGTAGGGGTAAGTTAATGCTCATTCTTCAATTTTCTATTATTAGCTTTAGATGCAAATGTCATAATTCTTGTACATTTGTGTTGGTTAAACATGTGTTACTACTAGAGGTTGTTTATGATGTTCTTTGGCTTCAGTAGTAAGGTAAATACCCTTTAGCCCTCTCATTATGATAAGGCTATTTTTTATCACAAATTTCAACTCTTATTCTTGAATTTGGTTCCTATCCCAAGTATGGTATCTAATTTCGTAATTTTGTTTGGTTTGTGCAAAAAGTATATATGTATTTCAGGGGGTACAAATGAGATTATTTGTTATTGTGATCCAATTACCTTTCGAATTATATTATCTTTTCAGGCTGATTTTTCATATACATGCACGTCTCCTTTTACAGTTGTTATTGCTGTGAGTATAAGTTTGACAGGATAATGAGTACACCAAAATCCAAATACATATTAAGATATTAATTGTAGTGTTCCATCAAGAGCTGATGTTTTATTATAGCTTCACATTTTTGGTTTAACATTCAAAATGAATGCTTTGATTAATATAGATATTTTTGTAGGGGTCTTCTTTATACTCATTCAAGGAATAAATGGTCATATTGTCAACTTTGCGAGGCAGCCATTTTCCTCTATTCAATCACCATACTCACCTTTTCTCATCCTCTCGTCTCCAAGGTACATTCTTTGTGGATTTTGTGTCCAACTTCTATCTCTTATGAACTTAGAACATTTTTTCTTTGAGTTGTTGAATCTGGGTTTTCTCTTATTGCAATTAAAGATTTATACTATGATTTGTAAACAAGTTGTTGATAAATCATTGAAAGCCTATGAGGTAAACTAGATTCAACCTACAAGCTCCTTTTGCGCTTTATTTTTGTTACTTCTCTATCTACTTGTTCACAATATATGATACTCTGTCCTATTTGGCTCAGTTTGAAGATACAAGTGTGTTGTCACATTTATCCTCCTTTTATTGCTTATAAGTGTTGGGACAATCTTTCTAGCTTATATCACCATCTTTGCACTGATCTATACACGTATGGAAAGATCAGTCCTCATTCCATATTTGCTTCATCTTAGAATTCAGGTATTGAATTTACATTTTAGTTATATCAGTGCTAACTAAGTTTCTAGTGATACATTGATATATCAGTCCTCTGTGTGATAGGCTTCAAAATCCTCTCGTGATACATTTTAGCTTGCTTGCTATGCTATGCTATGTTAGACTGTGTTTTGAGTCTATTGTGAACAGTTTTTATGGTTCATTCTTATTTTATCTACTGTTATTTCTATTGTACATTATGTTTATGGTTCATTCTTATTTTATTTGTTGTTACCAGTGCAACAAGCACACAAGGCACTAGGCGCACCAGCGCACCAGGGTAGTAGGCGCACCCATGCAGCAGGTGCACCCATGCAGTAGGTGCACCAGTGCACCAACACACCACGCACTAGGTAACAGACACACTATTTTGAGCCTTAAAATAGATCAAAATAAATACTATACTCAAGTTATTTCTATTGTACACTGTGTGTATTAATTTTTAGTGTATAATAAACTCTATAATGTAATTATACTTTTAATTTTACTATAATATGATTTTTAATATTGTTTTTAATAAATTTATTGTAATTTATATTGATTTAATTTTTAATATTGTAATTAATAATTGTATTTTTTTAATTTATGTATACCCTATCCTATGGCCTCGGTTTTTAGAAAAACCGAGGTCATAGGGTGTATCTATGGGCTTGGTTATTAGAAAAATTGAGGCTATAGGGTGTACCTGTGGCCTCGGTTAAAAAATCGAGACCATAGGTCGTTACCTATGGTCTCTCTTACTTAGGGCTCAGTTCTTATAACCGTGGCCATAGATTTATGGTCACGGTTAAAAACCGAGGCCATATGTACTTTTTTGTAGTAATGATTGTAGAATCAAGATCAGTGGAACATGTTGGGGAAATATTGCAGAAGAAAATCTCAGAAAATTGTTTCTTTTGTGAGAAAGTGAGGGAAAAGAGGGAATTTGGGTTTTATTGATTTTTGCCCAAATCTTATTATATTTGTAAGGATTAATACCAGAAAAGAGATTAACAATCAATTTTAAGTGAATTAGGGAGAAAAAAAAGTGATTTTGATCAATTTTTTAGTTAGAATAAAAAGGGGTTATGTATGGAGGTTAGGGTTCGTGGGGAGGAGAGGAAAAGGAAGAGGAGTGTATAAATTGAAACCGCTCAATCAATAGAGATTAATGTTGATCAATCAACATTCATACTGTGACTGATCCAGTTCAAACTCGATCAATCAACATTCGTAATTTCTAAGAAATGTAGAAACTCCCCCTAAGTCATATTTATATTCAAAATTTTCCTATAAACACTAAAAAATAAAAACATTCAAACAATAATTTAAAAAAAATACCCATTTTCTCTAAAAAAAAAAAAGGGTAGTAGATCTATTCAAACATGAACGTTTTTTAAATAATTAATTTTGAGATAGAAATTATTCTTTAATAAAATTGAATTATTCACAGTATGCATAAGTATTTTGATAAAGCACACATACATTTTTCAATACATATGATGACATATTGTCAATCTCACCAAGTGAGATAAATATTAAAACTATAATAGTATATCAATTAGTTTATTTATGATTAGTTATGAAAGATTTAAAAAATCAAGCATCACTTATTACTTAAAAATTTAAGTTGTATTCATAGTTGCATATAAATGTTTTTTTGACTATGAGACAAATTTAAATAACTTTTTTCTTTTCAATTCACTCTCATTATTTATGATCATTATTTATATGAGGGATTGATTATTTATTTATCTTTTTGCATAATCATTTATGGCTCTTTCTTTTTGTGCATCCAATTAATTTTTTTTATACATACCTATTTCCTTTATCATATTATTTTTATTTTTTGAAGGAAACATGAACGAGCCAAAATACATTGTATGATGACTTTGACACTAGTTGTGAGGTAGTCTTCTTTGCTCACTATGGTAGCTTTCACACATTATAATAGGTAACCACCTCAAAACTTGGTGTCTCTCTATAACAATATTTTATAAAGTGAAAAAGAGAGTTTAATATAAGTTTTACAGTTAAAATTATTCTCAAACCCTAAAATCTCACATAATTAATTATAAGCTTCAAGCATGACATACTTATGTGTCTAGTGAGCTTGTAAGTGATTTCTTGTAAAACACTGATCACTAGATGTATGGAAGAATATAAATGCACAGAACAAGATACAAAATTATACAATGAATAATTAATCAAAGTAAATCAGATTATATAAATTATATATTTTCTAGATCTAAAATAGTATTTGAAGCTTATTTCAATTTTAAAACAATTCTACTCCCTTCATTTTTCTAATTTTTATTTTTATTTTTTTAAATAACTAATTTCAAATGAATCAAGAATGAAATGACTAAATTAAAAATTGAAAATAATTAGACTAATCAAACTAGCATTCTCACCTAGGATAAAAAAAAAGAACACAATAAAAATTCCTACGTGAAGGAGATATTCGGTTAGTTAACCGAAAAAATGCAATCTTTCTTAAATCAAATTTTATTGAATAATGGTTTCGTAATATCTTAGGGTTTGATTCAATTGATTTAATTATTTTGAATTGATTTTGGGATTATCCTTATTTTTTGATGATTATTTTTCTTTTTCATCATTGGTGGACATTCAACATACATGTATGGATGAAGAAAATTAATTCTAGAATACCTATCATGAAAAGAATTATTAAAAAAAGGATGTTTCATAAGAAATATATAATGTTGTCTAATATGACCTTTCCTACCATAATTATGACAAACAGACACAAATTTAACATGTTTTTCAATCACATGTGACTTTGTTCTTTGAACAGAATGAATAATAGTAGAAATAGGATTACAAGGTCATACCAATTCAACTCTTAATGTTGAATGTGTATCATATGAGAAAGAAATGTTTCCTCATCTACATATCCTAGCCCCCTCTTGCCTTTAGCTAGATTTTCATAGTTAAGAACTTTCTTTAACTTTTTAACTCCAATTAATAGCCTTTTTACAACTTTCTTGGATAGTTCAAGTTCTTGTACCAAAATTTCCTTCTCTTGTTCTAAACCTACAATACTTGAATTAAAAATGTTAGAACATTCAGACAAATCAAGATTATCTTTTTCCAGTACCAATGAATTTATTTCATAAGATTTTAGTTTTTCATTGAGTTTAGTTACTTCTGTAAGCAACTTATCTTTATCTCTTTTGCATATTATGAACTCTCTGAACACTTCATTAATACTAGTGACAATAAAATATTTAAGTAAGAATTCATCGTCACTTTCCTCATTGTCTCAATCAATGTTAGACTTACTCGAATGTCCATTAGCTTTTGGAACAACTACTAAAAAATTGGTGTCACTATTTTCTAATTTAATTGGATTGTCACTATCACTATTAGAGTCAGTATGTACATTGTGGAAAGCTCTTTTAGTATTGTTTTCTTCTTTGCATAATTAGCTGCAAAGTGACCAAAACCTATTTATTCAAAGCATTAAGGTCTAGTGGGTTTAGGATTCTTACCATCAGAATTCATAGATTTGAATTCTTTCAAATTCTAATCCTTTTGACAACTTGGTTGTCCTTTGTTTTGAGGATTCATTTTCTTGAAGATTATCTTTAGTCTTCTAGTAAAGAGTGTTAATTTTGCATCTTTATTGTCACCTTCTTAAATCGAACCAATTTTGAAAGCAATACCTTTGTTCTTTGTGGGAGGATGAAAAGTCATCTCAAAAGTGAGAACTGAACCAACTATTGAACCAACTAGCTCCTCAATTTTAATGGTGTACACATCTTTGCTTTCATCTATTGCAGTAACTTTTTGCTGGAAGCGATCTAGTATTGAACACAGTATTTTCCTAACTAACCTAAAATTCTTCAATTTTCACACCAAGATTAGCAAAATAGTTAGTAATATCACTTAATTTAGCCTAAAATTTGGAAAAGGTTTCATCCTCTTTCAAATAGACTACCACACATACGAAGTTTAGTTTTTTTAACATGTGTGGTTTCCTTTTGTGTAGTCTCTAAAATATCTCAAACATACTTAGTAGTATCAACATGAGAAATATGACAAAACTCATCAGTATACACTATACTAAAGATATCATTAACACCCTTTTGATACCAGTTACTACCAATTTTATTTGTAGAGATCCAATTTTTTGTAACCATAGGTGGTTCTCAACCATAAAGCATAGATTTTTGGACACTCTCATCTATAGACCTTAGAAAGACTCTCATATGAGCCTTCCAATTTGAGGTAATTAGACCCATCAACGTAAACAACACGAGTTGTTGCCCTCTCTTAAATGATCCATAACAAGGTCGTAGGCATAATAAGTGTATCTAGTAATGACTCTAATAACACTTGAGAGTTCCTTTTTTTAATTACGAACCTAATTAGCTAGATAGAAGTGAATAGATAATGAGTGTAAATAAAGTAAGGAAAAAATATAAATCAAGACACATGATTTTAAGGTGGAAAAAAGCTAAGTCACACCAATGATCTAAGAGGAAAATGATGAGTGCTTAAGAAGAACTAAAATTACCATGATTTAGTGCACTTTAATTGATTAAATAGATTTATGATTGTATGATTTTATCATATTTTTATATAAATTCGTGTTTTCAGAATCATGGTTATTTTTATTGTCTTCTAGGTATTTTGGTTCAAAAATAACTTAAAGTCTCAAAGAAAAATATTGTATTAATCACAAATATATGGAGAAAATAAATGAGGAAAAGTAAAACAGATGGAAAAATTGGACAAAATGGATCAAAAAGGCTAAAATTTCGACGTAACTACCCATCTGTGTTGAGTTGCATGCTCGCACACCTAGCACATGTCGACACACACCCGTATGCAACCAAATATCATAAAGTTTCCTTTACCTTTGAACAATGTTAACATTTTACCAACATCCACCATTCTTTTCATCATCATTTTGTTTTAACTAATTTCATCATAAATGGCTGAAAATAAAGAGAGTGTAATTATTTCGAAGCTAGGCTATTACTCTAAGTATCCTTCTTAAGGAATGCAATAATTCATATGGATTTTGACATGGTTTCATACTTTGAGTCAATTGGGCTAAAAACCTTGGGCTTCATCTCACAAAAAGAATTGAAATGGGTCTTGCAAAATAAAAAGAGACAAGTGACCCAAAAAGAATGGAATAAAATAAAATAGGTTAAAATAAAAAATGATTGGCTTTGCAAGAGATAAAGACCCATACCTGGAGGGGGATGTTAAGAGTAATTTCCCACATTCATTAAGTAAAATGCTATGATAGAGTTTATAAGGATTATAGTTATCTTCACGCATTGGGTTAACCTTTTGGGATTAGAAAGCCCATAACTCTTATGAACCTTGACCATATATTAACGATCACCCACACCTAATGTTTACATTGTCCTTAATATAATTAAGCAGGTGCTTATATATAATTTAAAAATAATTAAAGAGGGAGAAGAAAAAAATCTAGTAGGTTCCCTCCCACAAAGCACTTGGGTTGATTTCCTTAGTCGGACTCATTCAACTATCATTTACAGTGATTTCCACCATCAGCCAAACACTTCATTACACCAAATATGTTGAAGCAAATTATCTCCCTATCAAACTCAAGAGTTAGCTCCCCACTATGCACATTTATCTTTATAGAAGTTTTTTTTCATAAATGGTGTCCCCAACCATAATGGTTTGGACATGGTGTAGGAATCATCACTCATATCCAATGCATAGAAGTCTATTAGGAAAATCATCTCACCAGCCTGTACTAAGACATCTTTAATAAAACTCTTTGGATAGATGTTAGTCCTACTGTAACACTACACACACATTTCTCCCACACTTACCACTTCCTTACCTTTAATCTTACATCTTGTGGTGCATAGTTTCTTTGGGAACTTTATATACTTGGGCACTTGCTTCTTAGAACCAAATAATAGCATGTTGACTTGCTATAGAATTAACATGAGGTTATTGTAACGGTCGAGGTCGAGGTTGATATTGCTGTTATGATTTGGGGTTAGGGAATCTAGGTGGATTGTAGGGAGCATCCGTTTGATTATTACATGTATAACTAAAATTTGATTATCCTTCCATCCAGGATTATAAGTGTTAGAATAAGAGTCATACCTCGACCCCTATGCTTGAAATACACCAATAATATTAGTGTGTCCCTCTTAAAGGGTGAGACACATATCAGTAGGGTGTCCCAATGTATAACATATGCCATAGGTCCTAACATGTCCAATAGTTAACTGTTGCACCAGAGTAGTAAAATTATTTATTTTTTGCTCAAGGTGGGAGTTAGTAGTACCTTAATTACCTTGCCATATGGATCAGATTGGGTACCAAATTTTTGAGAATCGGTAGCCATAATTTCAAATAAAGATCGTGCTTTAGTTGGTGTTTTATTTACCAAATCTCCACCACTTGCAATATCAATCATGTTTCTCTCTATTGGTGCTAACCGTTTGTAGAAACATTGAAGCAAAATTTTCTCACTTATTTGGTGTTATGAGTAGCTTTCACATACCATTTTGAACCTCTCCCAATATGCATAAAGTGTTTCCCCTTGGATTATATAATTCTACAAAAAAAATCCTTGCTATTGTGGCTTTAGAATCTGGGAAATATCCCTTTAAAAATTACCATTTCTTATTGTTATGGCTTTAGAAGTTGGGAAATATCCTTCTAGAAACTACCATAAATTTGTCATTCTAGGTGGTATTGGAACCAAAGTGTAGATAGTAAAGCCATTCCTTAGCATTATCTGCCCAAGAAAAGGAAAAAGCTCTAAGTTTGACTTATTCTTTTGTGATCCCTACTAGTTACAAGCTAGAGCAAACTACATGGATTTCCTTCAAGTGTTTGTTCAGGTCTTCTCTTGCTAAACCCCTAAAAATAGATAAAAAATGGATCAATCCAGACTTAAGTTTGAAACCTACCTTCATAATAGAGTATGCTATGCGTAGGGGTTACTACTCCAAGTTAGGTGTAGCTAACTCCTTAAGTGTTGGATCAATATTTTCCATGTTCTCTTGTTAATTTTTGAGTCATTTGAAGAAGTGGATTCAATCGTATTTTCTTGCAATGGGTTTAATGATCCTTTTGATCTCAAGTTGTCGGAATGTTCTCGATGAATTCAATGTATTCCTGAAAATTAAAACTTAGGAAAATTAGTAAACTAAAATAGAAAAGTTTAAAAGTAAAGCAATATTTTTTTAAATTTTAATAATAAAATAAAAATAAAAATAAACTAATAACTAGTGGCCAAATTGCAAGGTCAATATGATAACAATACCAAAAAATTGATACGCTTAGAAACATGCAAGTATACATGGTCAATTGTAAAAATGACAAGTAATTTAAGAAAAAAAATTATTATACTTATGAGGATTGTTCACTACTATAAAAAGGGGTATTTATATTGAGATTTAAAGTCATTACTTGAGAAAAACTGACTTATAATGAATTTTAAGTCAGTATGTTGAAAAACAAACTTAAAAAATTAAAAAATAGTGTTGGCTTCATGTGTCAACTGATGCTACACGTAGGACGTAGCATCGGTTCTACGTATCAATCGACGCTACATGTGGATAACATTGATTGGCATATAGCACCAATGCTACGTCCTATGCGTAGCGTCGGTTAACACGTAGGACTGACGCGTGGGATGTAACTTTGGTCCTACGTGTCAATAGATGCTATCCATGTTTTATTTTCCTTTTCTCTCTTTTCTCCCCCATTTTCAAACAAAACATGATATTGTGTCCCAGCTGCTACCTAAAAAACTGATCATCTCTTCCTACTCTTTCTCATTTTGCAGCCACCTCCGACCACCATTTTGTCACTTCAATTACTCTTGTAGGTATTTCTATGAATTATTTTATATTTATTATTCTTATTATTTTTTATTTTTTGTATATTATGTGTTATTATTTATGTGTATAAATTATTGTGCTATGTAGGTTGTGTACTTTTATTCAAGCTTAGAAGAAAAGAAGGTATTTTTATTCATTTAGTTATTTTAATAATTTTCTATATTTAGGTTTTTGATATATATTAATTTATTTTAAACTTAAACTTTTTGAAAAAAAATTACGCGTACATGAAATATATATATAAATTATTATATATTGTTAATATTATATATTTGTTAATGTTATTATGAGTTTATTATTAATTTTTTGGTTTTTATTTTTATATAATATAATGTTTTGATATATATATTCTAATAATTAGGGAATTCATATATAATAATATCTAAAATATATTGGTCGGATACATATTTAATATGTTTAATGTCATTAATAGAAAATGGAGATAGATGTTAAAATGTAGAATTAAGGAGGACTACATTTCTGGAGTTGAAAGTTTATTTGAATTTGTTCATAAAAAAAGTAATAATGAAATTAGTATGATTCGATGCCCATATGTTAAATGTAAAAATGAGAAATTTCATGATATTGATGACGTTAAGTATCACCTTATTCGTAGTGGTATTTTTTTGAGTTATAAATGTTGTTATTATTATGGAGAAAATATTGATAATACTCATGATGAACAGATAAATAAGAATGTGAAAGGATTATATACATCTTATCATAATGTATAGACATAAAATATGTTTCATGGTGTTGAAGATGAACTACATGAGGATGACCCTAAAACCTTCAAAACAAATTCTTGAATATGCTGAAAAACCATTGTAACCAGAGTGCAAGAAATACACTAAAATGTCGGGATTGGTTCATTTGTATAACGTAAAGGCAAAAAATGATTTTTTTGACAAGGGATTCATAGAATTACTAAATGTACTAATAGATATGTTTCCTGAGGGTATTGAATTTTCATCTTCAATGTATGAAGTCAAGAAATATCTTAGTCGATTTGGCATGGAATATCATAAGATTCATGCTTGTCCAAATGATTGCATTCTTTATTCAAAAGAATATAAGACATTAGATGATTGTTTGATGTGTAAAGAATCGAGATGGAAGCATGCTATAAATGAGACAACACGTAAGAAAAGGATGCTAGGAAAATTTCTTTGGTACATTCCTCTGATTCCTCGCTTTCAAAGGTTGTTCAAAAGTAAAGAGATATCAAAGATGTTGACTTGGCATTCAGATAATCGATCTGGTGATGGGATGCTACGTCATCCTTGTGATTCTCCAAATTGGAAAGTAGTAGAAAATTTATCCCCTCAATTTGCATTTGATTTGTGCAATCTTCGTCTTGCCATTACTACTAATGGAATTAATCCACACAGTTCCCTTAGTAATAGATATAACTATTAGCCAGTAATTATGGTAACATATAACCTTCCTCCCTAGTTGTGTATGAAAATAAACTTCATGGTGTTAACATTATTGATCTCAAGACCAAAACAACCAGGACTTGATATTGATGTATATTTGCAGCCTCTGATAGCTGATTTAAAGACGTTATGGAATGATGGTGTAAATGTTTACAATGAACATAAAGAAGAATACTTTAACTTGAGGGAGGTCCTTTTATGGACAATTAATGATTTTTTACCTATGGGAACTTATCAGGACATGCACCAAAAGGTTATATGCATTGCTCTATTTGTAGTGATAGAACTTCTGCAACTTATCTTGTTCATGGACGAAAGATTTCTTATAGAAGAAAAATAATTTTTTTACCATCTTGACACAAGTTTAGATACCAAAAGAAACCATTCAATATTGGTGAAGAAGATCATGATCCTGCACCAAGACCTTTGTAAGGTGTTGAGATATTATGTAAATTGAATGGTATGACATTCAAACGATATGGAAAGATGAAAAAAGGAATAGTCATTTATGGAGGGAAACGAAAGAGATCAACTAATAAAAGGGGTGAAAATGAAAATGTTACTGAATTAGTAAATCATAGTTGTTCGAATAAAATATCAATATTTTGGGAATTACCTTATTGGAAAGACTTACACATTCGTCACATCTTTGATGTCATGCACATTAAGAAAAATGTATGTGATAGCTTGATTGGTACATTAATTAATATACCTAGAAAAATAAAGGATGGAATTAAAGCAAGACTGGATTTAAAGAAACTAAGCATATGACCTGAGTTGGCACCAAGGGTGGAAATGATAAGAATCTAACATACTTGCCACCATCATCATGTACAATGTCAACAAAAGAGAAGGATGTGTTTTATAAATATTTGGAGAGTTTGAAAGTTCCTCATGGTTGTTCATCCAACTTAAGAAATTTTGTGTCTATCATTGATAATAAACTTTATGGATTGAAATCACATGAATGTCATATCTTTTAGCAACAATTATTACCAGTTGCTATTAAGTTAATTCTTCCAAAACATGTTCGATTATTAATAATTCATCTTTGTTCATTCTTCAATACAATATGTAAGAAATCTATATCAATTAATGATTTAAACTCTTTACAGAAAGCTCTTGTGGACAATTTGTGTCTACTTGAAAAATATTTTCCTCCTTATTTTTTCGATATAATGATTCACTTGTGTGTTCATTTAGTTTGAGATTTTCAATTGTGTGGTCCTACTTACTTAAGGTGGATGTATCCTTTTAAGAGATACATGCAAGTCCTCAAGTGATATATGTTAATAATATAAATTGTCCTTAAGGATGCATGGTGGAACATTACATTGCTAAAGAGGTCATTGAGTTTTGTTTTGAATACTTTAATGGTTGCACTGAAATTGGGAATCCTACGCATAAGTTGTTCTTAGAACGTCACATGATCCAAGTAGGTAACCCTATGCTTGGTGGAAGTAATAAATTTTTTATTGATTGCACTCAATGGGAAAAGGCACACCGAATTATTTTGGTAAATAATAATGAGGCACAAGCGTACATAGAGTGAGTGATGATAGGTTCAACCTTTTCATTTAAAATAAAATTATATATTATTTAACTATTAATGATACCTAACTGATATATCTTGAAAAACATTATAGAATGCATTTAAACTTACTGAAGATTGATCCTCATTATATAAAAAAGGAGGAGAAAATGGTTGTATGATGAACATAAGCGACAACTTATTAACTGGTTTCGCAACCATGTAAGTGTCACGTACAAGAATTCATTAGTACTTCTATATACTGTTTTAAAAATTTATTTTAAACACATTTCATGCTTTTATATGCATAGATTCGAGTTGAACACAACAAACCCAATCATAAAATAATAGAAAGTTTAGAATGGTTTGCACATAGTCCATAATTTCAATGTCAACTCATATTCTAGTTTCACAATTAATGGATTGAGGTTTACGACTCAAGCAAGGGAAAAGTCCGAGTAAATCAGCATAGTGGTATGAAGATGGTTGCTTGCCAGTTCAAAGGATGGTAATCCTGTACTTTCTGATAGAATATATTATGGTATAATTCAAGAAATTTAGGAACTCGATTATAAGGTCTTCCATGAAATAGTATTCTTGTGTGATTGGGTCAAAGATGTTATTTTAGATTTCCCCTTATAATTTATCTAAGATAAGTCACATTGATGATCCTTTCACGTTAGCATTTCATGCAAAACAAGTATTTTACACGAGCGACCAAATTGACACAAGATTTTCTGATGTGTTAACACCTCCACAAAAAGAGTTCTACCATTGTGATGCTTTAGAAGATGATGACATGCTTGATACATTATCTAATATTAGTCATTTCCTAAACAAATTGCCTAATGTATATGGTGATTTAGTTGATGACGATGATTCTTCGTTATGGACTTGAAGTGATTGTAAAAGAATATATATATGATCAAAAACCTAATTAAATATAATGTATGTTCTATATTATTCTAAGGTACTAGAGATTGTAGATCCAAATGATCCATAGGGGCATTTGAAAAGAAGGGGTTGGGCTAATATACCTGATACTCCACTTAACCCAGATGATAGAGTACCCATTCAATTTGATGCTACTAGTATTCCATTAGAAAAAAATGACCAACAATTGAAATATTCTATTGGTAGACTTGTGAAGTCAAGTATACCAATCAATATAAATAATTGGACTAAGGTTGATGATGCTAAAAGGTACAAGATATGGAAAACCATTTATGTAAGTCTCTTTTGTTTTATAACTAATTACATATATTATATATATTTTTTATTATATTTCATCTAAAATGTGTGTTTTAATAGAATCATGTTAAAGTCTGTGATACTTGGAAGAACAAGTGTTATAAGATTGCAAATAAGGCATGAAAGGAATACAAAACTTCCAAATTGGCCAGAAATTATGTGTTTCTATAATTGGAACCACTTAATGAAGAATAACTATACAAAATCCCTAAAGAACACCCATGGATTGAACACCAAGTATGGAAAGACTTCATGGATTATAGACGTACGAATGAATTTCAAATTATTAGGAAAGAACATTAGAATATACAAATGCAGAATATTCTTCCTAACCATACTAAGAGGTCATCAAATTTCGTAGTTAAACAAAAAATGGTATTATTAAGTTGTTAATTTATAAATATTATTATATTTATTTTTCTCAAATTTAAGTTCATGTCATTATTAATAAATTTATTTAATTTATGTAGGAAGCTGAATTAGGTAGACCGATTACCTGATTTGAATTATATATAGAAACAAAGACCCCCAAAACAAAGAAATCAAGACCAATGACTAAACAAGGAGAAGAGTAACTCAATAAGTTGGTTGGTAATTTAACTTGATACAAAGTCCTTATGATTTTTGCATATTGATGTAATAATGTATGATATGTTTTTTTGCTTTATTATTTGTAGAGAGTTGTTCAAGAACAAATAGTCAAGGGTGAAATAATCGAACAACTAGGGAGAGATGCTATATATCATGCATTTGGACGTGGCCATCCTAGTCGTGTTAGGGGAGGAATCCAATATGATGGTTATATGGAGTTTTTTAATAATAATAAAAAAGCCTTAAATGGTCAGTAAGGAGAAGTACTGTAAAATTAAAGAAGAATTCAGATCCTTTAGGGCCTCAATGTTAAGTGAGATTACCACTTTAAAGGAATATCAATCACAACACATGTCAAGCATGACACTATACTACAATCAGGGCATTCCCTATTAGCCAGGCACGTAACCATCCATACCAAGCATGCCACCATCCATGCTAAACTTGCCACCTATGCAATCTCATGGTGCCCAGCCTATATCCTGTATAAGATATAGTCATCCTATTGGTCCTCTATTTATGCTAGGAATGTAGATGCATTCAGGTAGTGGTTCAATATCTTCAATGCAATCTTACCATCCATCACATCATGATGAATGTTTTGATGAGAATGTCCTTAGTCCTCTTCCATTTGATGAATCATTTATGGTAATATTTAAATTTTATGTAGATAGTCTATTTTTTTTATTTTTTATTATATATAACGCTTAAATGTTTTATAGAATATGAAATATTTGTTGAAACATCCATCATCTACGGACTATGTTGCTATTGGAATGGTACAAAAATTGAGCGATAATCAAATGATTCATAATCAACATTTTCCAAATTATTGGTGAATAGTAATTGATCAATCATTGCTCTATGATTGTCCACTACTTGTGTCTTCTGATGCTACCACAGTCCAAGAAGCAGTTGAACAATATATGGCTTGGTCATTGAGTTAAGTTGTCATAAATTTTGACGTGGTACTATTTTTTTACTTAAGATAAACATTTTTTTACTACTTCTATTATATTATTATTATTTTATTGTTACTAACATATATAATACTTTTTCTTTATTCTATTATACTAGAATTAGTAAGTGTGGCACATTTAAGAGATACAAAGCAAGTATCTCGTGGTAAATCTATGTCTAGTGGGCAATCATCGCTCACTAAGTATAGTTATGAATATACTATAAACTTTAGCAAAAATCTTGGCTCTTTGATGACTATTATTGCGAGCAAGACTAGAATAAATGATGGATAGACTGTGCCACTTCCTAAAGAAATTTTTGGTATAGACATTGGGAAAACATATATATCGATCGAATGCATATTGTAGTTGTTTGAATATCAAATGATCGATTTAAGCATAATTCAAGTGTGGACAAGATGATTCCTCAATCAGTAAATAAATTTCAATTATATAGAACATATAATTATATTAATATTTATATTATCTAATTATTTATATGTATTTCTTTTATATAGGACATGTTATTATCGACTTCAAGCTAATCACTAATCACATTTAGCAATGTTCTATGATTCATCATTTGTTAATCAATATCAAGAGAATGATGTTAGCGTTAGAGCTAAACAATTATGTGATAGGATATTAACACTTAACATAAATCAAAAGTTGATAATCCCTTAGCCACTAAAGTTTGAACAAGGCCAAGATCATTGCATGTTGATAATCCTTGATCTATATGGCAATTATGTTTGGTATTGTGACTCAGTTTCCATAGAATTGAGTAAAGATACAAACAATGTTGTTGAAATGTAAGAGTTATAGCTAGCTATTTTTCTTCTATTAATCATTGTAATATATAACAAAGAACTAATTGTTTTAAACTTTGATAGGGCATAAAAGTTGTGGAACAATAGTAGGGAATTGCCCTTAAAAAATCCCATAAGCTTATATGGGAAAAAGTTATGGTATGTACAAGTGAATGCTAATAATTTAATTAATTTTACTATTGAATAATAAAGATGTTCGAATATGGAAAACCATGTACACTTGTTTTGTGTAGGTTCCACAACAAAATGATGGAGTCATGTGTGGTTACTTTGTTATGAAATTTATGAGCGAAATCATCTCAAATATCAATATTCCAATTAAAGATGTGGTAATTCCTTTACTGATATACTTTTTTAACATATATAATTTTTTTTTTGAATTCATGATATTACATTCTTATTTTGAATTTAAATACATGTAGTTCTTTGGTTGGAACAAATCTGGCTATAACATGCAAATTTTTGATGATTTATGAGAAGAATGAGCAGAACACATGGTTCAAATTATAACATTACAAGAAGAATCAGGAGAAGAATCTGATGATCTTGAATAGCATAGGACAACACCATGGTAATTTTGATAATGCTTTAATTTCTCTATTCATGTGTTTTTTAAGTTTGGGCAGCTTGTTTGATGAATGTTTATATGTTCATGTATTTAGGGGAATGAATTGTTATATGGAATTATTTTTCTGCCTAAACTCCATCTCATTCCTCTTGCCTTGTTCCCTAGTCAATATGAATAGGACATTGCTGGTGATTCTAAGCCAACAAAGATTCCTCTCCTTGAAATGAAGTGGAAATATCACAAAATCCATGACAAAAGAGCAACATCATTTTATTTGTAATTTAAGTTATATATATATATATATATATATATATATATATGTATGTATGTATGTATGTATGTATGTATGTATGTATGTATGTAAATTATTTTTTTTGTAATAAATTTAATTCTCAAGTAATTAATATTTAATTTTTATATTATTTGTAGTATTTAAAAACTCTTTTAAACAAATTTTGGTTTTTTATGTTGTTATGTGATCGAATACAAGTTGGGAGGATAGCAAAAAATGAGTAAAATGTGTAAAAAAAAATATAGAATTTAAAGTCAGTTTAGTGCGTGAATCGACTTTTAATTTATGTCATCCCATTCTAAGTCGGTTAACCTAACCAACTTTAAACGAATTTTAAGTCGGTTATTAACTCGGTTTTTGCATAGTGATTGACAATTTCTACAATTATTTATTAGTTTTTTAACAAGTTAATGTAAGTTAGAAAATGGGGTTTTGAAATTATTTTTAAGGAAAATAACATAAAGCAAATATATGTAAATTAAAAACAAATGCGAGAGAAATGTGATCATAGGACTACCCTCACCACTAACCTACAATTCACCTAATTAGTTTCTTGAATCCTAAATTGCTATCATAATCTAAAATTGTTGGTGAATTTTTAACATTAGCTTTAGAATTCTAGGTTCACTTAAGATTTTTCACATTTTCTTATTTTGTATTTGATTTAGAATACCATCATAAATCAACATAAATTCTAAAAACCTAGAAGAACCCTTACTGGATTTAATTCATTCATTGCATTAGGATGTAAAAAAACAGTAACTAAACAAGGCAAGATTAGAGCAATCATTTAACCTTTAGCAAAGGTATCAATAGTACTTGTCACACATGGCCACAAGTTGTCACTTTAAATAACAATATTAGTGATTACATACTAACATATTAGAGTAGATATGAACATACTGATGTAATAAACTAATTGGCTACCTAATCTACATTGTGCATAATTTTGGCATTTAAACACAAAATTGAATATATTTAGAATGAAAAATTGAAACGAAAATTTATCATAATATTAAATTAATTAATTCATAGCCTAGGACTTGAAATTGTTTACAATCACATTGAAGTTTTACTAGACATGGATTCTACAAGAACCATCGTTATAATAATGGAAACTAAAACGAGAAGAAGTGACAAAGAAAGCTTAGGAATTGTAGATGGTATATCCAAAGGAACCCCAATCTCTGGTCTTCAATCCTTCCTTATAGATATCCTTCAAAAGTAAGCCTTTTATGTATGCAGTATACATATGCCAATCATGGTGCAAATTAATTCATGCCGCAACACACAATAAAACTAGTGTCTTGTGATCCAACTCGAGAGGTCTACGCCATGGTAAACAAAAGACCATGACTTGGTGTGCTTTGTTGTTCCAGAGTTCCCAATAAACGGGAAGAGTATGTCGTGGCATACATATTTTTGTGCTCTAATATATTTATAGTTTTAGCTCTAAATACACATTTTTACATTTTTTTTGTTTATTTTATCCCCTAATATTTGTATAACATAAAATAAATACATAAATTGTACGTAGAACAATAAATCAATATAAATATATTGGAATTGATATATAAATATATATGTAAAATGACACCAATCACTTATTAAATTTTTTAGTAACACTATTGTTATTTTTGTGTTTGATTATTGAACATTTATTTGTTTCTAGTTTTTATTTTATAAATTTTGTTATTCTTTTACTGATCGGTTTTATACTCGTTTCTAGTTCTATTTGTTTAATCTTCGCTTTGGCTGTTTTTGGGCGTTAAAATTAAGCTTGTTACTCTTGAATTTTTGTTCGTTCAATCATGACAGTAGCTGATATTTTTGAAACTACAACATCTCGTTTACTTTTTCCTTTCGTTTTGCGGTAATTGACTTTTATTCTCTTTTGTTTACATTTGGTTTTGGCTGCTATCACTTTGAAAAGTCTTGCTTTTTTTTATTCAACTAATAGTTTTTTTTTAAAGCTTGGTTTTTTGTTTCTGCTTTTATTTCTCCATATATAAAAAGCCCCAATGTTTTTTTATCCTTCTCCCCCTTTTTTTTCTCTTTTCTGATTATGCTTTCGTTTTTTTTAACTTTAAGTTTATTTTTTTTAGAAACCAATAAATATCAAAATATTTTTATTAAAAATAAATAATTATATACTTTATATTTAATAATTTTATTTTATATTAAATTTACATTATTAACCTCTAATTATTATTTTAGACATCTAAATTAATCATTTTTTATTAAGAACATATTATATATAATATTAATTAATAAAAAGTCAACTAATCTATGTTATTTTAAGAAAGAAAATTATAGCAAAAATGTTTATTAAATTCTATCAAGTTTTGTCTATCCTATTAAATTCATATATATCATTCTATTATAATTGATTTATTTATTAAAAGAAATATCACTCATATTTAGACTGTGTGTCATTGTGACAAAGTAATAAATTTATTACTCATAAAATAATTATTATTATGTATATATTTTTAATAAAGTAATAAATTAATTTACTTTCTACTAATAAAATAATTATTGTTATATATTTATTCTTCACTAAAAATTAATTAACAATTTGTTTTAAGAGCATTTTTTCATGCCTTTATATCAAATTTTAACATTAATTTTTCATCTTTTCATAATTAAAGATATTTCTTTTCTTCTATTTTTTGAAATATGAAGTTTGCAACAATAATAATTATTATTGATCAATTAATACTAATATATACTTTTTAAATTTAAATTATCTAACTATGTATTTGCATGAGTTCAAAAGTAGTATTTAAAAAAAAACCTTAATAGCTTCCTTAACATTTTTGCTAGAGCCTTTCGATCATTAATTAGGTTGCTTGTTTTCTTACTAATTGGTTCAATCCAAAAAAAAAAACCATTTTTGTTGGTTTTAAGACTTGGTTATTTATTGTTTATTTTTAATAAAAAAAAATTTTAAAGTAGAAAGAAAGAGAAAAACAAAATGACTTCTGAAATGTTCACTTATATGTTTGAAACTAAAAGCTTAACTGTGAATTTTGTTAATCATATTGTGGGTGGTCTAATGT
Organism: Hippophae tibetana; assembly: GCA_037013495.1. Classification (NCBI taxonomy): domain Eukaryota; kingdom Viridiplantae; phylum Streptophyta; class Magnoliopsida; order Rosales; family Elaeagnaceae; genus Hippophae; species Hippophae tibetana. The sequence continues at coordinate 37,983,744 of CM072803.1, forward strand.
AAACCAAGTGGTAAGACCTTCTCTACCTCTTGTGTTTGCCCCAATATTACCCATTTTAGTTCCTTTTAGTCATGTTGTGGCAGAAAAACCTTAGAAGTTTAATGATTTGAACTTTAAGAGGTAGAGGAGTAAGATGTTGTTTTATTTTACCACCTTGAATTTGGAAAGATTCTTGAATGAAGAAGCTCTAAAGAACCTGAGGGTGAACAGGATTTTCAGCCTAATAGTGCTATTGAAGTATGAAAGCATTCTGACTACTTGTGTCAAAACTATATTCTAACTAGCTAACCGACTCCTTGTCTAATGAATACAACAAGGAAAACATGGCTAAAGACTTGTACAAGTCATTGGACCAGAAGTGTGAAATGAAAATGTTAGTGCCAATAAAGCTTTGGTTGGTTACGTTTTTTATTATAAAATGGTGGACACTAAATGAATATGCAGTCAAGCATGTGAATTATAGGATATCTTAACAAAGATGTAAGATAAAGTGATGGTACTAAGTGAGACCTTCAAAATTGTAGTATTTATTGATAAGTTAATCTCTTTAGGGATAGAGTTTAAGGCCTACCTTAAGTATAAGCGAAAGGAAGTGTCTTTGAAGGAATTGCGTATAAAGTTTAAGGTGGAAGAAGACAACACGACTTATTCTAAAAGAGGGTATACCCATCAGACCCATGGCTAATATTGTAGAGCATGGTCAAAGCTCCAAGCACAATAAGTACAAGGACAAAGAAAAGTTGGGTTAAAGGTCTATGTTGGAACCTAAGGAAGCAACTTGTAAGAAGTCAAGATTCAAAGGGATTTTCCTTAATTCTTAGAGGACAAAACATAAATCCCCAGACTTATAAGCCTTCAAAGAGAAACAAGAACTATGACGTAAACATAGTTGATGACATTACTCAAGATATCTCTAACAATATTAACTTATGTGCAGTTTGAGGTAAACCTGGTGAGGTAAAACTTGAAGGAGTAGTGGATTGATACTGGTGCAACCAGGCATGTTTGCTAAGATAAAAAGGTCTCCCCCACCGTTGAACCAGTCAAAAATCGTGAAAAACTATTCATGGAAAACTCTAGTACCTTTGTTGTTGAAGGACAAGGAAGATTGATTCCAAAGATAACCTATTGGAAGGATCTAACACTGATAAAAGTGCTATATATGTCTAATATTTGCAAGATCCTTGTTTCCAGTTTGTTGCTAAATAAGCATGCCTTTAGAATTTTTTTTGTATCAGAGGAGGTCGTATTGACCAAAAAGGGTATATTTATGGGAAAGGGGTATGCTTGTAATCAATTTTTTAAGCTAAATGTTATGACTATAATGCTTAAGAAAATTAATAAAGTTAATTATTCAACTTACTTGCTTGAGTCTTTGAATTTATGGCATAGTAGACTATATCATGTTAATTATGATATATTGCATATATTAATTAACCTGGGTCATGTACCCACTTTTCAAATTGATTCCAAACATAAGTGCAAGACTTGTAATGAGGTGAAATGACTAGGTTAGTGTTCCACTCCATTGGAAGAAACACTAAATTAATCTATAATGATCTACGCAATTTGAATTTTCTTCAAACAATGGGTGGCAATAAGTATTTTATTATTTTTTTCGACGATAGCATGAAATACTATTATATGTATTTATTTAAAAAAATATATAAAGATATAGAGAAATTTATTATTTATAAAGCTAACTGTTGAGAATCAACTCAATAGGAAAGTCAAGGTACTACAGAGTAATTGTAGTGATGAGTATGAAGCATTGTTTGTGAATTCTGTGCACAACAAGGAATTATACATGAAATCATAATTCCTTCTTCACTTCAGCAAAATGGATTTGTCGAGCATAAGAGTTGTACTTTAAAAGAAATGATGAATGTAATACTATTATGCTCTAGGTTACCACAAAAGTTAATAGGGGAAGCTTTTTTGTCAGCTAACAACCTTTGAAATTAGGTACCCTAAGAAAAGGCACATAAGATACTAGATGAATTATTTAAAGGAATGGTACCATTCTATAAATATTTATGAGTGTAGGGGTGTCTTGATAATGTAGCCATACCTATACCTAAGAAGGTGGAGATAGTTCCTAAAATGATAAATTTCATTTGATATGAACATAACAATAGTGATTATCATTCTTGATTGCATGAGTCAAAGATCCTAGACATACACAAGAACACAACAATGGAATAAAAAAATGCATCATTCTTTGAACATGTATTTTCAAGTAAATCACAAAAGGGAATCATGTTCTTCTAAACTGAAGTATAAGGCTATGAATGAAGATAGTTAAGAGTAAGAACCTGAACAAGAGGTTTAAGTTGAGATTAAACCTAGACGTAGCAAGTGAATTATGACAAAAATTTCCTATGGTCCATATTTTTTAACCTACTTTCTAGAAGGTGAACCTTAAACCCATAAAAAGGATGTGAACTCTTCGAAATTTCCTCAATGGAAAAAAAGGATATTAATAATGAAATTGAGTCCATTTTGTAAAATCATAATTGGAAACTAGTTGATTTACCTCTGGGTAGTAAAACACTAAGATTCAAGTGTATTTTCACTAGAAAATGTAGACCAAATGGACCAATTAAAAAGTACAAGGCCAAGCTTGTAATTAAGGGTTAAAAATGATGACATGGCCTTGACTACTTTGATACTTGTTCTACTATGAGTATAATAACATTTATAGGGATGATAATTGCTATCGCAACTTTGTGAAATTTTGAGATACATCAAAAGGATGTAAAGACTGTATTTCTAAATATATAGTTAGATGAAGACATCTATATAGAACAACTTGTGAATATTTTTAACCCAAAGCAAGAAGGAAAGGCCTTCAAATTGGTAAAGTCATTATATGGCTTAAAGCAAGCACCAAAATGTTGGCATGAAAAGTTTGATAATGTCTGAGGACAAATGGCTTTAAAATCAATGAATGTGACAAATGTGTATTATACCAAGGACACTAAATATGGTAATATCATCTTGTGTCCTTATGTTGATGATGAGCTATTTATGGATAGTAATGATCAAATGATCACATCCACTAAGAATATATTGAATTCAAGGTTTGATATAAAAGACATGGGACCTGCTGAGAACATTAAGAAATCTCATTCTAAGTCAATGTCATTATGTTGACAAGATACTTAAGAAATTCAACAATAGTGATTTGGAATTGTTAGAACACTGATAGATGTAAATTTACACCCGTATAAGAATAGAGGTGAGAGTGTGTCTCAACTAGGATATTCTAGAGTGATAGGAAGAGAAATGTACTTGATGAGTTATACAAAACTGGATATAGCTTGTGTTATAAGTAAACTAAGTAGATATACCAGTAATCTAAGGTCTTATCATTGGAAAGGTATTATAAGACTACTTAGATACTTAAATACATACGAAACTATGAACTGCACTATAGAAGATGTCTAATTATATTAGAAGTATAGAGTGATACAAACATGATGTCTGATATGAAAGACTTAGAGTCTACCAGTGGATGTGTGTTCACATTAGATAGTGTACCTATTTCATAGAAGTCCTCAAAGAAAATGTGTACTGTAAGATCCATGATGGAATCTGAATTCATCCTTTTGGATAAATATGGAAAATAGACTGAATGACTACTTAATTTCTTAGAGGAGATTCGAAAGTGGCCAAAGCTTATGCATGAAATTTGCATCCATTATGATAGTCTTCTGCTATTGGTTTGCTATTGATAGGCACATAGCAATATGTATAATGGTAAGTCTCGACATATACATCATGGACAAAATACCATCAAACAACTACTCTTAATTGGGGTTATCAATATTGACTATGTAAAGTCAAAGGATAACATAGTAAATCTACTAACCAAAGGGTTAAATCGAGAATTATTTGATAGTAATTGGGAGGAATAGAACCTAAGCCCATGAAATGAAAAGGATTTACAAAGGAAACCCAATCTAGTATATGGGAGATCCCATGATCTAGGTTCAAAGGGACAACCTAGTTGTAAAGACTTAATTGGATCATTGTAAGGGTTTACCCTCAAGTCCATTCTTGTAATGAAAACAGTTATACCTGTAGCAATCGGTTAAGTTGAGGTTTTTATGATTCTTATGAGTAGAATACCAAGTGGAGTATATAGATTACTCTTATAGATAAGAGATCACCTATGTGATAGAAAATTGGGGTTATTTTGAAAGAGAATTGTATAGGGCTCAATTCTTCAGAAACTCTACAAAACCAAACGTATGTTCATGGCTAGAATGAACATAGTAGTAAGCAATAAATTGTGTCAAGAAAGAATCTTGTACAAAGTCGTCATCACTTACATAAATGGCAAAATATTTCAAAGACATCGTGTCTACTGGTTAGTTAGTAAGGTAAATATACTCTCACAAAGGAAGGTTCAAAGGGTAATACTTAACTATCCTATGCAAGTTTCATATAGTTGAACTCTATATCCATGTCAAAGATGATTTGAATTGTTATTCTGTTTTCTCCATCATTTTTAATTCATTCATGTAGGAAATTGCTGAAAAAAAAAGAATGGAAAAATGGTTTTGAGAAAAGGGAATAAAAATGTTTGAAGTCTCTCATTATGAGAGACATTTTTATTTTTATTGTAGCTTATATGCTTGAGAACATGGGAGTATACTTGATTAAATTGTACAAGTTATAAGTAAATTATGAGCAAAGGTTGTCGAACTAATGAGTATTGCTACAATAAATACGATTATTTATTAATTTGTTAGTAAATTAGTAAAGGGGGTTTTAAAATTATTTTTAACTAAAAATAAAACATAAAATATTAAATAAAATACATGAGCACACAGATTAAGAGAAACATGTGATAATGAGACTATCATCACCATTAGTTTATAATATAACCAAGGAATCAATATTAGAAGTATCCTTGAATTATGAATTCTAGCTTAGGAAATCTATGCAATTGAGCAAGACTTCACATGCGCATTTTATTAATATGTAATTAAAGTAGAATACCATCATAAATTAATACTAAATAAGAAAAACCTAGTCATAGATGCTAGATAATTCATTCATTACATTAAGTTCTAAAAACGAGATGAATAAACTACGCAAGATTACGATTCTTATTAACCTTTAACAAAGGTATCAACCCTACTTGTCACACTATCAAAAAGCAACAAGATACCATTTTGAATAAGAATATTAACGATTACGTAACTGATAAGAACAAATACAAATCTATTTACTCAAATAATAATATAGTGACTTCTTAAACTAGCATTAAACATATATATGTAGTAAACTAGTTGATCACTCTAATTCATACATGCATAGTATGGCATATAAAAATAGATTCAAATACATTAAAAATCAAGGATAGAATCTAAAAATCATTGTAACATTTATTAATTAAAATCATATACTAGGGCTTGAAAATTTCCCACAATCATGTAAATAAATTAGCAAGGCATGGATTCTAAAAGAATCTTAATTAAAATAGTAGAAAACAAAAAATAAAAATAAGAGGAAGAAGATAATTATTAATATCAATAGCTTAATTCCAACTCTTTAATTTCCTCTTTGAATTTTGTCTTGACTCTAACCTTTAATCTCTATGAAGACCTACATATTTTTTTTGTAAATTTATGTATCTATAATCTGTGGCTGCTTTTGTTGTGAACCCTAGCTATATATTTATAATAAAAGAGTTACATATAGTTACAATATAGTTAGGATAATGTTGAGCTTGAAATTAAGCGTTGGAATACAAATCCGACTTCGCGGGCTGTGGTGCATATAGAATCATGTCGTGGCATGATCTTGTTTCCAATTCTGTGAAAATCATCCCAAGGATGTTGTGTTATAGCACACATGTACTCATGCCATGACATGCCCTTAATTTTGACAATTTAATATTTGACCCATCCTTGGTGTATCTTGTATAAATGCTTGCATTTAGGTCCTTCATTGTATGATAATTATGCCCCTAAATGTGAGGATTTGATTGATCTTTTTTCATTTGCATAATTTAAGTTCAAAATACCTAAAACACATCAAAAATACACCCTATGATTCTAAAACACAATTTACAAAATACCTCGGCTAAAATGTGATATTGAAAATTAATTCATTCTTTTAATTCCAATAAATCATAAGATATATGTGCTTTTTAGTTACGTATTAGCAGTTAACCATCATTTTCATTTTCTTTGGTTTGGTTTTTAATTCCTTTTTAATTCAACCCCAAAAAGGGTGAAAGCTTATAAATTATGGAATTAATTTACCTAGAGGGGTAAATAGGTTATTTTTAATTTTTATCAATTTATAATTTAATAATATAAACAAAGCGAACATGCATGCAATCGCATGTAAGAATAAAGTGTAGAAATAAAATAATAACACATGATATTTTTAGGTGAAAACAATCTAGGTCACAATCATGACCAAAGAGGAAAACCACTGGACCACCTAACTTTCCACGATGAAAAAAAAATGTTCAAGTACCAACTCGGTCTTGTGCCACCCTCCTTAGAATACTACCACAATTTACATTACTTATGAGCCCTTACTTTGTTTTCATAGTTTCTAATATTAGCATGAGCGGTTTCCAGACCAACGTTCCAATAAGATTCCCACCAATCATATACGTTCTAGAACGAATTTAATAATGAATAATTCTAACTATATGATTCAAAACATATGTCACTTAATTCAAATCAACTAGCAAATTCTAGAGTAAAAGGATCGAGCACAAGTTCAATAAAAATAGCATCTTTAAAATTAATAATCAAATCAAATAGTTATGATATGACAAATACAATTATTTGATCTAACAATTCAAGAACAAAATAAAGAGGAAGTTATAAGCATATGATCAAAATATCATAAACTAATTAGGCATATCAATCAAACAAACATAACCACCAATATTTGATAGATTAACTAAATAAATAAGTCTAAAGAATTATGATCTTATATTTGCAAAACAAGAGAGAGAAATTAAGAAGAAGAGAATAATGTTCTTGTGTGGTTGATTGAAACAATGAGCAATGAGTTTTATTTATAGGAAAAATTAAAACCTTTAATCCTATGTAATTGATAAATATCTTTTCTATTACAAATAGAATTAGTAATACTCACTAATCAACAATATTCCTATTTAAAGAATAGTTCTTTTAAAATAGACTCATCAATCAAGAATACTCCTATTTAAATAAGAGTTCTTAAAGTAGACTCATTAATCAAGAAGACTTTTATTTACGAAAGAGTTATGTTAAAGTATATTGTATGCTATCTTTTAGGCTAAAATTTAGTCTATAGTTTAGGGTATATCTTATATAATATTTTATCATATATCTTATTCTATATTTTAGCAGCAAAAATAATTCTAAATTTGTATCCCATTAAATGCGTGAGTGCAATCTTATGTGTCATAGTTATAAAAGATATACATGAAGTACTACCATATAGAATTATGATATTTCTTCAACTTTTCTTGATATACTTGATAACGAGCTTAAAAATAAATTTACATGAAAATATTTTGTCCACAAAAATAGCCAATACTTATAATCCTTACAGACGGTTTTGTGGCTCTCTCTTTCTATAGATGAGAAGCCAATTTCAAAAGGGACAAGAAGAAATATATCAATAAAGGAAAAAAGAAAGAGAAGAACAAAAATTTTATCAAATTTTTGTACCCTTATTCTAGAGTTAGGTTCTTTTTCGTGGCACTTAAAAGTTCATTGGAGCATCTAATAATGGTGTATATTTGCTACTAGTTGATCCTTGTAGCCTGTGAGATATTTTTTTTGTAGTTCTCAAACACTCACAATAAGCAGAAAAAATTATTTTAAGAACAGAATGCGATACACGGGCCTTGGTCATGTTTTTACTTATTTTATATTTTATGTCATTTAAATTTTGTATTTTCAATTTATATAATTTGTATTTATGCAATTTTGATTTAGAAGGATACAATATTTATTCTTAACTTGTTTACGTATACTATGTTTTATAATATTTATTCTTAACTTGTTTTTCTATATTATGTTTTTCTATACCAATAACTTAAATTAGAGTACTTGATGTGTGCTAATTGAAAAATAAAAGTAGAACAAAAAATACTAAAACAAGAATAAAGATTATCCAAAGAAACGATCCCTTCAAGTCTCCAACATCTGAAACACATTAAGTCTCTTGAAATTCAAGAAATGTCAATGGATTAGCGTTCTCAATGCAAACAGGTGCCAAAATTCATTGTAAAATTAAGCATGTACATTCCAACTCTTCGTTTCTTTTGTAGCGCTCAAGTTGGGGTTTATCATGCCAAGAAATTAGGTGAATCTGTATTAATTGTTGGAGCGCTTGCGCTTGTGATTGTCTAAAGCTTAGTTAGCATGTCATTAGGGTCATTTTGTATATTACTTGATCTAAACCATTAAAATTAGAAGACAGAAAGCAAAAAATAAATTAAACAAATAAAATCAAATTTCATAAAAGAATAACAACATAAAACACTACTTTAAAATTATGATACATAACAATTTTTAGAGCAATTACTAAAGGCATGGAATTCTAGGCTTATTAACGAAGGTACGTTATAAGTTTGTAAGGCCACATGTTATTTTACATAAAATAGTATCTAATTTGGATTAAGCAAATTTTACCATAACTATGTAAATTTTTTATATACGTGTGTAATAAAAAATAAATAATAACGCAAGCTAGATCACTATTTAGAATTTCTACATAATTATGTGTCAATAAGATTAATTGAAGAAGAAAATAAATAGTAACATAAATAGTAACCAAAACATATAATATAAAATAAGATTAACTCAAATTAATTTATATATAAATATTGATATAATTCAACCTTATTTTATGAATGTTCCTGGACTTTTTTCCATGTTTCTTTCATATATGCCTTTTGCAAATTCTCAAAAAAAGAAGAAGCGAAAATGAAATGAAGACTACAGGTTTCTATTTCTAGGCCATATGAAACTTTGGTAATATGTATAGAATACCACACAAACAATAAAAAGCTATATTTTACATTATTAGTCTTAACAATAAGCTAGTAGCAAGTATTGCATAACAAAAAGAACAAGCAAGCCCTTCTTGCTCTTTACAAATATATAATACCTGAAAATGAAGACTAATCTAGAGTCTTCTCATACTATTCAATACATATATATGTACAATAATTACCTACTTGCTGGCTAAGGGGAACCAACGTTCATGAAAGGAAGATTGATAAGAAATCATGAAGATAAGAAACAAAAGAAGAAGGGCAACACCCCAAGGAGAACCACCAGCTCTATGAAGTGAATCTTTCTCTGGCAAAGGAATAAAAAAAGCGAAACTCTCACTTGAGAGACAATAAACAAGTAGTAACAACAATAGGGGAAGTATCACGAGGCAGAGCTTGATCTGAAGAAACAAATCTTCAAACTTGGATTCATAGTTTATGTACCATGAGAATCCCAAAACAGAGAAGAGGATTATGATGAAAAAGCAAAGGGGGAGAGGAATTGACAAGTAATCTATGTATGAATAATATTCATTGTGCCTAGCCATATTTTAATTTTGATGTTTTGAGGATAAATTATCTGAAGTCAGATTTGAAATGGGATTTTAATTTGAGCAGGATTTATTCTGGAGAAAAAAGAGGGTTTAATTGTTTGAATTGATTTCTAGAATCAAATTGGTGATAAATGTGTCCACTATAGCATGCTTTATACTTTATATAGAGGAGTCATGTATTTAAGACCCTATCTCAACTTTTTCTATTTCTTATTATTTTTAATTTTCCTTTTTCTTCCTTTTGTCATGTTCTATACAACTCCACACAATTCTAGCTAGTTATATATATGAACTGTAAAACGAAAAAAGATACTATTAGTAGGGATGAGCACTGCATCTGTGGATACGGTGGTGCTAATTAATAATCATAATTGCTTTGGATTGATTTTAAGAAATAATCATAAATTATGAATTCGTAGTAATTTTGAACTGAAATTGATTTTTATTTTTTAAAATTTACTTAACTTTTAAAAATTAAATAGTTAAAATAATATTTATTCTATTAAGTTATTTAAAATTTTATTATTATTTTTCACTACTTAGCTATTTAATACATTTTTTTAAGTAAAATAAAAATATATATTAAAAATCAATCTAATTATTCAAATTATTGTATATTTTATACTAAATGTCTATTTTACTATGCAAATATATGCTTATAAAAATATAATATTAATACATGTTTAGAATGTGAATCAATAATAAATAAATTAGGATAATTATAATGATTATTTAGATATTTTTAAGAATAAATTAGAATTTTAAAAGTTTAGATTAAATATTTGTTAGAAATTTATATACTTATCTTGATTTTGAAATTCTATTTTGAATTAATCATTATTATTTTATTTATTATCCAAAAAGTCATATAAATAAAATATGAACTCATATGTGTGTCAATTACCTAATAAGTATACATATTTACATGTTAGAAGGGTAAAATTGGGATAAAGTACAATATATCAGGGGTTGAGGTCGAGGTCGACCTCAACTTGGGTTGTCATTGAGCTCGTGCTATCATTGAGCTCGAGTTTTCATTAAGCTCGAGCTATCATTGGGCTCAGGATGTCATTGGGCTCGGGCTATCATTTGGCTCGAGTTGTCTTACAGGTAGCTTCACCTTCCATCTCGGGTTGGTGACTTGGCTTAGGCGGTTTGCGTGGGTTAGGCATTAGGCCAGTCTAATTGTCCAAACATCTAGTCCCCCTACTCTTTCAGCTTGGGCTCTAGTTTGAGGTGAAAGAGTGATTATCGAGACTAGAATATGAATCGTTCAGCTACCCTAATAAATGTGTTTCAGTTTATTGGAGAGAGAAACTAAGTTCCTATATAAAGGGATGTTTGGGCTAAGACTTATTATTATTACCTACGAAATTTAGAAATAGTGAATAAAAACGCTTTGTCACATTACCTCCCATTTGTAAAAGGCTTTTTAGTTTAGTGGTAAGGATTTAGCTCAGATTGTAGTTTTGTCTATTCGAGTTTTTAGAGATCAAGCATCGAGACCTAACTATATTCCAGTTTCTTTTCTGGTTGGTTTTTAAAGGATCATTTTCTTTTATTTTCACATTCAAGCCTAGGTAACTTATTCTTCTCGCACCTTATCCGTCGGGTTTCCTTTTGTTTTTATGTTTTTGTCATTTTTATCGTTATTTAATATAATTTAATTGATTAAATATATTTTTATTTGTATGATTTCATCATATTTTTATAAAAATTGTTTTTTCAAAATCATGGGTATTTTTATTGTTTTCAGGTATTTTCAATCAAAAATAACTTAAAGACTCAAAGAAAAATACTCGTAATACATCACAAATATGTTGAGAAACAAAATGAGGAAAACTCAAAAAGATGGAAAAATTGGACAAAATGGTCAAAATGGTAAATGCCCATATTGAGTCCTGCACGTGCATGCCCAACACATACCCAACACATGCTCAGAACATACCCAACATACATCAACACGTAGTCGGTACATGCTGATGAGCGAAAACTGGCATCACCGATTCTGCTAATATATTGGTTTTATATTTATAAAACTCTCGCAAGTGCACGAATCATTTCGTAGAAAATGATAAGTATACTCCCAAAGTCGATCTAAGGAAAGAATATATGTGGTTTTTAATTTATTATTCAAACTTTTAAAAACGAAATTAAATCCTAAACATCCTGTCACAATAGTTTGGTTTTTTTGTTTCTAATCTAATAACATAAAAATAAACATAGATATATATTCAAAAAATATTTATGCAAATTTTATCATTTATAATAGTGGAGTATTTATAGATATAATAACTAAATTAATTATGCTTGCTCATATTATCTAGGCTATTAAAGATATGAATTGATATTTATTGATTCTCTCTTTTTTATATGAATATCACCTTTGGTAGGGTTAGATATTCTTTGTTAACTAAACAAATCAATTAACACCTATGGGTGGGGTTGATAACTAATTTGGTTAATTAAATTAATTCTTTTTTTCTAAGAGATTTAAAATGAACCATTTAAAAGCCACCTTTGGTGGGGTTAGATAGTTTAAACTTTATTCAAGGTGTCCAAATTAAACCTAAGAATTTAATTATCCGAGTACTAACTTTCAAGTTTTAAAACCACTACTGAAAACATGTTGTCAATACATTTTCAAATAATAATTCTTATAAAAACTTTTGAAATAGAGCTTTACTCTAACTACCGGGCGATTGTACCAACAAATAAAAGAGCACTACTCTAAATTAGACCGGATAACTACACCTTAAAATCTAATTTTTAGATTTAAGTTTGTAATGAAAAATAATATATTTTCTCTAACATCCTTAATATAAAATCTTGAATAAAAATAAAACCAATTCATTTTAGAGATTTTTACCTATTTAATATTTCGCAAGCATAACAACGTTATTATTATATCATGTTTACAAACAGCAAGTACAGTTAAATTTAATCACAGACAAATTAAATATAACATGTAAGAATAAAGCATAAAAAATAACTACAAAGAAAAAAAATCCTTACAGTACTTCGATGCTATTCTCGTTGCTGAAAAACCTCCAAACGGAATTTGCACTCCCATTTATTGAATCGAAAAGCTAATAAATTACAAAAACATAACTAGTTCTTCCCCAAAAGGGAAGAACTCTAAAACTAAAAAAAACTAAAAAAAAAACTAAAATATTAAGAAATGAGAGAAAGAAAGAGAAGAGAAGATGGGTTTTGAGGTGTGGTATGAAGTGAAGAGAAGGGGGTATTTATAGGTGAGAATGGGGAGAAAAAGTGGGTGAAAAAATGGGAAAAACGCAGAATGGTGATTGCTGACGTCATTGATGACATCACATGACGTGGGGGTGGCTGCGCGCAAAAATGGGGCGAGATGGCAGCGATGCGCACGGAGGGCAGCTAGGGCTTGCACAGGCGCGCGCAGGAGCAGGAGAGGCATGCGCGGAACTGGGGCAATGCGTGGGCATGGGGCGCACGGGTTGGGTAGCGTGATTTCCTCCTTTTTTATATTTTTGACATTTTTGTCCAATTTTTTCCATATTTGTTGACCTTTCCTCATTTATTTTTAATATATTTGTGATGTATTGCTTCCAGTATTCCTCTTTGAGTCTTTAAGTTACGTTTTTAAGCGAAAATACCTAAAAAATAATAAAAATACTCGTGATTCTGAAAAAGACAAATTTATATAAATATATGATAAAACATATAAATATATATTTTTTTAATCAATTAATGTGTTTAAAATCAAGGTATTTTTAGTGTTTTTTGAGCACTCATCACATGCCCACGTAGCCAACACACGCCCACTTACGCCCAGCATATGCCCAATAAATGTCGTGCAGATTTCGGTGTATGTCAGTACACGCCTACGCCATGTCCCACCTATAAATTTGGGCCTAACACGCATGCCAGCCAGTCCAAACACATCCAAAATCCATTTTTAAAATATTTTCTCACCTCTTTGGCATTTTCCTGACCTATTAAAGGACCATCTTCCCTCATTGTAAAACACACAATTTTCTCAACTCTTTCTCTCTCTAGCTTTCTTTCTCTAGAAACTTTTCTTAGTTTCTTTAGTTTTTAGTTTTAAAGTTCTCTTTTTGAAAAGAACTAGCTATGCTTTTATAGATGTTTAGTTTTTTATTCAATAAACAAAAATGCAAATCAATTTGGAGGTTTTCTAGCAAAAGAATTAGCATCAAAGTTTTGTAAGGATTCTTTTGAGGTATAATTTTAAAATGAAGCTTTAGAGTTATTTTTTATTTTTATTCTTATATGTTATGTTTAATTTGTCTATGATTAAATTTAACATGACTAGCTATTTGTAAATATGATGTAATAATAATATTGTTATGCTTGCGAAATATTGAATAGGTAAAACATTTCTCTAATATAAATTGATTTTGTTTTTATTCAAGATTTTATATTAAGGATGTTAAAGAGAAATATATTATTTTTCATTACAAATATAAATCTAAAAATTAAATTTTAAGGTTTAATTATCTGATTTGATTTATAGTTGTGCTCTTTTATTTGTTGGTATAATCGTTCGGTAGTTAGAGTGAAGCTCTATTTCAAAATGTAATGAAAACATATTTTTAGTAATGGTCTTAAAACTTGAAAGTTAGTACTCAGGTAATTAAATTCTTAGGTTTAATTTGGACACCTTGAATAAATTTTAAAATGTCTAACCCTACCAAAGGTAGCATTTAAATGTTTCATTTTCAATCTCTTAGAAAAAAAGAATTAATTTAATTAATTATCGACCTCACCCATAGGTATTAATTGATTTGTTTAATTAACAAAGAATATCTAATCCCACCAAAGGTGATATTCATATAAAAAAGAGAGAATTAATAAATATCAATTTATATCTTTAATAACCTAAATAATATGAGTAAGCATAATTAACTTAATTATTATATCTATAAATACTCCACTGTTATGAATGATAAAAAATATTCATAATTGTTTATTGAATCATATCTATGTTTATTTTTTATGTTAATAGATTAGGAAACACAAAACTAAAATATAGTTAAAGGATGTTTATTATTTAATTTTGTTTTTAAGAGTTTGAATAATAAATTAAAAACTACGTATATTCTTTCCTTAGATCAACCTTGTGAGTATATTTATCATTTTCTATAAAATAATTCATGTACTTGTGAGAGTTTTACAAATATAAAACAAAAGTATCCATAAGATCAGCATTGTCGGTCTTGTCTCATCAAGTTTTTTGCACTGTTGTCAAGGACTTGATGTTGTACCATATTTCATGAAAATTCCTTATGGTTTGGGTGTAAGGTTCCCCCTATACTCTTTCATTAGAAGATTCTTGATTAGGACGCAACTCGTGCTAGGAAAATTCATGCCTAACATGTAGAGGTATTTGCTCTACTTGACGTTGATCTACCAAGAACTCGAAGTGGATTTAGAGATGGCCAAGTTTAACAAGGCATATGTCCTAAAGTAGAAATCCACAAATCCTATGAAGGTATGTATATATGTCAGTGAAACAGGATCGGGGGATGAACGTGTCACTTTCTAAAAATGAGAAAAAATGGAAAAAGTATTTTTCTATGTTTCAGGTGGGTGGGAATCTCTTACCAATGACACTAGATTGATAAGGACTGTCTAGAATGACACCAAGGTTGCGATAAGGAATATGGCTTCCTTAATCATGACCTTGAGCTTGGATCCAAAGCAAAGGTTGGTTGTTATCGAAAACTATCTTCATGAAAAAACAATTAAAGGACCTTGTTGAACACCCCACGATTTGTCACATGTGGGTTGATGAGGCATGGTGCAGTGGATCCTCCCCTAAGGATAAACTGTAAACCTCAAGCTCCTCCTAAATTTTGGGCTTCTCTTAAATGTAGAACCACTATTATAAACTTAGAGGGCCTATTTGATGTGGTGGTGGATGTTGGTGAACTAGTCCTATGACTTTCCTTTTCTCCCCTTCTTTTTTTTTGTTTGGTGCAACGTGACTAATGTGACATCCTCTTGCTCTTATTTTTCATATCCTATGGATGTTACCTCTGCTCAACTCTTAGCCCATATGAAGAGTACGTTTCCACCCATAGGGGGGAGCTCTCCAATGGGTACACCTTTGGCTCCTGAAGAGGGTTCTTCTAGGGGAAATAAAAGGAGTATTCGGATAATAAAGATCCCCCTTCTTCCCTAAAAAAAAGAAGAAAATGGTGGTCGATAAGCCTACCCTCAACCTCAAGCCTTTGAATATTCTCCCATCTGTGTCACCCTTGTAAGAACAACACATGGCTCCAACTCCTTGCTTAAGTTTCAAAGAATTTGAGGAACTTGTAAAGGATTCAAGGAAGGGGAAGGTAGTTCTTAATGATCTTACTATTGATACAAAGTGCATAGTCTTGAATTGAGGCTTGGTGCTAGAACACCTCAAGCATTGTATGAGCCACCTTTCTACTGCTTCGTACAAGAAGTAGCTGGAGGATATCTACGAGGGTATGGACTCTGGAAAGCTTATCCCTCACCAAATGTGTCGGGTGAGTTGTCTCACATTTTGTTTTTATTCATTAATTAGAATATATAAAGTATGAGCTTGAGAATTATTGGTTTGACATGTTGTTTGCTTCAATTGATACTACTCTATGACTATGATAAGTCTTGTAGCATGGAATTTTGGAAAGATGAGATGGTTTAGGAAAGGCAGAGCCATACGCATAAGTAGTCAAAATACATTGTACTGGTAGTGAGAACTGCCGAATGGGGAGGCAAAAAAAATTGTTAAGGAGGAAAAGCTAAAAAAGGTCGCCCTCGAGCTTAATGAGTATGATCAATGCCTTACTGAGGTTGAGGAGGATCTTGGGCATTCTAAGGAGGCTCTTAAGCATGTAGAGAAGGGGGTCAGGGAAGCCTAGAGAAGAGCCGAGGCTTCTACCAAGGAGATCCATTGTAAGACAAAGGTTGATGTGGATGTCATGGCTCAGCCACTCGAATTGAGCATAATATGAGTTGTCCATGGAAACCTTTAATACTGAGGCCAAGCAGAAGGACCTGAGTGCTCATTACTATTACATTCTGGACATCTCAGTTACTCCATCATGTTTTCTGGAGGAAGAAGGAGAAAGCTCGGACTCTTCTGATGGTGAGGATTGTTCTTATGTTGCGGGGGTAAGGGATCATTGAATTTTAATGACTCGATCCCATTTTGTTTTTCTAAGCTCGAACTTGTAAGAATGTTAAATGAAAAGATTAACTTTATTTATTAATGGAAAATTAGCTTGCCTCCTTTATTGTGTATTTATGATGTTGACCTACCCATTTTTTTTTTTGGAACATGGCCATTAATTTTTCCTCCCTTTTTATTTTTATCAATCGTGATCTCCTATAAAAAGGGGTTGAGAATACTTTGTTTAATCCACACATTTAGGGATTTTTGTTAATTCCTTTAACATTTTTGGTCATATTTTATGGATTTTGATTAGACCAGTAAACGCTTAGTTCGAGATTTACATATTGAAAATGCTAGGCCTAAGGATGAGGCTAGGGCGTTCAAAGTTGAGGTGGTTAAAATTGAGTGTAATTTAAAATAGGCCAAGTGTAAGCTTTCTTCTTGTAAGGAGCGGTTAATCCAAACTCAATCTCGAGATAAGAGAACCTTGGTTAGTATTGTCACGCTTGTAGATAAGGAATCCCATTGTGTGAGGTTTTATATGAAGCGATCTAAAAGAGTCTTTCTTAAGGTGATGGAGGTTACAAAAGAATTGGAATGAGGACTACTCGTGATGATGACAGCTCACCCTAAGCCTATTACCTATGCCTAAAAGAAAATTATAGAGATTTAGGCCAAGTTATTATCCTTACTTGAAGAAACTGATGATCCAAATACTCGTAGTGTGTCCAAGTATTTTAAAAAAATTTAGCCTTCTAAGAAGGTCGAGCTTTGTATTAATAATTATCCTTAACTTTATAAATTTTAAATAATGAAAACATTCTAGATGGCATGTACTTGTGATGACCTCGCATTGTGAGTGTATTTGAATTTATAAATATCATAAGAGATATTTTTTATATATAATGCGACCTAATTGCTAACCAAAGTGGTCAACTCAACCCTTACTCTTATTAGGGCATTCAACCTGGCTTGTTAATAGAAGCTGTTAGTTTCTTGGCATAAATTGGTGGTAGAGTGCTGACCTGGTTCCAGACTAAGGTGGACAACTTGTGACCTTATGCAAGTGTTAGGGCACTCTACCCCGTTCTTAACCGAGGTGATCAACCTGTGGCTCAAATTTGGTGGGAGAGAGAGCCTCACATAGTTCCTGACCAAGGTTCTCATCTCCCTTCAATGTCAAAGTGTCGACCTGGGTCTTGACTGAGGTGGAAAACTTGTGACCTTATACAAGTGCTAGGGTGCTCTACTTGGTTCTTAATTGAGGTGATCAAACCGTAGCTCAAATTTGGTGGGAGAGAAAGTGTCACCTACTTCATGACTGAGTTCCTTATCTCTCTTCAATGTCAGAGTGCTGAGCTGGTTCCTGACCAAGGTGCTCATCTCTCTTCAATGTCAAAGTGCTGACCTGGTTCCTTACCGAGGTGGACAACGCGTGACATAAAATAGTGAGACTTTTATAATAAAGATCCATTTTATAGGATGTTTTAGTTTCATTTATGTTTGTGTCAATATTACATAAAAATGGTAAGTTGCTATGCATTAGAAGTGATACTTCTTCAAATGCCTGGAATTCCAACTCGTTCCCTCTTATGTCGCCTCTACATTTTTTAGCAAGTAGGCCCTTCCTAGTGTTGTTTCGATTATTTGATAAGGTCTTTCCCAATTAGAGCCCAATTTTCTGACCACCCATTCTTTCTTGTTGGGGAAGATCCTCCTAAGGACCTAATCATCCCTAGAAAAGGCTTTGAAGTGCATGATCTTATTGTAATAATCTGATATTCTCCTTTTCTCTTCCTTGATAGTTAGTTCGTGTGTTCTAATTACATCTTTTTGTTCCCTCGTTAAAATTGATCTGGGAATGGGTATCATGACTTTGTTTGGTATGATTGCCTCTATCTAGTATACCAAGGAAAAAAAGGGTCTTGTTAGTGAATCCTAGACGACTTGTGCTGATGGCCCATAATATTCCAGGTAGTTCTTCCACCCACCTTCCTTTTGCATTTTCCAACCTTTTTTTAATATAGCAATGATGAGCTTGTTGGAGGATTCTGCTTCACCATTAGCCTGGGGATAATATGGAATGTAATGGCAAAAACTTAATGTTGTACTTGAGCAACAATTCTGTTATATTTCATCTTATGAATTGTCTCATGTTATCCATCACAAGTTCTATGGGTAGGTTGAAGTGGAAAATGATGGATTTCCATATAAACCGAATCACCTATTCCTCCCATATTCTACCCAAGACCATTGTTTTGATCCACTTTGAAAAGTAATTAGTAGCCATAAGTAGAAACTTCTTTTGACCTTTTCCTATAAGTAGAGGTCCTACTATGTCAAGCTCCCACTTATAAAAGGGTCACAGACTCACCACACCCTTGATGGTATTTGGGAGGGTGGGTGACAATGGGGAAAACCATTGACATTTATTGCATGTCTGGGTATAGTTTGTGTAATCTGTCAATATAGTGGGACAATAATAACCTTATCTCAAGATTTTTTGTGATAATTTTCTCCACCCTAAATATGAACCACAATCTCCCTCGTGCGCTTCATACATTAATCTTTTAGATTCTTATTTGGCTACACAAAAGAGCCCTGGACCGAATGGAGTTTTTTGAAACAATTTCTTAGTTTGTATCATGTACCGACTGACTTTGGATTTGATTTCTTTCGTAGACCTGCTATCTTCTGGCAACTCCTCCCATTCTAGGAAGTTATAAATTGGGGTGTACCATGGGATAACAGGTGTTTCTATGAATCCAACTATTCATTCAACCTCTTCTAAGGATGCTTCTAACAGGACTGCTATTGATACAACTCGATTATGGTTGGCCTCTTGTATCGATGCCAAAGTTGCTAAGGCATCGGCATGACAATTATCATTTTGAGCTATCTAATTATCTAAAACTTGGAGAATTTAGAGCACTCTTTTAACCTTTCTTGGAAACCTTTCATTTTTCCATCTCTAGCTTCAAATGACCCCAAGATATGGTTGACCACTAGCTGTGAATTGCTATGTAGGATGACCCTATCTGCTCCCAACTTATTAGCAGTCATGGCCCCAAATATAGCCGCCTCATATTTTGCCACATTATTGGTCACTTAGAAATCAAGTTTGATTGCATACTCGAAGCAGTTGTTATTAGGGTCTACTAAGAATACCCACAGCCTTTAACCGTTGAATTTTTTATCTCCATTAACAAACACCTGTTAAAGTACCCCATCTTTTTTTATCTATCCCATATATTCTCTTTTGCTCCTCGTTGACAATAACCTTTAGTTTCTCACTAAACTCAGGCACAAACTTGGTGATCACTTACCCTTTGATGGTTGATCTAGACATGTATTTAATATTGTACTCCTCCAATTCTATAGCTATTTATGCTAGTCTCTCCCACTACATCAGGTCTCATCAAGACACTCTTGAGTGGGTGAGAGTTGAGTACCAAAATGGTATGTGAGTCAAAGTAATGCCTAAGATTTTGTGCACTAACTTTGATAGCAAATTCTAATTTTCAATGGTTTGATATCTGCTCGGGCATCTATTAGAACTTGGCTAATGTAATAGACAGGATGTTGAACTTTATCTCTCTCAACTATAAGTACAATGCTCTGTGTATGAGAGGTTATAGCAAAATATAGATAAAGAACCTCACTAAGATAAGGGCTAGCTAAGATAGACGGCTACTTAAGTACTTCTTGATTCCTTCACAGGCTTCATAATAGCTCTCATCCCAAAAGATTGATGTGCCTTTTTCAACATTTTGAAGAAGGGTAGACACTTATCAATGCTTTTAGAAATGAATCTATTCAATGATACTATTCTTCCATTTAATTGTTAAATTCCCTTAAGGCTAGAAGGTGGTCTCATGTTTATCATGGCCTATATTCTGTCATGATTGGCCTCAATCGCTCTGGTTGACACAAGGTATCATAAAACTTTTCCTACAACAAGACCAAATATGCATTTTTTTGGGTTGAGCCTCATACCATATTTTCATATTACTGAGAATACCTCATCTAGGTCTGTAACATAGTCCATAGGTTGAGCTGACTTAACCACCATGGCATCCTTATAGGCCTCTAGGTTCCTCCTCAACTTTTCTTCAAATATTTTGTTAACCAAGAGCTGATACATGGCACTTACATTTTTCAACCCAAATGGAATCTTTTTATAACATAATGTTACCTATTTTATGATAAAAATGTTTTGTCCTCGTCTTCTGGGTGAATCCTAATCTGGTGGTACCCTGAGTATGCATCCAAGAAACTTATCATCCTAAAGCCAATGGAAGTGTCCACCAATAAGTCAATACTAGGGAGAGGAAAGCAATCATTAGGACATGCCTCCTTTAAATCTGTGAAAGTGAAACACATATAAGATGGCCCATATGATTTATTGACGAGGACCACATTTGATAGCTATGAGGGATAGTTGACTTCCCTTATGACCCTTGCTTCTTTAAGGGCTACCATATGGTGTTTGATTACCTTATTCTTTTCTATTAAGAATTTTCTTTTTTGTTGTAGTATAAGTCTAGCTTTCAGATTGACATTTAGTCGGTGGGATATGAATTTTGGATCAATTATGGGTATGTCAATAAGAGTCCATGCAAAGATATCAGAATTGTCCTTGAGGAACTATGAGAGTTGTGTCTCTAATTCCATCGTCAAATCTTCACCCAATTTTAAGGGTTGGCTTTCTCCTTTTACTTCCATGGGGAGGTTTTGTACTTCATTTAGGTTGAGTGATTTTGAAAGGCCTTACCTCCTTAGCTTCCTTCGAGGGAGGCCTTATGGTAATTGCTACTTTTGGGCCAAATCCTTCACAGTGGCGTTATAGTAGCTTCTAGCCTTCTCTTGGTCTCCCCTAATATCCTCTCATATTCTATTAGGGGGAAATTTGATTACTTGGTGGAGGGTGGATGAGACTGCTTTCATCTTATGTATCCAGGGTCTTCCTATGATGGCGTTATAGTGAGCTGGGATGTCGATGATTACAAAAGTGGTTATTATTATCATTCCTCTTGCCATAACAGGCAGTACTACTATTCCTTTGGCATAAGTAGTACTATTGTTGAACCATATAAGATGGAGCTTCGTCTTGATAATATCAGGGTCCTTCATACCTAGGGCTCTTGTAGTGGTCATAAAAAGAAGGTCTAATGAACTTCACATATCAATCATTATTCAACAGACATCTCAGGATCTAATCCTCAATGTGATCACCAGAGGATCCTCATGGTGTGATGAGGTCTCTTCCTTCTCATTGAAAACAATTTCGATGGTCGGTCTCTTATTGTCTAAGGCATATACATATGGGGCACCTCGCAATTCTCTGAAAAATCTTTTGCACGAGTTATTGGAGCTTCTACTAACCCCTAGTCCTCTATATATAGTGTGTATAGTTCTAACATAGGTTTCTTTGGGGGGCTTTCCTTTGTTTTCAATGAAATTTGTTGTGTTTGGCACCTCTCGCCTATCTTGGTGATTTTTTTTATCCTCATTCTCTAGAATGAGGACCTTCAGATATCCTCTTTCAATAATTCCTTTATCTCTTTCTTGAGATGTTTGTAGTATATTGTATCATGGCTCATATCATTGTGGTAAGCACACCACTTGGACATGTTTCTAAGCAAATATTTCATCTTGGGTGGCCACCTGACATTGGGTTCCTCCATTCTCATCACTGCTTAGGTTAGATTTACTTTCAAGGGAGGACCTTGAAGGAAGAAATTGACCTTCCCCAAAGTTCTCTATTTCTCAACCAATGTCTAACCGACCTGTTATTTGGTATGAAACGTTTATTCTTGCTGCTTTGATATACTCTGTTTGGGCTTATCCTCCTCTTCTCTTTGTCGTGCACAACTTCCATATTTGTTTTTTGATCTTTAATTAGGCCTAACTATCTCTATAGTTTGACAAACTTTCTTGCCTCATCATAAGCTTCTTCCAAAGTGTGAGGTACTGTCTTGGTTAATACTACAAATAGGTTAGATTTCTTTGGAAGACCTCTTTGGAATGCTTCTATAGCTATAGAGTTGGAACAATTAGAGATTTCCAACTTTTCCTCTCAGAACCGTTCATACTCCTCAATGCATTCCCTTTCTCTTGGACAATGGAGAAAAAGGTGGTATGATTCTTTCCTCAAGGGTTTGTTACAAGCATAGTTTGTGATGAAGAGTCAGGTGAACTATGGAAAAGAGGCTATCAATCGGGGTTCTAGGTTTTTGAACCATTTTTGGGCATCTTCACAAAGGGTGGTTATGAATAGCTTGGACGTTATATAATCTCTTTTTCCCTGAGTTAAGCTCTTAGGGCCGTGGTTGTTTTGAAGTGTTACACGTGCATCACTGGGTCTTTCTTTCCAAAATAGTTAGGGCATTTAGGGGTGTTAAACTTGGCTGGTGGTTCATCATTTTTCTATATTATCATAAAAGAGGAAGATACACAATTTTTCACAATCTTTGTCCATATCATAAGTGGCTTTACCCTTCTCATTTTTTTCTTGAGCTACCTTCAAGACTAGGTCTTGCTTCTTGTGGGCTTCTTCCAATGCTTGAAATCGTACCTCCCAAATCTTCCTTTCCTGGACCCACTATTCCTCACTAGGGCTCGTTGAGCTAAAAATGTGGTCTCTTTCATCCTCTTATTGTATATGATGTGGCTCAAGTTGGCCCTATCCTCTTATGTTTCTGTCAATTAGGTCTGCTACTTGGTTGTCTAGGACCCTTTCTCTCTACTGGGACCGTAGCACTACATTTTCTCTTTTAGTTTCCTCGAGCGATTTTCTCAGCTCCAGAAGCTGGCGAGCCATCTCTTAGTATTGCAAGTTTTCTTCTCTCCTAACCTCATCGATAGGTGGTATTATTTCTTCCTAAGTTGGTCTCATTCCCTTGTTAGCCAATTTTGAATGTCTACCAACACAGGTCCCCACCCTATTGATGTGTGTAGAATGGCTAACGTCTTAGGTACAATTTTTGAAGAGTGTACGATAGATTTCTTAAGCTCCTCTCAAGACTCAGAGTAAAATCCCAAGAAGTACGGGGTCAGAAACTTAAGCTCGACTTAAAAGTCAGAGCCTCATGGTGGGCGCCAAAATGTTTGAGATTCATTTGCTTACAAAGAGAAAACATAGAGAGAAGTTAAGCTGATTGACAGATTGTGTGGATCTCATAGGAGGTCCATGTATTTATAAAACATTACCCATACAGGTGTCAATTACATAATGAGTACAAATATTTACATGTGAGAGGGGTAAAATTAGCATAAAGTACAACATATCAAGGGTTGAGGTTGACCTCATCTTGGGTTATCATTAAGCTTGGGCTGTCATTAAGCTCGAGTTGTCATTCAGCTTAGGCTATCATTGGGCCAACTCATTGGGCTCGGGCTATCTTACGAGTAGATTCACCTTTCATCTTGGGTTGGTAACTTGGCTTGTTATCATTAGGCTTGGGCTTCCTTACGAGTAGATTCACCTTCTATCTCGAGTTAGTGACTTGGCTTGGGCGGTTTGTATGGGTCGAGCATTGGGTCGGTCAAAATATCACAAAATTTCCTTAAATTAGACCATGTTAGTCGTTTAGCCCCTTACATTAGAAATAGTGTTATTTAGTCTATTAGCTTTGTATAACGAGCTAATTAAGAACAAATTATATTATTTTGATGATTTTTATTAAAATATTATTTTTTTTATCAAATAATTAAATGCAATTAAAACATGATTATTTAACAATGGTAATGTCATAATTAATATAAAAAATTAAAAAAATATATTTATTAATTACTACACGTTTTATTTTAATATTTTATTAATATTTATTTTATATTAAATATTAAAATATATACTCAAATAACTTATTATTTGAATTTTATTATTGTTTATTTTTTCTTAAATTATTTTATATTAAATTTTATTTTTATCATTGTTAAAGACTTGTATTTTAATCGCATTTTAATTACCGAACAAAAATTAATAATATTTTAAAAAATCATTAAAATAAAATAATTTGTTATTAATTAACACTTTTTACAAAACTAAGGAACTAAATGACCCAAATGATGTAATCTAAAGAACTTATGTGATAGCTTATCTTATTTTATATGATAGATAAATGTAAAATATATTTTAAAATACAAAAGATTATATTATTTTTTATTTTTATTTGCTTATATATAAAATAACAAATTTTTTACAATATGAGAAACTAAATGTCTTATTTTATCTTCAAAAATATTAAAAATTACATATTAATAAGAAAAATTTATCAAGCTAAGAAAACCATAGCCCACCCCGATTCCCCTAGCTTCTCCCCACCCACATTAATTACGGTTTATTTAAAAAAAATTAACTATTTTTACAAATAATCATAATTTTAATTATAAATAGTTAAAATATTTATATTCCTCCCTAAGTATTAGTTTAGTTATTATGTATGATTATGTTATTTTTAGTTGGAAACTGCTTCAAAATTATGAAACTGCACTCTACACATATCCAATCTAAAATAACAAAACTAAAATGGTTAATTTTTGAATTGCGGCGATTCGGCCTTTTCATCATTATATCCATCGAGAGTAAAATTTCATAGATATTACATATTAGTTAAGATGTAGTGGTTTTTTATTAATTGTATTTTCTTTTTTTTAAAGTAGTGAATTGTTATATTTTTCAAAAAATCTATAATACTCATCCTTTATCTCATTAACTTGGGTGATGCATGCCATTACATTACCATTATCATTGTATAATTTCTTAAAATTGCAAGCGAGGGTGAGAACAATTGATGGTTGATATTATCTGCAGAAGTTATCCAATAAGAACCTGCCACCTGCCACCTGCCACCTGCCACCTGCTACCTGCCACCTGCCACCGACCACGCACATGAGCTTGGAAAATGAGAGGGGAAAAAGAAATTAAAACTCAGAGTTTTATTGTTTAGGGAAAGCAAAAGGGATCACTTTGTTGGAAAAGATTTACCTAGAGATATGAGTGATCAATGTCAGTCTCGATAGCTGTATGCATAATTCAAGGCTTTACGCGAGTAAAGGTTGCCGATGGAAGAAATATTTGCATATTCCTTACTTCGTAATCCTTAATACATATACGATATACCTCTCTTTTTTTACATCCTTTTTTAACAAAAGTATTATGTCTCGTTTAAGTGTTCTCTAATCCAATGAAATATTTGTTTAATAATAATTAAATAGATAATTTTTGAAATTTTTGGAATTTTTTTCACTCTTATATAATTAAAATGTACTGATAAAATATATAATGTATTTCACTCTATTGACTAATAAATAAAAAAGCAAAATAATCGTACAAAATATAGTTGATACTATTGTTATCTCATCTCAGGATGATAAATATCTCTGGATTCCTCTCTCTCAAACATTTAAGCTTAACTTATCTCTTGCTTTCTATAATATATATATATATATATATATATATTTATGTAATTTTGGATTATATGTTCTAGTAACTTCATATTTATCATAAATCTTATTTTCATCTCACTTGATATGTAATATTGAGAGAATAGCCCTCCGTATATATATATGTGTGTAAATATGCATATAAATGTATGTATGTATCTATATATATGTAAATATATATATAAATGTAAATATGTATATAAATATATATTTATATATATATATAGATATGAATGTATCTATATTTACGTATATATATAACTGAATTATGCGATGAATATTAAGAAACTGGACTTAATCATATTAAGAAACTAGACTCGATCATATTTGAGCAATTATTCTAATCTGGCCTACTTTGCATTCTGATCTGACTGAGTACCACTTGAGCATATATAAATTTCCTTGGCCATTTTCTCTCTCATCACACAGCTGTAGCATTCCGCACTGTTGTTTTATTATTATCATTGGATGGTTTATGACACAAAATCAACCAAAACACAAAGAACACAAGCACTCTCTTAATCTTCATTCCCTTCCTTGTTTTATTTAATGAATTTCTGTTACAAAATATTTTTCACTCATAAGATCTAATAGATGAGCATCAATCTCATCTATAAGTACATCAGCAACAGAAGATGTCCGTAAAAACTGGAGAAGGTGGTGCACTACAGCTTTTGTGTTGTTTGCTTTCTGATTCCAAGGATCTGCTGTCTACTGCTCCCAGTACATTCCCAGCATTTTAAGGGACGACCTCTTGGAAACTGCGTCAATACTTCCTCTCAAGTTGGTGCATAGATATCCGTCATGCCCAACTTGCCAAGTGAGTCATGAAAAATTGTACTTGAAACTCCCTTGGTTAAAATATCAGCTAGTTGATCACCAGTTCGCACAAATGGAAGGGAGATGGTATTCTCTTCTAGATTTTTTCGAATGAAGTGTCTGTTCACTTCTATGTGCTTTGTACGGTCATGTTGTACCAGATTCTGAGATATGGCAATTGCCGCCTTGTTGTCACAAAAGAGCCTCATTCCATCACTTGGACCAAAACCAAGTTCACTTAGGATCCTCCTTAACCAAATTAGCTCCTGTAACCCTTTAGTGATGCCAATAAACTCAGCTTCGGCACTAGAAAGGGCTACCACCTTTTGCTTTTTACTTCTCCATGTTACCAAATTACCTCCAACGAAGGTAAAATATCCAGAAGTGGATTTTTGATCTGTGATGTCTCCTGCCCAGTCCGAATCTGTACACCCTTCCACTCTTAGGTGTTCATTTTTCTTGAAGAAAATTCCTCTACCTGGAGCACCTTTTAGGTACCTGAGAATTCTAAACACGGCTTCCATATGCTGCTCACTTGGAGCATGCATGAACTAACTTACTAAACTCACAGCATATGCTATATCTGGTCTAGTATGAGACAAGTAAATGAGTTTGCCCACCAATCGCTGGTATCTCTCTTTATTGGCCGGTTCTTGAGTCGGAAACTCACCTAACTTAAGGTTTTGGACAACAGGGGTATCAACTGGTTTGCAGTCAAGCATTCCAGTTTCAGTTAGCAAATCTAGTACATATTTCCGTTGGGACAAAGATATACCTTGCTTGGACCTTACCACTTCAATGCCGAGAAAATATTTCAGTCCACCTAAGTCCTTCATTTCAAAATCTTTAGAGAGTCTCTTCTTCAGACTTTCTATCTCATCTAGATCATCACCTGTGATTATCATATCGTCTACATAAATAATTAAGACAACCATCTTTTCATGCCCCTTCCTGTAAAACAAAGTATGGTCAGAATCACCTTGAGAATACCCATATTTTCTCATAGCACTACAGAATTTTCCAAACCATGCTCTAGGAGATTGTTTTAACCCATATAGTGCTTTTTCCAATTTGTAGACCAACTGTTGAGACCCTGAATGGTTGTACCCGGGTGGAATCTCCATATAAATCTCCTCTTCAAGATCACTGTGAAGGAAAGCATTCTTTACATTGAACTGATGCAAAGGCCAATCAAGATTAGCTGCAAGAGATAATAGAATTATGATGGTATTCAACTTAGCAACTGGTGAGAAGGTTTCCTGATAATCAATACCATATGTTTGTGTAAACCCTCTAGCAACTAATCTAGCTTTATACCGGTCGACCAACCCATTTGGACCATACTTTACAGTAAATACCCACTTACAGCCTACCATTTTTCTTCCCTTTGGTAAACTTACCAACCGCCATGTGTGATTTTTCTCTAATGCCTCCATCTCCATCCTCATAGCATCTAGCCACTTGGGATCACTCATCGCTTCTTCAATTTTTTCTGGGACCCGAACAGAAGCAAGAGTAGCGTCAAACTCCTTCAGAGAATTGGGCAAGTGTTCTGTTGCTACAAACTTACTAATCGCGTAATTTCCTCCACTGTCTTCATCCGGTCTGAACCGCTTAGGAGGTTTGCCCCTGTTATGTCTGTCAGGTAATCTATAACTTGTGTTAGAATTATATGAATCTAGAAATTCAGAGTTTGAGGTTACCTCGTTTTCAGGAGATTGGATGTGGTGAGGTAAAGATGACTGTATCATTTGTCTCTGCTCACTTTCAGGCTCGGCATCAGATGAGACTACATCACGTATTAGGCTTGAGTTTAGGTCCTGCTGACATGGAATAGAATCGGTGGTCCAAGGAGTCGTAGATGGATCAGCAGCGAAATGGTCTGGGCCAATAGCAATTAATTCTGGGTTCGGCCCAGTAGCAGCTGGTTCTGGTTCTGGGTTTGGATTCCCTGTGGTTTGTTCTGAACTGAGATTCCAGTATCTATTAGAGTAGCACACACTTTGATTAGCAGAGAAACTCTCCCCCTGAGAATGATACGTGTCCTTTCTAAAAAAACTCTCTAATTCCAGGAAAGTGACATCCATGGTAACAAATACCTTTTTAGAAACAGGATTGAGACATTTATAGCCCTTCTGGTTTTGACCATATCCAAGAAATACGCATCTTTCTGTGCATGGTTCGAGTTTAGACCGTTGATGCTTTTGTATGTGAACAAATGCAACACACCCAAATACTTTTGGTGGGAGGTTAAGAGTTGATGGTAGCGATACGTATGAAGAAAGTACTTGAAGTGGAGTTTGAAAATTTAGTACATTGGATGGTATACGATTAATTAGGTATATTGCAACAGCAACCACATGATCCCAATAGGTTTGTGGAACAGTATTCTCAAGTAACATAGACCGGGCTGTTTCTAAGACATGTCTGTTTTCCGCTCAGCTACTCTGTTTTGTTGTGGAGTACCGACACAACTTGTTTCATGAATTATACCTTTAGAGTTAAGAAATTCTTGAAGTATGCTATTGACAAACTCACCTCCATTGTCACTTCTCAGAATTTTAATGTTTTTATTAAATTGATTTTGCACCATGTTAAAAAAAGATTTAAAGA
This sequence comes from Hippophae tibetana, assembly GCA_037013495.1. Taxonomy (NCBI): domain Eukaryota; kingdom Viridiplantae; phylum Streptophyta; class Magnoliopsida; order Rosales; family Elaeagnaceae; genus Hippophae; species Hippophae tibetana. Next base: position 38,013,361 of record CM072803.1, read on the forward strand.
CATGTGTCACTTCATCCTTTCTTTTAAGAACATACAACCAAGTCATCCTAGTACAATCATCAATAAATAATACAAACCATCTATTTCCAACAGATGAATTAACCGGGGACGGACCCCAAACATCCGAATGAACCAAATCAAAAATAGTTGTTCTCTTATCCAAACTACTCGGAAAAGACACCCGATGACTCTTGGCTTTAATACAGGTTTCACAATCAAAGTTTTCATTCTTATAACCAGAAAATAAACTTGGATAAAGTTTTCTTAAATACCCGAAAGATGGATGTCCTAGTCTCTTATGCCACATCCAGATACGAGAGATCCGATTTGCTGAGGAACCTTTAGAAAAATGAGCCTTTCCAGTCACCATGTCGTCCAAATGATACAGTCTTCCTCTTCTAGTACCACGACCAATAATATCCTTTGTGAGAAGATCCTGAAATATAAAAAACTGAGGATACATGAGAACAGCGCAATTTAGTTCCTCACAAATCTGACCAACAGATAATAATTTAGTTGATAGGGAGGGCACAAGTAAAGTATTTGATAAAGTGAGAGAAGGTGAGCACTGAACATCTCTGGCACCCATCACAAGATATGTTTCTCCATTGGCATTGACTATCATTGTTCTCCTTGGTGAGGAACTCTTTACTAGATCCTTTTCTGAGTAGGTCATATGATCGGTTGCCCCTGAATCGATTATCCAGTCAAACTTATCAGTATGATAATTATTAGAAACAAGAAAACTTTTACCTTCCATCAGTTCTTTGTTCTCAACCGGTGGTAAGACAGAGTAGCCACCCTTTGAAACCGAAGCTGCAACTTCTTGAGTCGGTTCAGCAATAGTCGGCCCAGCAGGAGCCGACTCAACAGGAGCTGCAGCTGAAGCACCTGCAACCATTTTTGCCTCACCCCTGTATGGCGGCCAATCTCCCTGCCTCTTCTTCCTTCAATCTTTCCAACCCGGTGGGTAGCCAATTAACTTGAAACACTTATCTCTAGTATGTTTTGGGTTATGATAGTAAGTGCACCCAACAGCCAGACCCGAGTTTGGTTTGAAATCAGGTTTGTTCATGATTAAGTTTCGATCTCTTGCTAGCATAACCATAGAAGGTTCAGTTCCCTCCCCTTTGTGTAACATTACTGACTGACGGTTTTCTTCTCTACGAACCAATGCAAAGGCTTGCTCTATTATGGGAAAAGGTTTTTGTTGTAAGACCATTGCCCGGATAGAGTCCAACCGGTCATCTAGACCATCCAGGAAGATTAATACACGGTCCTCTTGAACAAGAGAATTGTGTTTTTCAATATCAACTGGAGAGGTCATAGGGTTTGGCCTACAGACATCTAACTCCTTCCATAACCCCTATAATTGGGTGTAATAAGCCTCAACTGGACCACCGGCTTGTTTGACTCGGTTAACCCTTCTTTTCAGTTCAAAGTATTGGGTCAGGTCATCTCCATAAAAAAAGGTTGTTCTTACCGAGTCCCAAACTTCTTTGGCCATAGAGAAAGGGAGAAAGTTACCTACCAAGGAGGGATCCATGGATTCGATCATGTAGTCTTTAACCCGAGAGTCTTCCATCTGCCACTTCTGGTAACTTCTATCAGCTTGTAGTGGTTTGAGAGTCGAACCATCGATGTAGCCAAGTTTACCCTTCCCTGACAGCTTCATTTTCAACATCTGCGACCACAGATTAAAGTTCTTCCCATCAAGTTTGATCACCATAGCAGAACTGAGCCCATCAGGATTGGAATCACCCGTCTTGTGTTGGAATAGTTGTGACAAGGTGGCGGATAAACTCTCTAAAATGAGAACCGCCTCAGATTTTTCTTCTTTGTCAGAACTTCCATCATTTCCAGACATTTTTTTTTCTCAAGGACAGTAAATCACACTTTTACCGTAAGTCCGATGGTCGGATGGGACTGCGGAGCTCCTGTCAAAATTTCAGCCCGATCCGACGGACGGATCAAAAGTTACGCCTCTTTTCGTGAAGCATGTGCAAAATGCTCAAAATTCTCAAAATGCTCAAAATGCTCACAAATGCTATAGAGAAACAAAGGGACTATAGAGCAACAGGGACCCGATTTGGCTACACAAATGCTCAAAATCGTGACCCGTGCTCTGATACCATTACACAAAAGGAACAAAAACACAAAGAACACAAGCACTCCCTGAATCTCCCTTCCCTCCCTTGTTTTATTTAATGAATTTCTATTACAAAATATTTTTCACTCATAAGATCTAATAGATGAGCATCAATCTCATCTGCAAGTACATCAACAATAGAAGATGTCCGTAAAAACTGGAGAAGGTGGTGCACTACAGCTTTTGTGTTGTTTGTTTTCTAGTTCCAAGGATCTGATGTCTACTGCTCCCAGTACATTCCCAGCATTTTAAGGGACGATCTCTTGGAAACTGCGTCAATAGTTTATTCACCACCAATTCATAGTTCACGTTACTCTCATCATCATCATCTCTATCATAATCTTCCTCATGTTTTGGACGGTGATCTAAATCCTTATTGTTATTTTCTTGTTGCTCAAGGCTCATCATTATCAACATTGAATACGTTTAACTAGGGATCTGGTTTTTAATTAGACATATGTTCAACTGTGTATATCTACTAATGAATTTAGTTTTCTCTTTTTTTTTAATTATTTCATTCAGAATCAAACATAACAATTGTGAAAGGATTTGATGTAGAATTGATATCATGTACGTGAAATGACATATCTAGTTTTTAGTTTAATATATTTCTAACTTTATTGTGTCTAGTTGGATATGTGTCTAAGTGCGTGTATCTATATATGAATTTCGTTTTCTGTCATGTTAATTTATTTAAAGTATTTCCCTAAGGATAAAGATGATAATTGTGGAAGAATTTGATGTGGAACTCATATCACACATGTAAAATGAGGTCTTTATTTTTTAATTGGAAATATGTCCAACTTTATTGTGTCCAATTGGACATATGTCCAATTGTGTGTATTTATTGATGAATTTAATTTTCTATCATGTTAATTTATTTTAATTATTTATCTCAAGATAAAACATGAAAATTATGGAAGGATTTAATGTTGGTCACATATTTTAAAGAAAATAAAATATTAGAAAAAATTTATGACTAACAGCTATCAGAAACAAATTTGAACTATAAATTGCATTATAAAACTATTACTTTGAACAATGTATAATTTAACTCATGTATATATACTACCTATTCATGTGGATTTCAAATGTCTTATGCACTACCTATTTATGTTTTTGACATCACTACTACAAAAACGGCTATTAAAGTCGGTTAAAAACCAATTTTAAACCAATTTAAAGTCGGTTCACCGCATGAACTGACTTTACGTTTAAAGTCGATTCACCGCATGAACACACTTTAAATATATATATATATATATATATATATATATATATATTACAAAATTTACTCATTTTCTATTATACTCAAATTAAAATCTATATTCGATCACTAAACAATAGTAGGAAAAAAAATCTGTTTAACAAATAGTTTAAATAATACAAATAATTGAAAAATAAAATATTAATTAATAATAGAAAAATTACCATGGTGTTGTTCTATGTTATTCAAGATCATCATATTTTTTTCTTGATGTTATAATACAAACGTACATATATAATACAAAAAATTATACACATAAATAATAACACATAATAACAAAAAACAAATATGAATAATAAGGGCATAGAATTAATAGAAATACTTACAAGAGTAAATGAAGTGAAAAAATGAAGGAAATGAAGAAAAATGGTGTTTTGTAAATGAGAAATGCGTATAATTTTTTTGAGTATTTTGCTCAAAAAAATAAGGGATCTAAAAGATTAGTTAGAAAGGAAGAAAACCCATTAACTGGCGCTGGAATTAGTAGTCGTAAGTGGCCAGAAAATGAGAAAGAGTGGAGGAGGTTTTGGGTTTTTAAGAGTTATGCAATGCTTGAAATAGTTTCTGTCTGGGGAGGAAAGAAAAGAAAAGAATTTATCCACGTGTGTAGTGATGAGTGCTCAAAAAGCACTAAAATAACCATGATTTTATGCACATTAATTGATTAAAAATATATATATTTATATGTTTTATCATATATTTATATAAATTTGTCTTTTTCGGAATCACGGGTATTTTTATTGTTTTTCAGGTATTTTGGCTTAAAAACGCAACTTAAAAAACTCAAAGAGGAATACTGGAAGCAATACATCACAAATATATTAATAAATAAATGCGGAAAGGTCGACAAATATGGAAAAATTGGACAAAATGGGTCAAAAAGGTCAAAAATGTCAAAAAGGAGAAAAACGCGCCGCCGCGCCGCCCGGCCGCCGCGCCCCACCGCCCAGCACCGCCCCAAGCAGCAGCGCGCGGCACTGTTCATCCGCGGTTACTGTTCATCAGACTCGGCACTGTTCATACCCCGGTACTGTTCATCAGACTCGGCACTGTTCATCCGCGGGTACTGTTCATCCGCGGGTACTGTTCATCAGACTCGGCACTGTTAATACCCCGGTACTGTTCATCAGACTCGGCACTGTTCATACCCGGTACTGTGCAGCCGCCCCATGTCATGCTGACGTCATCAAATGACGTCAGCAATCAATAATCCGCGTTTTTACATTTTTTTAACATTTTTTTCTCTACTTTTTCTCTCCATCCTCACCTATAAATACCCCCTTCCCTTCACACCTAAAATACACCTTCAAAACACACTTCTCTCTTATTTCTTTCTCTCTTTTCTTAGATTTTTAGGTTTTTTTTAGTTTTTCTTAGTTTTTAGTTAATTTCTCTTAGTTTTAAGAGTTCTTCCCTTTTTGGGAAGAACTAGTTATGTTTTTGTAATATTTTAGCTTTTCGATTCAATAAATGGGAGTGCAAATTCCGCTTGGAGTTTTTCCAGCAACGGGAATAGCGTCGAAGTTCTATAAGGATTTTATTTTCTTTACAGTTATTTTTATGCTTTATTCTTACATGTTATATTTAATTTGTCTGTGGTTAAATTTAACTGTGCTGGCTGTTTAGTAAACATGATGTAATAATAACGTTGATATGCTTGCGAAATATTAAATAGGTAAAAATCTCTAAAATGAATTGATTTTATTTTTATTCATGATTTTATATTAAGAATGTTAGAGAGAAATATATTATTTTTCATTACAAACTTAAACCTGAAAATTAGATTTTAAGGTTTAGTTATCCGGTCTGATTTAGAGTAGTGCTCTTTTATTTGATGGTACAATCGCCCGGTAGTTAGAGTGAAGCTCTATTTCAAAAGTTTTTATAAGAATTATTATCTGAAAATGTATTGACAACATGTTTTCGGTAGTGGTTTTAAAACTTGAAAGTTAGTACTCGGATAACTAAATTCTTGGGTTTAATTTGGACACCTTGAATAAAGTTTAAACTGTCTAACCCCACCAAAGGTGGCATTTAAATGGTTCATTTTCAATCTCTTAGAAAAAGGAATTAATTTAATTAGGCAAATTAGTTATCAACCCCACCCATAGGTGTTAATTGATTTGTTTAGTTAACAAAGAATATCTAACCCCACCAAAGGTGGTATTCATACAAAAAAGGGAGAATCAATAAATATCAATTCATATCTTTAATAACCTAGATAATATGAGCAAGCATAATTAACTTAGTTATTATATCCATAAATACTCCGTCATTATAAATGATAAAATTTGCATGAATGTTTATTGAATCTATGTTTATTTTTATGTAAGTAGATTAAAAACACAAAAACCCCAAAATATCGTGACAGGATGTTTAGGATTTAATTTCGTTTTTAGAAGTTTGAATAATAAATTAAAAACCACACACATTCCTTCCTTAGATCGACCTTGGGAGTATACTTATCATTTTCTACGAAATGATTCGTGCACTTGCGAGAGTTTTATAAATATTAAAACCAAAGTATTTGCGGGAATCGGCGATGCCGGTTTTCGTTCATCAAGTATACTCCCAAGGTCGATCTAAGGAAGGAATGTATGTGGTTTTTAATTTATTATTCAAACTTTTAAAAACGAAATTAAATCCTAAACATCCTGTCACGATAGTTTGGTTTTTGTGTTCCTAATCTAATAACATAAAATAAACATATATACAGATTAATTAAATATAATCTAATAACATAAAAATAAACATAGATACAAATTCAATAAATAATTATCTAAAAATAAACATATATACGGATTCAATAAATATTCATGCAAATTTTTATCATTTATATTAGCGGAGTATTTATGGATATAATAACTAAATTAATTATGCTTGCTCATATTAACTAGGTTATTAAAGATATAAATTGATATTTTATTGATTCTCTCTTTTTTATATAAATACCACCTTTGGTGGGGTTAGATATTCTTTGTTAACTAAACAAATCAATTAACACCTATGGGTGGGGTTGATAACTAATATGCTTAATTAAATTAATTCCTTTTTCTAAGAGATTGAAAATGAACCATTTAAATGCCACCTTTGGTGGGGTTAGACAATTTAAACATTATTCAAGGTGTCCAAATTAAACTTAAGAATTTAATTATCCGAGTACTAACTTTCAAGTTTTAAAACCACTATTGAAAACATGTTGTCAATACATTTTCACATAATAATTCTTATAAAAACTTTTGAAATAGAGTTTCACTCTAACTACCGGGCGATTGTACCAACAAATAAAAGAGCACTACTCTAAATTAGACCGGATAACTAAACCTTAAAATCTAATTTTCGGGTTTAAGTTTGTAATGAAAAATAATATATTTCTCTCTAACATTCTTAATATAAAATCTTGAATAAAAACAAAATCAATTCATTTTAAAGATTTTTACCTATTTAATATTTCGCAGGCATAACAACGTCGTTATTACATCATTTTTACTAAACAGCTAGCATAGTTAAATTTAACCACAGACAAGTTGAATATAACATGTAAGAATAAAGCATAAAAATAACTGTAAAGAAAATAAAATCCTTACAGAACTTCGACGCTATTCCCGTTGCTAGAAAACCTCCGAGCGGAATTTGCACTTCCATATATTGAATCAAAAACTAAATTATTACAAAAACATTACAAGTTCCTCTCAAAAAGAGAAGAACACTAAAACTAAGAGAATTGAACTAAAAACTAAGAAGGAAACTAAGAAAAACTTAGAAACTAAGAAAGAAACTAAGGAAAACTCAAAAAACTAAGAAATGAGAGAAAGAAAGAAGAGAGAAGTGTGGTTTTAAGGTGTTTTTTTGAAGTGAAGGGAAGGGGGGTATTTATAGGTGAGGATGGAGAGAAAAAGTAGAGAAAGAAATGTTAAAAAAATGTAAAAACGCGGATTATTGATTGCTGACGTCATTTGATGACGTCAGCATGACATGGGGCGGCTGCACAGTACGGGGTATGAACAGTGCCGAGTCTGATGAACAGTACCGGGGTATGAACAGTGCCGAGTCTGATGAACAGTACCCGCGGATGAACAGTACCCGCGGATGAACAGTGCCGAGTCTGATGAACAGTACCGGGGTATGAACAGTGCCGAGTCTGATGAACAGTGCCGCGCGCTGCTGCTTGGGGCGGTGCTGGGCGGTGGGGCGCGGCGGCCGGGCGGCGCGGCGGCGCGTTTTTCTCATTTTTGACATTTTTGACCTTTTTGACCCATTTTGTCCAATTTTTCCATATTTGTCGACCTTTCCGCATTTATTTATTAATATATTTGTGATGTATTGCTTCCAGTATTCCTCTTTGAGTTTTTTAAGTTGCGTTTTTAAGCCAAAATACCTGAAAAACAATAAAAATACCCGTGATTCCGAAAAAGACAAATTTATATAAATATATGATAAAACATATAAATATATATATTTTTAATCAATTAATGTGCATAAAATCATGGTTATTTTAGTGCTTTTTGAGCACTCATCATGTAGCGTCGGTTATACGTGTCAACCGATGCTATCCACATGTGTAGCGTTGGTTTTAGGTGTTAACCGATGCTAGGCTATGTGGATAGCGTTGGTTCGACACGTCAACTGATGCTACGTTCCTACATGGATAGTGTCGATTTTACACCGAACCGACTTTAAATTCATTATAAGTTGGTTTTTTCCAAAAACCTACTTTGCATATCGACTTACCCTTTTTTGTAGTAGTGTGTGGTCTATGCACTATTTTTACACATTAGTTTTGCATTTTATATGGGTGCCCCTTGATTATGCTTGTTTATTTGGTTAGCTTGTTAAGAATCTACTTGACAGCAATCTTAAAATAAGTAAACTTTCTAGAATGGATTAGAATGAATACATAATCAAAATGCATGCATTATACTTCAATTCAAATAATAGTTGTACCATCGTGTTATGTACATGTGAACTCAATGCGAAAAGGTTAGCCAAAATTCCTCTATGTTTCATTGGAAGAAAGGAAAAAACTCAAAAATATCATGACCATTTTGTATTTTCTTGACAACATTTCATAAGGCTATTGAAAAAAACAAAAGCATAATTGAACTTGAGATGCAAATGCATTTTCAAAGAAATTTTATAAGGAACATAATTAGATATAAGGAGAAAAGTTTCACTACATAATCTATGGACCTATAAACAAAATTTTGCATTTCCTATTCATCTATGCTTGGATTTTAAATATGAAAGATAGCTCAAAGAGTCTCAAAAAGACAACATTCTACTAAATAACCCTCAACACTAGCTAAAGCAGAAGAGAAGAAGTTGATATTGGACTCCATTGTGAAAATCACAAATTTGGGGTTTCATCGTGAAAAGCTCTCAAATTGGACCTCGTTGATAGTAAGTTGAGCTTGTTCGATATTTGAAAAAAAGGATGCCAATATCGCTGTTAGTTGAAATCGTCACCATCCTTACTGTCACCACCACCACTATCTTTACCATTGTTGTTCGTCAAAGTGGGAAGAATAAAGGTCACAGTTGAACATTTGGAGAAGGTGAAATGACCTCATTTGAGTTGATAACTTCATAAATGCTAATATAAATATAAGAAGGGAAAACTTGGGATTCTATGAAAAATGCAAGTGAGGGTTATAATAGAATACAAGTATTGAATGTGGTCTATTTCAGTCTATTTCTCTTTTTTTTGGCTTTTGTGATAGATGATTGTATTGGTTTGCGAGGAAGATTGTTATACTAATATTATAAACTTCTTATATGAATTAAGGTTTTCAATTTTCTCATCTATATTTTCTTTTCTTTTTTTATTTTTTATTTTTTCCATTTCTTGCTCTATCATCTCATCTTCTCCCAAATAGGAAGGACGACTTTTCAATATCCACCTCCCATATTATATGGAAGACTTCTCATGCTTACTATTTTTCTACATGGTTCGAACTTGTCCTTAAGTAAGGAATTGGTCATCATACCTGAACTATTATCTTTTGTATGGATCTTCTCAAGTTGTAGTTTCTTGGATTCCAACATAACACGTATCCAATGATATCGCACATCAATATGCTTTGACTAGATTGAAAACTCGGATTCTTGCTTTAGTGGATAGCGTTTTGACTATTATAGTGCAAAACATACTTTTGTCACTATTATCTCAATTCTTGTAAGAATATTTTCATCTGAAGCATTTCTTTACAAGCTTTAGTAGATGCAATAAACTCTACTTCTATAGTTGATAAAAGCGACACTTTTTTAGCTTTGATTACCACAAAATAAATATCCCTAAAAAGTAATTAGGAATACAAAAATAAAATTTTTGGAATCAATATCAATAGTCATATCTACATTTGTCTAGCCAATCAATTCAGGTCTTCCATTTCCAAAGCATAAACTCATTTTGGAAGTACCCTTGAGGTACCTAATAACTGTATTTTATAAAGTTATTTTCATCTATTTTATTAATTATAATTGCTATTTTTTTTACATTTTAAGTTAATTTTTAATTAATTAAATTAATATTTACTGTAGTTTTTAATAAATATATTTTTAAGAAAATTAATAAATTTTAATAAAAAAAGGACTTAATTGCAATTCTTAAAAGCTTAAAATTTAATATGAACTAAAATTGGGTGAAATTGCAAATATCAAAAGATTAGAAGTTAATTTGAATTAAAATTGTGAGTTAAAATACAATTAATGAAAGTTAATTTTTATGCGTAGGAGAAGAGGTCACTCGCGTGATTTACAACACCCAACACCCACCGTTCGATCGTCCAATCAATGGTCAAGATCTGGCGGGTGGAATCCAGACGCAGAAAAAGACTGTGGACCCAGTTTTCCTAGAAGCATATGGCTCGGCGCTGAGTGGGGCCCATATGTTGAGCAGGTTGCGTTCAGGGTGGGACCCATATGTCGGTTGTGTAGAATTTTCTCCCGAGGCACATCACTCACCGTTGGATCAAGTGAATGGTCCAAATTTATGCACGTGAAATCAAGATGTCGTGCATGTTGTCTCTTTTAGGAGAACATAAAACGTGCAAATATACACGGTCACAAGTAATAAAATTTGATAAGTAAAGTATCGTTCCCATGGAGATTTGTCACTACAATTTGTTAAGTACTAAAATTATTTCACTCTGATTTTATCCAAAATAATCGTTGATTTGGAACAAGTTAAATAAAGAGTTTTATATCAAAATAAAAGAAATCTAGGATGGTAGTTTTTCACCAAATTAATACACTAGAATCATATTATTTTCTCTTGATTTATATTTTTATAGTAAATTTAATTTGTCAACCGAAAACTTCTAATTTTATCCATACATCTCTTCCGAGCTCCGTATAGACACACCTCCTTAAATTAATTCACTATATTCCTATGAGAATTAAATTCACCAAGATTCATTACGTTCTAAGTTCTCAAATGGCCACATATACGATAAAGGTATATTTCCATCCTTCATATATACATGTTATTCTATCCATGAGCAATATACACAAAAATGCCTCTTCCAAGTTTATTTAAAATTCCTATCCCTTATAATTAAAAGCATTAAGCGCAGATAACATAAAAAACTTAAAACAGTTCCATAAATCATTCAAAAATAATTAATTCAAGTTTCATAATTTAAGCTACACTACAATAATAATCAAACATTTCAGAGAAATAAAATTTAAAAGAAAACAAAGATTAGGAGAAACTCTTTCACGATTCCTCAATGAAAAATAAATTTCTTCCCTTTCCTTCTTCTTCGTTGTCTTCTTTCTCCCTATTTCCTAAGAAAATACAACATAAAAAAAAGGTAAATAAACGTTTTGCGTGTTGTAGAGAACACGTAGAGAGAAACTGAAAAAATTCAAAGTAACAATGGAAAAATGAAAAATAAAAAACTAAGCTCCCAAAATATTTCCCCCACGTCTAAATATATCCCCCTCAACAATTAATATTTTTTTATCCAATTGCATGTATTGGGGGACAAAAAACACATGGGAAGAATAAACACGCATGAAGACCGTTCTACGTTTTCTTATTTTTTTCTTTAAATGCATGCCACGTGTCATCATCTTATTGGCGAGATGTGCCTGTATGGAGCTTAGAAGAGATATATGGATAAATTAGGAGTTCTTGGTTAACAACTTAAAATACGAGAACATAAATCAAGATAAAATAAAATGTTCAAGTGGATTAATTTGGTGAAACTGCAATCCTAGAATTTACTATTTTTTGTTGATATTAATACCAATTAATCTAATTTTAGTTCGAATATATATATATATATATATATATATATATATATATATATATATATTATTGCTTACTATTATTTGCTTAGATTTGTGTGTTTATTTATGTGTTTATTTTTAATTTTACTTTATTAGATTTATTTTTCAAATTTTTGGATAAAGTGGGACTTTGTATGCAACTCATAAGAAATCTTGACATAAAGCCATTAGATCTAGAAATTGAAAGAACTATTTTAAAAATAAAAAAAATAATAATAAACAAGAAAACTCAAAACATCTAATTATGGATGAGGAAATTCCTAAAGTGGAGGAACCAAGGTCTTTAAGAGATTATGCAGTGCCTATGGTTGGCGGCATTCATTCAAGCATAAGGAGACCAACAATTCAAGCCAATAATTTTGAAAATAAAGCCTGCAATCATTCATATGATTCAAACATCAGTTCAGTTTGGTGGTTTACCCCCACGATGATCCAAACTCCCTTATAGGAATTTGTTTAGAGATTTGTGACACCTTTAGGCATAATAGAGTCACTGATGATGCTATTCGGTTGAGAATTTTTCCTTTTTCACTTAGGGATAAGGCAAAGAGTTGATTGAATTCCTTGCCATGTGGTTCTATCACTACTTGGGAGGATTTGGCTCAAAAGATTTTAGCCAAATATTTTCCACCGATAAAGACTGCAAGGATGAGAAATGAAATCACCACTTTTATGCAGTTTGACTCAGAATCATTATATGAAGCTTGAGAGAGGTACAAGGAGCTACTTCGAAGATGTCCTCACCACGGTTTACCGAAGTGGCTTCAAGTTCAAACATTTTATAATAGTTTGATGGGTCAAACTAGAAACATGATTGACGCTGCAGTAGGTGGTGCTCTTATGGGAAAAACAATTGATGAAGCCTACAACTTAGTAGAGGATATGGCTTCAAATAGCTATGAGTGGCCATCAGAGCGGATGACGCCTAATAGAGCAGCTCGAATTCACGAGATTGATGCTATGACCGATTTAACTGCACAAGTATCCACTTTGGTGAAGAAGATGGACACACTGGGTGTCCAGTCTATGTAGAGTCTTTTTGTTGCATGTGAAAATTACAATGGAAACCATGCTAGTCAGAGATGTCCTCATAACTCTGAATCTGTCAATTTTCTTTCCAACTACAATAGGAATCAAAACAACCCTTATGCTAACACTTACAATCCAGGGTGGAAGAATCATCCTAATTTTTCTTGGAGTAATAATCAAGGCCAATCATCTTTTATAAAGCCTACATATCCTCTAGGTTTTCATAACCAAGCCCCACAACAAGAGAAAAAGCCATCATTAGAAGATATGTTTGCTCAATACATGGCTAAGAATGAGACAATTCTCCAAAATCAAGCATTTTCTATTAGAAATCTCAAAGTTCAATTGGGTCAACTAGCTACTACTATCAGCAATCGCCCTCAAGGAACCTTACCTAGTGATACTGAAACCAACCCAAAGAGGGACATAAAAGAGCATTGTAAGGCAATTACACTGAGAAGTGGAAAAGAGTTGGAAGAAATACAAAATCCCATTTCTCTACCAACTCTTATTGTCGAAGCTATTGATCCAGAAAAACAAGAAAAAGCTGAAGATAGGGTCGAAGAGAATGGAGCAACAAAAAATCCAGTAATAAAACTAGTTTTAGATAGTCTCAAGCCTTATAATCCACCAATTCCATTTCCTTAGTGCTTCCATAAGCAAAAGCTTGATAAACAGTTCTCCAAGTTTCTTGCAGTATTTAAAAAACTTCATATTAACATTCCTTTTGCTGATGCCTTGGAGAAAATGCCTAGCTATGTGAAATTTATGAAAGATATCTTGTCTAAAAAGAGAAGGTTAGATGATTTTGAGACAGTTTCTCTCATAGAGGAGTGTAGTGCCATCCTTGAGAAGAAGCTACCACCTAAGCTTAAAGATCCAGGTAGTTTCACCATTCCTTGTACTATTGGTGAGAAATTCTTCGGCAGAGCTCTGTGTGATCTGGGTGCCAGGATTAATTTAATGCCACTTTCCATCTATGAGAGACTTGGATTAGGAGAAGTACAACCAACCACTGTAACACTTCAACTTGCAGATAGATCTTTAAAACACCCAAGAGGCATTATGGAGGATGTGCTTGTAAAGGTATACAAGTTTATCTTTCCTGTAGATTTCATAATTCTTGATATGAAAGAAGACAAAGAGATCCCTATTATTCTTGGGAGACCATTTTTAGCAACAAGAAGGAATTTGATTGATGTTCAAAAAAGGGATCTCACCATAAGAGTTCAAGACCAAGAGGTAACTTTCAACGTCTTTAAAGCTATGAAATTTCCAAGAGAATATGATGATTGCTTTAGAGTTGACATGGTGAATGCGTTAGTTGAAAGCAACTTCAGGGAAATCTTGACTACTGATGCCTTGGAAGTTGCACTTGTGAATGACAATGTTATTAATAACCTTGAATCTCTTGAATATCTTAAGTTACAACTTCACAACTCTTTAGTCCTCAAACTAAAGTAGATGCATCACAAGTTGTAACACCTGCTAAATCTACCCATCTGAAGCCATCTGTGGAACGACAACAGTTATTAGAGCTTAATCCATTGCCTAACCATCTAAGGTATGATTATTTGGGTGAAATGTCTACTTTGCCTATGATTATCTCATCGTCTCCAAATGAAGATCAAGAAAAGAAGTTGTTAAGAGTGTTAAGAAATTACAAGCTAGCGTTAGGGTGGTCTATAGCTGATATTAAAGGGATTAGCCTTTTATTATGCATGCATAAGATCTTATTTGAGAAAGATTACAAGCCTACTATTGAGCATCAACATCATTTGAATCCAATCATGAAGGAGGTAGTGAAAGACGAGATCATTAAATGGTTAGATGTAGATATTATCTATCCTATTTCAGATAGCTCTTGGGTTACCCCAATTCATTGTGTGCCGAAGAAAGGAGGAATTACAGTGGAGGCTAATAGCAACAATGAGTTTATTCCCACCAGAAAAGTAATGGGTTGGCGAGTATGCATAGATTATCGAAAGCTTAACAAGGCCACTCGAAAGGATCATTTTCCTCTTCCATTTATTGATCAAATGCTAGATAGATTGGTAGGACATTCTTTCTATTGTTTCTTGGATGGATATTCTGGATACAACCAAATTGCTATTGCTTCTGAGGATCAAGAGAAGACCACTTTCACTTGTCCATATGGAACTTTTTCTTTTCGAAGAATGTCGTTTGGACTTTGTAATGCCCCAACTACTTTTCAAAGGTGTATGATGGCTATCTTTTCAAACATGGTGGAAAATATTATTGTGATATTTATGGATGACTTCTCATTTTTTGGAGATTCATTTGATATGTGCCTACATAAACTTTCTTTGGTCCTATAAAGATGCGAAGAGACAAACTTGGTGTTAAATTGGGAAAAGTGCCATTTCATGGTAGAAGAAGGTGTTGTTCTCGGCCATCTAATTTCTTCGAAAGGAATTGAAGTAGATAGGGCTAAGATTGAAACCATCGAGAAACTACCACCTCCAACATCTGTGAAAGGAATTAGAAGTTTTCTTGGTCATGCAGGATTCTACAGGAGATTCATCAAGGATTTTTCCAAGATATCTAAGCCTATTTGCAACGTTTTGGAGAAAAATACAAAATTCACGTTTGATGAAGATTGTTTAGAAGCTTTCAAGCATTGAAAGAAAAGTTGATCACTGCTCCCATCATTATTGCACCAGATTGGAATCTATCGTTTGAGCTCATATGTGATGCTAGTGACTTTGTAGTAGGAGTTGTTTTGGGACAATGAAAAGATAAAGTTTTGCATGCCATATACTATGGCAGCAAAATGTTGACCAATGCTCAATTGAATTACGCTACCATAGAAAAAGAGTTACTTGCTGTTGTATATGCTTTTGAAAAGTTTCGATCCTATCTAATTGGCACTAAGGTGACAATTTTTACTGATCATTCTGCCATAAAATATCTTATGGCTAAGAAAGATGCAAAACTGAGATTGATTAGATGGATACTTCTACTGCAAGAATTTGATTTGGAGATAAAGGATAAAAAGGGAACTGAAAATGAAGTGGCTGATCATCTATCTATATTGGAGAATAATGATGGTGTTTTGGACAAGACTATCATTGGTGAGATTTTTCTAGATTAGCAACTGTTTTCCTTTGATCATAGAAGTGTGCCATGGTACGCAGACTATGTTAATTATATCGTAAGCAATGTACCCCCACTTGAATTATCTTTCCAACAGAAGAATAAATTCTTACACGATGTTAAGCACTATTATTGGGATGAGCCCTTCTTGTTTAAGCATTGTGTAGATCAAATTATCATAAGGTGTGTTCCAAAGGAAGAAATTGAAAACATACTTAGGCATTGTCATTCTTCAGCTTATGGGGGCCATTTTGGAGGAGACTGAACAATGGCTAAGGTTCTTCAATCTGGTTTTTACTGGCCAAGTCTGTTTAAAGATGCACATTTCTTTGTCTCACACTGTAACAGGTTCCAAAGAATTGGTAACATTTCCAAGACACATGAGATTCCTCTAAACAACATTCTTGAGGTGGAAATATTTGACGTTTGGGGGATTGATTTCATGGGAATTTTTATCTCTTCTTATAACAACCTCTACATTCTTGTTATAGTGGATTATGTTTCTAAATGGGTAGAAGTAGTTCCCTTGCCTACCAATGATTCCAAAGTGGTGTTGAATTTTCTGAAGAAAATCATTTTTACTCGTTTTGGCACCCCAAGGGTAATCATCAGCAATGGGGGAACTCATTTTTGCAACAAATATTTTGAAACCCTCCTTTCCAAATATGGGGTCACTCACAAGATCGTAACTGCTTACCATCCTCAAACAAGTGGACAAGTGGAGATATCAAATAGAAAGGTGAAAATGATTTTGGAGAAGACAGTAAATCCTTCAAGGAAGGATTGGTCTAAGAGGTTGGATGATGAACTCTAGGCATACCGAACAACATATAAGACACCCATTGGGATGTCCCCATATCAGTTACTATTTAGGAAAACTTGTCATCTCCCAGTTGAATTAGAGCACCATGCATATTGGGCAATCAAGAAATTGAATTTTGACTTGGGAGCCACAGGAGAAAAACTTCTTTTACAACTCAATGAGATGGATGAGATTCATTTACAAGCATATGAAAATGCTAAGATTTATAAGGAAAAGATGAAGAGGTGGCATGATAACAAAATCTTGCATCGACACTTTGAACCAGGACAAAAAGTATTGCTCTTCAACTCTCGTTTGAAGTTTCTCTCAGGAAAACTAAAATCTAAGTGGTCAGGGCCCTTCATTATTACCAAAGTACACCCATATGAAGCTTTTGAGATTAAAGGTGAAGAATCACAAAATACTTTCCAAGTGAATGGGAAAAGACTCAAACATTATTGGGGAGGTGACATTGATCGTCAAAAGTCCACCATTTTCTTATCTGACCCAACCTGAAGCAAGGAAAAAGGAAGTCAAGCTGATGACTCTAAATCAAGCATTTCTTGGGAGGCAACCCATGTGTTTTAGTTTTTATTTACTTATTTACTTTATTTTAGAACATGTATTAGTTGCATATTTCTTCATTTTGTTATTTTGTTTTGATAGATGCAAATCAGGGGAAGTAAAACGATTTTTGGATTTCAATCACACAAGCCAACTCACCATTCAGGGAAGTTTCTTTTAACACATCTCCTTTGTTCTTTAATTTTCACACATTGGGGACAATGTGCATATTAAGTTTGGGGTGTAGAGATTAAACTAATTTGAAATATTGCTTGATATTGTTGCTTGTGTAGCTTTGTGAATTTCGGTTGATCGAAACATTAGAAGATATTTTGCGTTTAATGGTGATTTATTTTTATTTCATCGGTTTAAATAATGCATAAGTCGTTGAAAAATTTGAATATTGTCTACGCGATGAATGATTTTTATGTATGTTGCATTTTTACAAGAATACATATTTATGAGCACTAGTCTTAATTTTTGAGTTGCTATGGTAATTTAGAGAAGGTTTATTTGAGTATGAAATTCGATTGATATTTGTGGTGTCACAGCTCTTAGAATTTGTTTGATTTTCTCTTGAGGAGAAATTCTAGATAACATTTAACTAAGAAAATGATTTAGGCCATCTTTGCATCGTTTGAGCCTTTCTATCTACCTTCACATGCTTTATCCGTAGTATACCCCTTTTGAGCTTCAAATTTTATGTATATATTTTTATCTCATTTCAAAAGCCTACTAAATATATATATATATATATATATATATATATATATATATATATACATGTACAGATATATCTATTTTTCTTATCTCACTAACATGTAACAATGGTTAGTAAATATTTTAAGATATATCGGAATTTTTTTGATTTTCTCTCGAGGCGAAATTCTAGATAGCATTTAACTAAGAAAATGATTTAGGCCATCTTTGGATTGTTTGAGCCTTTCTATCTACCTTCACATGCTTTATCCATAGTATACCCCTTTTGAGCTTCAAAGTTTATGTATATATTTTTATCTCATTTCAAAAGCCTACTAAAAAAATATATATACATGTACATATATATCTATTTGTCTTATCTCACTAACATGTGACAATTGTTAGTAAATATTTTAAGATATATCGGGAAAAAAGAGGATACTGAAAAAAAAATCTGAAAAAAAACAAGAAAAAGAAAATGAAAAAAAAAGAAAAAAAAATTATTGTACGTGTTTTGGAAAAAAATTTGGGAGGTATTTATTGTGATGATAGAAGGTATCTTGTTTCAATCCTAAAATGATGTGTTTGGAAAAAGTTTTGAGCTAAATATTATCCTTTATCTTACATTTATCCTACCTTTCCCTAAGCCATACATTACATGCTTAATAAACTCCTATTGATTTTGTGTTTTGTGTTTGTCTACATTAGTGGAGAGAGAAATGAAAAATAAACATATTTGCATAAACTGATCCGGATTGCATGTGATGAATTATGAAAAGACTTCACACACACTAAAATTCATTGTGAAAATGTAATATATTTTTAAAATGATTTTAATGCTTAGATAAAATTCTTTTATTTCTTTCAGTTATGTATTTGAAATGACCAAAAATAAATATTTTGAAAATCGCTATTTTTAAATGCATGTATCCTTGTTTTATTTCTTTCATTTTGCTCAAAGACTAACAAAATCTTAAATTTGGGGTTGTGATAATTGTATTTTATATAGTTATTTTCATCTATTTTATTAATTGTAATTGCTATGTTCTTTACATTTTTAGTTAATTTTTAATTAATTAAATTAATATTTACTATTAGTTTTTAATAAATATATTTTCAAGAAAATTAATGAATTTTAATAAAAAAAGGACTTAATTGCAATTCTTAAAAGCTTAAAATTTAATTTGAATTAAAATTGGGTGAAATTGCAAATATCAAAAGATTAGAAGTTAATTTGAATTAAATTTGTGGGTCAAAATGCAATTAATGAAAGTTTATTTTTATGTGCAGGAGAAGAGGCCACTAACGCCATTTACAATACCCAACACCCACCGTTCGATCGTCCAATCAATGGTTAAGATCTGGCGCGGGGAATCCAGAAGCGGAAAAAGAGCGTGGACCTGGTTTTCTTGGAAGCACGCGGCTCGGTGCCGAGTGGGGCCCACCTATTGCATAGGCTGGTGTGCAGGGTTGGACCCACATGTCGACTGCATAGAATTTTCTCCTGAGATGCATTGCTCACTATTGGATCAAGTGAATGGTCCAAGATCCTATGCGATGCGTTCCAACTATTCTCCTTGCACCCGTTCTTCATAGCGAATGAGAGGTTGCCATGTGTCTCGTTATATCTTGTAGCCAATAAGATGATGACATGTGTCATGCATTTAAAGAAAAAAAAAGAAGAAAATGTAGAACGGTCTTCATGTGTGTTTATTCTTTCCGTGTGTTTTTGATCCCCTAATACATTCAATTTGATAAAAAAAATATTAATTGTTGAGGGGGTATATTTTGACACCGGGGAAATATTTTGGGAGCTTATTTTTTTATTTTTCATTTTTCGATTGTTCCTTTGAATTTTTTCAGTTTCTCTCTGCGTGTTCTCTACAACACGCAGAATGTTTATTTAACTTTTTTTATGTTATATTTTCTTAGGAAATAAGGAGAAAGAAGACAACGAAGAAGAAGGAAAGGGAAAAAATTTATTTTTCATTGAGGAATTGTGAAAGAGTTTCTCCTAATCTTTGTTTTCTTTTAAATTTTATTTCTCTGAAATGTTTGATTATTGTTATGTTGTAATTTTAATTTCTGCTATGAACTAATTTATTTGTTTTAGGGTTGTAGTGTAGCTTAAATTATGAAATTTGAATTAATTATTTTTGAATGATTTATGAAACTGTTTTAAGTTGTTTATTTTATTTGCGTTTAATGCTTTTAATTATCGGAAGATTAATTAATTGATCTATGACATTTAAATAAACTTGGAAAAAGAATTTTTGTGTGTTGCTCGTGATAAATAACATATATATATATATATATAAGGGATAGGAATATACTTTTATTGTATGTGTAATTATTTGAGAACTTAGAACTTAATAAATCTGGTTGAATTTAATTCTCATAGGAATATAGTGAATTATTTTAGCGAGATGTGTCTGTATGGAGCTCGGAAGAGATATATGGATAAATTAGGAGTTCTTGGTTAACAACTTAAAATACGAGAACATAAATCAAGAGAAAATAAAATGTTCAAGTGGATTAATTTGGTGAAACTGCAATCCTAGAATTTTCTTACAAACTATTATAAAACTTAGTTAGTCAAACTACATCAATTTATTGATTGTTTGGATAAAATCAGGTTGAAATAATTTTAGTAATTAACAAACACTAGTAATAAATCTTCGTGGGAACGATATTTACTTATCAAATTTTATTACTTGTGACCATGTATACTTGAACGTTTTATGTTCTTCTAAAAGAGACAACAGTACCTCAAAATTCACATCACTCCATTTTATTTCTCTTTGCTTGGATTTGATAGGTATCTAGAAGCACCACTAATTTCATGTGTTATATCTACATAACATACATTAGACTACCAAAGTATAAGGAGTATGGCACCAAAGTTTTTTTTTCTTTCTCACATGTAGGACTTTGTTTTGATCACAACATAAAGTGACTAGGAAGAAGATTTTCAACTACCTTTGCTTTATTTATGTTGAAGTAACCCACAATGCTTTCTCGATATACATTTCTTGTGATAACTACAGCTTTCCCTTCTTCCAATAATAGGACGTTGTTATACTAAGAATCCACTTTGCAGATCCTAAATCTTTCATGGAACAATACTTATTGAGTTTATTCTTTAGCTTGCAAATATTGTCACTATTCAGCCCTATAGTTAAACTAACATCTATATAAAGAATAAGTATGATAAATTTACAATCACTGATTCTTTCACAAATACACAAGGATTAGAAGTTGTCTTTTGATATCCACATGAAGAATTCAAACTTTTTGTACCATTGTCGTGGTGCCTGATTAAGTCCATATAGATTTTTCTTCTGCTGACATACAAAACATTATTTTCCTTTGTATTTGAATCCTTCTTCCTGCTCCATATAAATCACTTCTAAATAACCATAAAGAAAAGTAGTCTTCACATTTAAGTGTTAAACATCTAGATTTAAAATGACAACCATATGAGTTAATTTCTGGATGGATGACATCTTTAACAAGGGTGAGAAAATTTCATCAAAGTCAACTCCCATTTTCTAACTAAATCCTTTCAAAACTAACCTTACCTTTTATATCCATTTGTTTATATGCATGTTTCCACCTTTGGATAGTGCCACCAAATTTTACATGTGGTTATCATGTACCTAAATTGATCCTTATAATTTTCTAAGAAGATGCATTTGTTTGACTTAGAGTTGAGCTTTGATCTCTCATCTTTAGGAATATGAAAATATTGTTAGGATATATTCTAAAAGGCAAAGGAATTTGTATATGAATTTATCTAAAATTAGAATAAATAAGAGAAATATTTCTTTTCTTTATATTATATATTTTATTAATAAATTATAAAAATCCCTTATTATTTATATATGCTTAAAACTTAGTATTACAATGTATTTACAAGATGATTGGTTTTAATGAAATAATCAAATTGTCTGTGATGATTAAATAAATTTAAATAATGAGATCTTTAATTAAATCACTAGTGCGACCCATATTCATTTGTAATGGAATGAATTTTATCCAGAGTGGGTGATATAGAGAGACCTAGTTAGGGATACTTTGTATAATAATTGATTATACAAGATTAGACTAGACATATTAGAAAAATTGTTAATATCCATTTATTCATAGTTGTTTCTCTATGTCACTCAATGACCATGTATGGGATTATCTTAATCCTAAGTGATTTAGTTGGCCCCTAAATGTAGCACCTTTTTATTTGACTTACTCTATGATGCCCAAAATATTAGGCTAAGATACGTGTATCTTGGTATCTTGATGTTTATGGCAGGCTGAGAAGTTATCTCATAAGATGTGGAATCAACTCCTTCTATTTATAGATGTTAGATAGTAGTTCCTAAAAGCTTTTTAAGAAAGCTAACAATATTTATTCTAAATACAAGAGTAAGAAGATAAAGAAAGACTTTAATGAATAATACTTGTATTGATTTTTTTTGGCAAGGTGTATACAAAAAATCAAAGTACCCACAAAAAATATGACTAACATAATAGCAAATTTTGAAAAAACATTTCTCAAAACCATCACCAATCACAAATTTCAGAGTTATAGCAAATTCAATCATACTCAAATACATGCTTGAAGAAATGAAAGAAACATCCCTGGTTTTATGGTAGATTCGCATTAGTTCATAATTTTTAGCATTTTATTCCTACATAATAAATCAGCATCAAAATCCAAATTATTCAAATAGTAATAAAAATAAAATAAAATAAATAATAATAAAAAATTTATAGGATGCCTCACATAAGCGCTTGTTTTATAGTCTATAGCCAAACTTTTCAATCTTCACCAATTAGGATTTCAAAGAGTAATAAATGCACAATTCCTTTCCACTTGTTCTCCATAATGGTGCTTCAATCTCTCATCGTTAACTATGAATATATTCCTTGCATTGTCATTCAAGTCTATTGGTCCAAAAGTGGAAACTTTGTCAATTATATAAGGACCTATCTATCTTGATCTTAACTTACCCGAGAAGAGTTTTAGTCGTGAATTGAAGAGAAAAACCTGTTGTCCTTGAGCAAAATCACGCCTAAGAATATGTTTATCATGCCACTTCTTTGTGTGTTCTTTGTAGATCTTTTCATTTTCATATGCATCATTTTGGAACTCATCCATCTCATTTAATTAAAGAAGTCGTTTTTCCCCTGCTGCCTTCAAATCAAAATTAAACTTCTTTACATCTCAATAAACTTTATATTCTAACTCAATAGGGAAATGACATGCTTTTCCAACCAAAAATTCATCCATGAAAATTTCCATTATATTTTCCACCATATCAAAAAAGATAGCCATCGTGCAACATTGAAATCTTGTTGGGGCATTGCACAATCCCAAAGGCATCCTTCTAAAATCAAATTTTCCATATGGGCATGTGAATGTAGTTTTCTCCTCCTCTTTTGGGGCTATGGAAATCTGGTTATACCCTGAATAACCACCTAAGAAGCAATAATAGGGATATCTAGCCAATCAATCTAACATTTGATCAATGAATGGAAGTAGAAAATAATCCTTCCTTGTTGCTTTGTTTAACTTATGATAATCCATACATACATGGAAACCTGAGATTGTTCTTGTAGGAATAAGCTCATTGTTTTCATTTTTCACCATCGTCATTCCACCCTTTTTTGGTACAACATACATTGGACTTACCCATGAACTATCTAAAATGGCATAAATAATTCCAGTATTGAAGAGCTTCAAAATTTCAAATCTCATAGCCTCCTTCATTGTTGAATTTAATCTTCTTTGGGGCTCAATTGATAGTTTGTCAGGTTTCTCCATTAGAATCTTGTACATACAAATGGATGGACTTATACCTTTTATGTTAGAGATAGTCCATCCCAATGCTGTTATATACTCTCTTAACGCACGCAGTAACTTTTCCTCTTCTTTGGGTGTAAGTGACACTACAAATATTATTGGAAAGGTGTAACTATCACCCAAGAGTGCATAGCAAAGATGCTCAGGCAATTGCTTCAACTCTGGATTTGTAGTTTGCTGCACTTTTTATATAAAGATTGCATAATCTGTCTTTGCTACAACTAGCTCTAGCATCTCCACTTCTATGCTAAATGATGTAACATGCTGCAATGCTTCCAAGGAAAATACATAGTGGAGAAATTCTTTAATAATAAAAGGTAAATTAGTTTTAAAAACGACAGAGTTATTAAAATCATAAGCACGAGATGAAGTGGTGATACATTGTTCTTGGTGATCAGCTGACATGTCTTCTTGAAAGGCTTCTACTTCACATTGTTTAATGATATCTACCCGAAATCAAGTGCTTGGATCTTTTGGAAATCTCATAACTTTGTAGATGTTGAACGTAACCTCTTCCTTGTTTATTCTCAATGTTAACTCACTCTTTTGAACATCCATTAAAACCCTTCTTGTAGCCAAGTATGGTCGACCAAGAATTAGTGGGAGATCTTGGTCTTTATCCATATCTAACACCACAAAATCAACAGGAAAAATAAATTTATCCACCTTTACCAATACATCTTCTTTGATTCCCCGTGGATACTTGATGGATCAGTTTACTAGTTGCAAAGAAATTATTCTTTGTTTCATCTTTCCAAGTTCCAATTTCCTATAAATAGAAAGTGGTATAAGATTAATGCTAGCACCAAGATCACAACAAACTTTATCAAAAACTGAATTTTCAATAGTGCAAGGCAAAGTGAAACTCCCTGGATCTTTTAATTTTTGAGGTAATTGCTTTCGAAGAAGAGCACTACATTCTTCAGAAAGGTTCACTATTTCGAACTCCTCTAACCTTCTCTTCTTGGAAATGATATCCATTAGGAATTTAACATAATTTGGAATTTGTTCCAAGGCATCTAGAAAAGGAATATTTATGTGAATTTTCTTAAAGATATCCCAAAACTTAGAAAATTGCTTGTCTAATTTTTGTTTTTGAAAGCGTTGAGGATAAGGAAGTGGAGTAGAGAGAATATGAGGATTTTTAGGAAATGAAATTGACGGAGGCATGTTAGCCTCTCTTAGTGTATCATCAACAATCTCATCTTTTCTACTTTATTATTGTTTTGGCTATTGTTTGGAGCTATATGGGTGGACTCGGTTTCCTTTGATGATGACCTCTCAATTTCTTTTCCATTCCTAACTTTAATTGCCTTGCATTGTTTCTTTGGATTCACTTCTGTATAGCTAGGAAAAGTTCCTCTTTGTTGAGCATTGATGGTCGTGGCTAGTTTCCCAATTTTCATTTCAATATGTTTCATAGTTTCTCCAATATTGCTAAAATAAGTCAAAATGTTATCCATCTGTGAATCACTCTTTTTAAACATTGTTTTGGTCTCCTTAACAAAGGAAACCATGGCATCCTAAAGTGCCATCTTATTCTCACTTGGTTGACTATCAAACCATGGAAGAGGTTGCAGCACATTCTTTATGTTTCCATAAGAAAAATCTCATGATTTCGAAGCCCTAGATGGTATTAACTTGCTTCATTCATTGAAACTATCATACTTGAATCTAAAACATATTTTACACTTTGTGGTATTATTTGGATTGTCAAGATTGAAATCTGATGAGATAAAGAAGCTATCTTGAGTTGAAAGGGCAGAAAACAACTCCAATTCATGAATCGTGGCAACTTTCTTAGCCATAGATCTTTTAGATGACCATTTATAGTTGTTTGAGGCCATTTCTTCCAAAAGAGAAGTAGCACCTTTAGCTATCTTTGACATCAAAGTTCCACTAGAAGCAACATTAACTATGGTTCTAGTTTGCCCATGTAACTCGTTATAGAATATCTGAACTTGCAACCAATCTAGAAATCCATGTTGAGGGCAATGCAGAATCATATCTTTATACTTTTCCCATGTTTCATAGAGTGTCTCAAAATCATTTTGTCTGAATTGACCAATCTCACTCCTCACTTGGGCTATTTTTCCAAATGGAAAAAATTAGTAATTAAATTTTCTACCATGTCTTGCCAACTAGTGATGCTTCCTGGTTGTAGAGATTGTAGCCAACCTCTAGCCTTTAACTCAATGAAAAGGAAGCAACCTTAATCTAATGGTCTTCAGTAACACCACTAATCTTTATAGTGTCACAAATCTCCAAAAACATCGCCAAATGATTATTGGGATTATCAAGTGGTGATCCACTAAATTGGGCTTGTTGCACTATGCTGATCAATATAGGTTTGAGCTTAAAATTATTGGCATTAATGGTTCAACATCTTACACTTGAGTAACTATCGTTCATAATTGGCCAACATAATCCTTCAAGGTGCGTGGTTATGCATTCTTCTCTCTTTCAGTCATAGCTAGTACTTTCTTCTTTCTTCATGATCTAAAGGTTCTTTCAATCTCCAAATCAAAAGGAATAATATTTCGAGTTCTAGCATAGCGCAACCAACGTCAAAAACACACATAGAGAAATATAAATATAAAAAATATAAAATAAAAATAAAATATAGTTCTAAATTAAAAAATATATTACTTTGTATCTATATTGGCAAAAATAAGAAAAAATCATCCCTCGTAACGGCGCAAAAAACTTGATTTGTAAAAAACTGCAAGTGCATAGTATCGTAGTTTTATAATAAAGTGATCAGAAGATCATCATCTTAAGGGATTGATAACTTACTTTTCACAAATAACAAAATTATACTAATCTCAATTTTATCTAGAAAAATAACTAAGGTTGTTGTAATTGAAATTTAAAATAAAATCAATTTAAAGAAAATATACAAAAGAAAATATACAAAAGAAAATAAATATGTTCAAAAGTCAAATTAATGGGAAGAAAACTTTTAGGAAATCAATTTCATCTAATCACTCACTATGTTTTACTCATCTAGCTAATTGAATTTAATTCTCTTTGTTTGCTAACAATCTCCAAAAAATATCCAAAAGCCTCTTTCGATAGTCAATTGCAAATATTCTTGTTCAACAATTTACACAAGAGTATGCAATTTAATAAAGAAAGAAAGCATGAAGACTAATGATTTTAATACTACATATGCTCATATAAGTCTTTTGATCTCTATATTTACCTATGCCAAAATATTTCAAATCTATCTTATGATTCCTTCTTTCGATAGTAATTCGCAAGACTAAAATAATCTAATTAATGGCCAGTTAATTAGAAGCAATAAACTCAGAATAAATCAGACAAACATAAATAAAAATAATTCAATTTAACATAGAAAATCAAGCATGGTTCAGAATTAATTTACATCTTTTTCCTAGAATAAAGAAAATTTAGTTCATGCTAAAAATTAAATTTAACATAAAAGAATTCACCATAATTTTCTGAGAAGAGTCAAAATAAAATTGAATTGCAAAAAAAATCTACTTTCGTAGCATTTTCTTCTTCTTCCCTTAATTCTCTGTTGCTAGTGTTTCTCGTTCTGCTACTATTGTTTCTCTTTTTTTGTTCTCCTCGTTGGTGGCCCATGTTATATATATATATATAGACATCTTAATTTAAATTCTATTTATATAAATCTTCATTTATATTTGAGAGTTCTTAGATGATATGTGATGAATTATAAAAATACTTCACACACACAAGAAAATTCAATGTGAAAATGTGACATACTTGAATTGCATTCAATGCTTAGATAAAATTCTTATATTTCTTTGACTTATGTTATTTATATGACCAATGAGAAATGTTTTGAAAATCACTATTTTGAGTGCATATATTCTTCTTTTATTTCTTTCCTTTTGCTTGAAGACTAGCAAAATCTTAAGCTTGTGGGTGTGATAACTCTATGTTTTAGAGTTATTTTGTCCAATTTATTAATTATAATTGCTATGTTCTTAAGGTTTTTAGTTAATTTTAAGTTTCTAAATTATTATTTGGTGTTACTTTTGTAAGAAATTATATTTTTAGAGAAAATAAAAATTTAAATTAAAAAGGATTTAAATGAAAATAACAAAAGTTGAAAATTTAATTTGAATTAAAAAGAGGGATTAAATGAAATTAATATAAATTTGAATTTAAAATTGTTTTCTGCGCAGAAAGAGAGTCCCATGTGCGAATTTATCAATGTGGCTCACACACCGTCAGATCGTGTGTGCTTTCTAGTCTCCCCGTGAAACAGTCACTTATGGAGTCCAACTGTTTTGCACAGCCAACACGCAATATTCTCCTACAACAAGGTCCATCAAATCTGTGTTGGCCCTCGCGTCTCACCCTGTCTGAAGCTACCACATGTTATATTATCCTAATAGCGAATTAGAGCTCACCACATGTCATGCGTAGTGTAAAATCAATTCAAAAAATTTCCCACTACCACAGCTCATTCTGCACGGTTTTTCTACCCTTTTGCACGCCTTTTTTGAGCAATGTTTTGGGGTATTTTTGGAGAGAGAAGAGGCCATAAATAAGGGGTTATCCTGTTTCTAAAAAAAGGGAGGAGAACACACAGAAGCCATTTTTGGCTTTTGTTGTTGTTTTGTTAAGAAAACAGAGAGAAAACGCAAACAACAAAGAAGAAGAGAAAAGGATGAACTCTATTTTCTCATTGAGGAATCGTGAAAAATTTTCTTCTAATCTTTTTTTTCTTTTAATTTTATTTCCCTAAAATGTTTAAATATTTTCGTATTGTAATTTCAATATTTTCTATGAACTAAATTATTTGTTCTAGGGTTACAATGTAGCTTAAATTATGAAACTTGAATTAATTATTTTTGAATTATTTGTGAGATGTTTTTAATTTGTTTATTCTATTTATGTTTAATGCCTTTGATTATTGGAAGATTAATCAATTGATCGGTGAACCCTAATGAACATGGGAAAGGAATTTTCGTATGTTGCTCGTGGATAGAATAACATATATTTATATGGGATAGGAATATACATTTATTGTATGTATAACTATTGAGAACTTTGAGCTTAATGAATCTTTGGTAAATTTAATTCTCATAGGAATATAGTGAATTATTTTAGCGAGATGTGTCTATTTATTATTAGAAGATACATGTAGATAAATTAGTAGTTCTTGGTTAATAAATTAAATGCGAAAACATAAATCAAGAGAAAATAATATGATTCAAGTGGATTAATTGGTGAAATTGCAATCCTAGAGTTTTCTTTAAGTGTTAATTTCATATATTGTTATTTAAAATTAGTTTAGTTAAACTCTATCCAACTATCGATTGTTTGGATAAAATTAGGTTGAAACAATAGATACTTGTGATTGTGTATACTTGCACGTTCATGTTCTCTTAAGAGACCAACAATATGCTTCTAAAATTTTGTATCTTCATTATCTTCAAATCTGTAATAAAATTTAAATAATAATAATGAAGTATAAAATTAGACTAAATTTAAAGTTGAGAAGTAATAAATTATGTCAAATTATACAAGTCATGAGGTAGATGTGTGCATGACCTTTTACAATCTTTTACAATAGATATTGCAAGCAAGGACTACATGAAATCATAGGCATTCTACTATTACACTTAATACATAAAATCATAAGCATTATATTACTATTTTAGTACATAAATCATAGATATTCTATTAGTATATGTAGGACATAAAATCATAGGCATTTTGCTAATCTTACATGCAAAATATTACATAAAATTATGAATTTTCTAACACTACATATAGTAAGCATGCATTAAAAGATGGTGGCATTGTAATTGACAAGCTATGAATGGTCATAGATGATCATTCATCAAACAATTCAAAATCCTTATCAACTTTCACTACACAGTAAATTGATTTGCCATGCAAATCAATAAACTATGCATTATGAAAGGTTTTGTAAGAATATCAACTTTTAATCAAAGGAAGGCATAAATTGGACCTTGAGTTATGATGAATGCTGGAAAGCACTTAATATAACTAGATTTATGTACTTTAAATGATAAGATATATTTATATTTGAATAGTTTTATCATGTCATACAAATTTATATTTTTGTAATCATAGATATATTTTGTTATTTTTTTAAGTATTTTTAACTTCAAAATAATTTAATTGATCAATACTCACAAAATAGTACATGAAAGAACTCCATTACAACATTGAAGCATAAAATATTAACATATGTAGAGCTTACATATATTCCAAACCATTGTAAAGGATGTATTATTAAAAATAGGGGTTCTAAAAGTTCAGAGAAATGCGTGCTACAGCATGGAAATATTGTATGCAGCGGTGCAAGTGAAATAGATTGAGGATTTAGCATGTACAACCTGTCTCTTGACGCTGTATGAAATAGAAGTGTGTCGTGTCTCATGCCTAAATGTTTGACTTTTATCTCAATTTCTTCACCTATTAAATGGACCCTAAACCCCAATTATAAATCATCCCTCAACTCTCTTCCAACTATAATTTCTAGTTTCTCTTTAGCTTTTATTTCCTTTTTTATAGTTTTAAAGTTCTTCTCTCAAATTGAGAGTTGAACGAATATAGTTTATGTAGAAGTTTTCATTTTGATTCAGTAAATAGTGTTGACAAATCTGTTTGTAGTTTTTCCAAATACATAAAACATTATTAAAAGTTTTATAAGGATAAATTTATGGTATAATTTAAATGCATTATTTTCATATTAACTTTATGTATTGTTTTGAATGTTGTATTTAATTTACTGATTATTGATTAAATTAAGCATGTCTCATTAAAAATACTATAGGATGTTAGATATGTTATTATGCTTGTGAAATATTAAAGTAGCTAAAACATTTTTATAAAATAAATTAAGATTTATTTTTTCATCAAGATTTATACAAAAAGTTTGTTAAAGAAAAATATAGAACATAGTATTTTCGTAATAAACAGAAGAGTTAGATTTCATATTTAATTATCTAAATCTGATTTAGAGTCAACTCTTCAATTTTTAATTTGATTATTTAGATCTTTAACAAACTCTATTTCAAAGATTTTTATAACAATTATTATTAAAAATATATGAACAACATATTTTTTGTAGTAATTTTAAAATTTGAAAGTTAGTTTTTAGATACTTAAATTTTAAACCTAACTTGGATACCCTGAATGAAAGTCTAATTACATGGTCGATCTTAAGCAATAATTAAATGGTTTGTTAATTACTTAGAAATAAATCATAATTTAATAATTAATTATTCTGTAATCCCGACCTTAGAACATTAATTGATTTGTTATTAAAAACTAATTTGATACCTACCTTAAGTTATTTTCTTATTATAAAGAGAGAATCAATACATCTTAATTCATATATTTAATAACCTAATTAATATTAAGAAAATATAATTAATTAAATAATTTATCCCATAAATTCTACTCTGAATGAAAATATTTATTTGTCAATTATTTGTGGAATCTATCTTAATTTTGTATTATTAGATTAAATTTTTAAAAACCCAAACTTTTTGATAAAATGTTTAGGTTTAATTTTCACTTTTAATTTTTTTTGAATTATTTAAAAACCATGTGATTTCTTTTTAGACCAACCTTGGAAGTATACTTATCATTTTCTATAAGAGATTCGTATGCTTGCAAGTTATTCAAAAATATAAAAAATTTATACATCAAGTTTTCGCACTCAAGTTTTTGGCGTCGTTATGACAGAGGAGTAACATTTTTAATTTTTTATTATTAAAATGTTAAAAAAAATTCACGTCATAAATATTGTGATTTTTATTTAAATATTTACATATCTAGGTTATTAATTAATAATTTTATATATTTTAAAATATAAAATTTCAATATATATATATATAAATATATATATAAGTAAAAAGGTTAATTTTAAATAAAGTTAAAAAATTCTTCAAAAAAATTTATTTTCTTAGTTTGCATTTCATTTCTTTTCTTTTATTCTTAATTTAATGTAATTTTTTTTATTTTAGTTGTTTTATCAATTCTTCTTCATTAGTTTTAAATTTTAATTTTAATTTTCTTTTTCTTATTTACTTTATTTTATTTTATTGTTTTAATTTTATTTTATTTCTTTTAATTACTTTGTGTTTAGTATTTCTCTGTACGAACTTATTTTTAATATAATTTATTTTCTTTTACTAATTTGTGTGTAATATGTATTTTTCTTTGTTTCGATACTTATGAGAGAGCGTATATATTAGTATTAAGTGATATGGTATCTTGATTTTTCTTTTATATTATTAATGTACAAAAGGTAAGAGATTTTTGAGAAAAGAACTTATACCCTTTATTAAGATCTATTAGCTCAAAAAAATATCAATAAAGATGGACATTTATAAGGTCGAAGATGAATAACCCCAAGTATAAGTACATATGGGTGATGCTGAATATAAATTGAAAATTATGAAGGAATATGCATTGCCAATCATTGGCAATACTGGTTCTTGCATATAGTTGGGAGTAGTTGGAAGGAATTATGAATTGAAAAATATTCATTATTCTTTATTACCTTCATTTTATGGTATGCATAATGAAGCCTTTTAAACTTTATTATAGAATTTTATGCTAATATGTAGACAATTCCACTAAAGAGGCTGGATGAAGACCAACTTAGGATGAAGTGTTTTTCTTACAAACCCAAAGATAAAGATAAGTCTTGGTTCATGACTCTATAGTCGTGCTCATTAACTACTTGAGAGGTAGTCTATAATAAATTTATAGGTATATACTATTCTCACAAAAAATTGTAGAGTTCAAGGAAAAAATAACAATATTCTTTCAAATGGATAGAGAACCCTTCTATGAAACTTGGGACCAATTCAAGGTCCTTTTGATTCAATTTCCACATAATAGCTATCTATTGCAAGTACAAAACCAATTCTTATATGAAGGACCAACACAGTAGTGTCAATAGACTTTTGACAATGCTGTAGGAGAATCTATGGGAGAAAAGATGGCATAACAAACTTATGAGCTTTATGAGATGTTGGGTACTAATTCCCAACAAAATAATGCTAGAGAAAGAAGATCAGGAATCAATAAAGTTAGCTCCAAGAATGAAATGACCTTGCAACTTGCAGAATTAACTAAGAAAGCTAAATTGCTCACTACCCATCAAATGTCAAATCAAGAGATATGTGAAGTTTGTAGTTCAATTGGACATAGTGATTTGAATTGTTCAAATGCAGGAGATTCTAGTATGGATACCTTGGTAGAAGCCAATTATATTCAAAGGTATCATTCCAACACCTATAGCTACCCTAACCTTACTTGGAAACCAAATGATTACCAAGCATATACCCAAAACCAAACATAAAATCCATATGAAAACCAATTTTACCCACTAAGTCAATCTAATAAGCCAATCTTAGAAGATAATTTGAATTCCTTTATTCAAATTAGTAGAGACAACTAGTTCATGAATAATCAAAGGTTGAACTTAGTTGAGGCTTTAGTAAAAATGGTTGAAGTTAGAGTTGGGCAACTAAAAGAATGCATACAAAAGAAAAGAGAAAGCTACCCAGCCAAGCAGAACAAGCAAAATATTTTACAATCCTTTGAAGTGGTAAGGTAGTCCATAAAATATTACCTAACATTTCTAATGATTTACCATTTAGTCTAGGTAATAAAAAAGGTGAAATTATAGTCTCCCACACTAGAGAGATAGGTAGTAATAATGATAAACCTTCTAAAAAATTGATTAGGGATTCAACTTACATACCAAAATTCATAAAACATAAAAAAATAAACCAGAAATCAATACCATTTCCACACCGACGGAAGGAATCCAAAAAAAATAAGAAATTCTATAATCTTTATAATATACTTTCTAAAGTTAATATCAATTTACCTTTATTAGAAGTAATCAAGAATATGACCTCCTATGCTAAGTTCCTTAGGGAATCAAACACAAAGAAAAGGTGATATAAGCTTAATCAAAGAGTAATGGTATTCGAATTTTCTAGTGCTGTGCTTCAACACCAAATACCCCCAAAGTTAAAAGATAGAGGAATTTTTATAAAAAAAACTACTATGGGAGAGAGAAACTAGTATAAATTTTATGTCATACTCTATTTTCTTACAGCTAGGCTTGGGAGATCTAAAACCTATAATCATGTCCATTTTGCTTACAGATAGATCTATTAAATATTTGAAAGGAATGATTAAGGATGTTCTTGTACAAGTAGAAGAACTTGTAATACCTATGGATTTTACGGTTCTAGATATGAAAAAACCACCCATTGACAAAAAACATACAATATTTCTTGGAAGACCATTCATGGAAACTACTAAGACAATTATTGATGTCAAAGATGGAAATTTAACAATGAAAATCCTAAGAGAGACTGTCCATTTTAAATTTTTTAACTCTTCATCTTTTCCTTCTATATCTTCCATTGATGAATGTTTCAATGTTGATTCAATGGATATACTTGTACATATCAATTTTCTATAGTATATAATGAAAAAAATATAAAATACTCTTACTGTTGAAAAGGAAGAAGATGATTTAGATGAGAAAACTAAGAGGTATCATAATCTATTAGATAGTGCTAAATTATTAGGAGAATCATGTACACCCTTAGATCTACTTAGAACACCATCTGGGGATGAGGTGACTCCACCAAACTTAGAACTTAAAGATTTACCTAAGTAGCTTAAGTATGTGTTTTTGGGAGAAGGGGAAAATCTATCTTTACTTTTGTGTTATTATATTAAATCTTTAAAAATCCAAACTTTGTGACGGGATATTTAGTGGTGAGAGCTACAAAACTCATGTTATTACAACAAATTATAGGTGTTATAGGAATATCAATTTGCATCTCATTTAAAAGTGAAGTAACCTATGTATCTCAGGTCACCTTTTATTTATTTTAATTGAATCGTAAATCAATCCTAAATCAAAATATAAACCTAGTCATCATTGCTAGGTAGATTTTATTCATCATGTTACGTACAAAAAATGAGAGAACTAAACTTCACAAGATCATAATTCTTAGCAACCTTCAACATAGGTATCAACTCTACGTGTCACACTATCACAAAGCAACAAGTTATTACTTAAAATAAGAATATTAACGAATAGTATTACTGATGAAATAAATAGGGGTAACTATTCTTTGCTATCACATGGGAAAACCTATATATTCCCAAGATAATCTAGTAGCATCTTAAACTAGTATTAAACATACACATGAAGTAAATTAGTTAATTACTCTTATTCATACATTCATAGTAATGGAATTTAATCATAGTGTCGAACATATAAAAACATAAGAATATTAAGCAAAAATCATTATAATATTTTATTCATTAAAAGTATAATCAAGGGCTTGAAAGTTTCCCATAAGCACTATAAATAAACTAACAAGGTAGAATCATAATTAAAATTGATAGAAGAAGAAGAAGAAAAATGAGAAATACTTCTCAATTGCCTCTTGAATGTCTATCTTTCCTCTAGCCTTTTCTCTCTCTGTAGATCTAAATATGTTTTCTCTAAAATCTGTATCTATAATTTGTATAATATGTGGCTCATTTTGTTGTAAACCCTAGCGACATATTTAATGTAAAAGAGTTACGTATGATGACAATGTAGTTAGGATAGGGTTGAAGAAGTTTAAAATAATTAAAATGCTATTAACATAAATCTGGAATTTATTGGATAAACATGAGATTGTAATCATGTGTTGGAGTGTAAATTCGAATTCATGGACCACGATACACATATTCATGTCACGATGTGATTCTAATTCTAGTTTTGTGAAAATTCATCTTAAAGGTATCTTGCTACGGCGCACATAGACTTATGCCATGATGCATCCTTAATTTGACACTTTAATGTTTTGACTCCTTTTTTATGTATCTTGTATAAATATTTGCATCTAGGTCCTTCCATGAAGGACAATTATCACCTTGGTTGTGAGATTTGATTAGTCTTTTGTATTTTAAATCTTTTAAGTCCAAAAATACATGAAACACATAAAAATATACCCAATGATTCCAAAGCAAATTATAATATACTTAGGTTAAAATGCGATATTAAAACCTAATTCACTTAATTAATCCCGATGAATCACAAGATATGCGTGCTTTTAGGTACATGTCACAACCTCTAACTAGCTTATGGCTAGTTCCTAGCAAGATAAGTACTCAAAAGAAGTCCTTAAAAAGATAATAAATAATTAAATATTAAACTAAATCATTTTCCTAGATTAATACAATTGCATTTAGTATATGCAATAAGCCTTTAAACCCTTACACTATTGAATGAGTTGTAGTCTCGTGAGGGTTTTCAATGATGCTACCCCATAAACATTACAACTAAACTAAAAAAAATAAAAATAAAAAATCAATAAACTAGAAAAATAAACAAAGATTCTAAAAATCAAATCAATTATACATTTTCCTCAAAGATTGCCCATAATATTCAATATATAAATTATTTAAATCTGACTTTTCATCAAAGATAAATTCAAATATTAATTTCATTTTTGTGATCAACTGTAAGACATCCATCTTATAACAAACATAAAATTTTCATACTGGATAATCTTATGCATGACATTGATAGAACAATATTCTTGGTCTCTAGATTATGCAAATATGATATGTGTAAGCATTGTAATCACAAATTCTATATGCTTACCTTTCAATTAACTCTCTACCAATGTATAATGGTCATAATATTTTGGATCAATAGGTCTTTATCAAGGTTATAACATTATACTAAAGTTTTGAGTTATGAAAGAACGAGAAGGAGAATAAAAAATAAGAGAACTTAATTAAATTCAAATACCACCATTTTAAGTTCTAAAATAGCTCCAAACTCATCTAAGCCATATTTATATTCACATCCATAGCAAGTATACTATGGGTACAATTTATAATTGTATCAAATATCAATATACTCTCTTTTATCTTTCCTTTTTTCCCTTTGTTTTTATTTTTCTCTTCTTCTCAATTTCTCATCTTTTTATAACTAAAGAGATATAAAATTACACTACCAACCTTTCATCTTTTTTAATTCAAAATTTATTTTCTACAACCCCCAACCTGTTATTTTAAATATTGTTTGTTTTTGTTATAGTCTATTTTTATTGAAAATTTCACCATTTATTCATAGAGAGTTTATATCAATCGTGTGTTTATTTTATGTCCTCTTAAAAAGTGGAAGGGTAGGATAATATTTTTATTTAGCTCATAAAAGGGTACATTATTGCATGTTAAAGAAATAAAAGCTTTATAATTCATATAAGCTCAAAAGGGATACTAATGATAAATATACAATTGGTAGGCTTGAAAAGTTACAAATGGTCCAAAAATGGCCTACATTCTCTCCTAAGCATTGTGTATTCTATGATTTTTCCTTGAGTGTTTCTCAAAGTAAGTTATAGAGTTTGTTGAGACCTCAAATATGTTTATGAAACATTCACACATAAAATAGTCTTAAGGTCTCAAATTACTCAAATTCTTACTGCCAACCATAAAAGTTTCACACTAACTTCAATTCACATTCAAATCATTCCTTAATTGAAGTAAAACTTAGAGCCCTCTAGAAATAAAAATTATCACAATCATATTCATATCATTGACATATAAATTGACCGAAACACTCAAATAAAACAAATTAAAAATAAAAATAAAAATTTTGAAAAATTGTGTCCAAATTTTGATTGAACTTTAAATAAAAATATAAAAGTTAACTTTCTCACCCCGAACTTAAAATTTACATTTTTTTCCTATGCATCTAAAAAGAATAGAGAAAAAGAAAAGTTACCTTGTAGTGGTGAATTGTATTAAGTCCATATTCTTAGTTCGTCATATGTATCAATGCTAATCATGAGAATTAAAATATACCTCACAAATAATGCATCACCAAAATAGAGTTAAGATGTTCAACAAAATACCTAATAAATTCCAAAATAAAAGAAAAATTACATCAAATAAAAAAATACTATAAAGCAATAAATAAAATAAAAAGAAAATAAACTAAATGATAAATTGGAAAATCTAAGGAATAATTGAGATTTTTGAGCTCTAGTTTCCATGTCTTTTGGTGTGTATTTTTCAGCGGTTTCTTATGGCTAAAAGACAAAGTTGTCACTTGGATATTCTAGTGCTTCTTCTAATTGACTACACTCATAACTAGAATGAGCGAGTTGTAACCGTTGCATCCTATAGATGGTATTCATATAATTGGACCGATATTGCATATGTCCACTAAGCCATTCTTTCTATTGTATTTGATATGCCTCCATTTTGTCAACCTTTTTTTTCTGTAATTTATCAAACCTATCCTTTTAAAGGTATTCTTTAAGAAAATGCTCTTTTGTTGGCTTTAGAAGCTTTATTTCCACTTTAAAGGCTTTCCATGTACTTCGAGTTTAATATGTAACCGAGTCGAAGCAATATATCATCGGTAGGCATTCACACCCTAGATCTAGCATAAAGTACTCTAATGAGTTGTAGGAAAAAATAATGAACTTCATGATTATTCATCGACAATCTTATTCTTTGATTCATAGTTGTCTTGAAATTCATGCTTTTAGAGGTTTGGATTGCAAAAAGTAATAGAGCTCTTTATTTATCAATTGAATTATAATGCTTATTTGGCATCAATTTAGAATAGTGGAAATATTACCAAACACGGGAGATGTTTATTGATTCTTTAGCATCAAATCCTTTATGTCTCTCATTCGTCATATCTCACTCTTCTCCTTCTATGGTTAAGCTCTCTATAACTTTTTCATAATATCTATGCTTTAAATAAGTCTTATACTCCCTTTGAGTTACATTTATGGTGGATGCATTAAAGGGTATAAACATTCCTCTAACCACAACCTTATCATTAATAGCTTTAGGTACATTAGCATAGAATTCTATCACCACACAATACCAGTTTCAAGACTCTTTCAAATATTTTCCATCATAGGTTTTCTATCACATCATTTACACAAGGGGATGTGTTTTTTGAAAAATCACTACCCCTTTCTACAAAAACTTTTGTTCACCTCTGTAGCTTTTTCAAATATCTTTTGAGTCTCAAGGCTAATTCTATCGAGGTTTGTTTCTATAAATCCAAAAATATCCACACTTCTTAATCCAAAATTAATTTTACAAAATTAACCACTACATCAACCAAATGAAACTTGAAGATTTAATGCACTTACTTGAAGATGATATGAAGAAACCCCAAAAATATGATCTTTATGTGAAATCTCTAAAAGAAGATCCTAAACAAGCTTCAATATTGACGTAGATATTAGATATTAGGAGGAAAATTGCGATTTTTTGGTAAAGATTAAATTTTTAGTTGAGAAATATGAGAGAGGGGCAAGTGGGGTGTTGAGGCCTTTAATTTGTTTTTTGAAAAATTGATATTTTGATTTATTTTCTCATGTGGGGGGATTTTTTTTGGTGTTTAAAACTTACACAAGCCACGATGTATACTAAAATAATTCCCCATAATCCAACACAAAATTCCAATTTTGGTTAAAAATAAAAACTAAAACTAAAACAATTAAGAAAAATACTCATAAATAATGAAAATAAATCAAATAAAAATAGTGTTTGATAATAATATATCCTCCACCCCTAACCTAAGCTAGATAATATCTGCATTATAATCAAAAGACACACAAAAAATAAAAAAAAATAAAAATTAAATAGTAAACGTAATACAAAAAACGTAATAAAAACAAATAGCTAAAAATAAATTGAAAGAAATCAATGGGTTGCCTCCTATATATCGCTTGGTTTAATGTCGTCAGCCCACTAGATATGACTTCTAGCTAAAGTTGAAACCACTTGAAAGTTCTTGGTTAGGACCTTTTGGTTGCTTGTAAAGTTTTGCAACATTAGCATTGACAACCTTTTTTGAATTGATCACATTTTGTTAGGAAATTTTGGTAGATATTGGTGCTTCAATCTTTCTCAATGTTGTGGATAATTGGCTAATCTAAGTCTCTAGTTGTTAAATGAATCCTTATTATCCTAGTGATATTTAGCATTATGATTCGCAAAAGCCAGAACCATATCCTTTAGAGATGATGAGTGCTTAAAAGCACTCAATATATTAGGATTTTATGCATTCAATTAATTAAATAGATTTTTATTTATCTAGTTTTACTATTATTTTATACAAATCTATCTTTTCAGAGTCACGGGTATATTTTATTATATTTTAGATATTTTATCTTAAAAAGATAAAAGTGATCAATATTTGAAGAATTATATTATTATGCTCCAAAACATCAAAACAAAAAGCGATACAAGAAAATATAAGTACAAAATGAATCAGAACAGAGCATTGTCATGGTCTGTAAACATTTTATGTCCCTGCGTAAGGCAACATGGACTGAGTATAACTACCCTAGATTCTTCGCAGGTTGTAGTGTGAAAAAGTTGTGTGCTATATCATGAGATGTTTGGACCGGGTGAAATGTGTATGACAATTACGTGCATTTAGTGGCATGAACTATTATGTGCCATGGCACCAAATCATATGATTTCATTTTCTGAACCTATAAATAGGACCCCTTATATATTATATCAATTATCCCTTTCATAGCTTTTAAGCTTTTCTCTTCTTAGTCTCTTAAGCTTTTAGCTTTTCCTTCATTAGGTTAAAGTTATTCTCTCATTTGAAAGTTGAGCAAATTTAGTTTAGGTGTGGCATTCTGTTTGGAGGTTTTCTATAAATTATTCAGAGATTCTGTTGAGGTATATTTTCAATGTATTCTTTTCAACACTATGCCAAAATTGACTTTTAAATTCGGTTCACCGAACCGACTTTAAATGCGATGAATTAAAATGTAAAGTTAGTTCAACTTTAAACGTAAAGTCGATTCACGCATTGAACCAACCGACTTTAAATTATTATTTTTACAAAATTTACTCATTCTCTATTATATTTAGATTAAAACCTGTATTTGAAATCATTACATAATAGCAAAAATAAAACCAAAATTTATATAATAAATAGTTTAAATAATACAAATAATTGAATTAATTAATTGCTTGAGAATTAAATTTATTACAAAAATAATAATTTATACACAATACATATATATTTAACTTAAATTACAAATAAAATGATGTTGTCTCTTTTGTCATGGATTTTATGATATTCTCACTTTATTTCAAGGAGAGTAAGCTTGGTTGGCTTAAAATCACCAGCATAGTGACCAGAAAAATGGGCAAAAAATAGTTGGTCTCCCCTAAATACATGAGCACGTAAACATCCAACAAACAAGTAGTTCAAGCATCAGAGATATAGGAATGGAGCAATTAAAGTGTTATAAAAATTATCATGGTGTTGTCCTATGTTATTTAAGATCGTCAAATTCTTCTATTGATGTTATAATTTGAACAAAGTATTATGTCCATTCTTCTCGTAAATCATCAAATATTTGCATATCATAGCCCCACTTGTTCCAACCAAAGAACTATATGTAATTAAATTCAAAATAAGAATGTAATATCAATAATTCACAAAAACTAACTTATATATGTTAAAAGATTAGTAAAATAGATTACCACATCGACACTGAAAAGATATAACAATAACCTTATCTCTTAGAAATCATATTAGCACTGTATTAATCTTTTGTCTATAAATATGAAGCTATTTGGAGTAAAGCTGGTATTTTTAATGCTATAATGAGCTCTAAATATGAAGTTAATTTTAAATCTGATTTGTTAGTTAGGTCAGTTGAGTTTTGGTGCCCATCAACTTACGGAACAACTGTTTTTTGCCCAACCAACCAAAATAACAAATCAAAGTTACACTTGACTTCATATTTAGAGCTCATTATAGCATTAAAAATACCAGCTTAATTCTAGATAGTTTCATATTTATAGACAAAAGATTAATACAGTGTTAATATGATTTCGAAGGGATAAGGTTATTATTATATCACTTCGGTGTCGATGTGGTAAATTCTTTTACTAATATTTTAACATATATAAGTTATTTTTTTTTTTTTGAATTCATGATATTATACTAGAATGATGATTATTAGTGGTTTTTCTGTACTTGGTTGGCCAATGACTACCATGATGTTGTCATACAAGTGAACTAGGCAAGAGTTATGAGATGAAGTTTGGGCAAAAAATAGGTCCATATAACAATTCATTCCCCTAAATACATGAGCACATAAACATTCATCAAACAAGTTGCCTAGACTTCAGACACAAGAATAGAGAAATTAAAGCATTATAAAAATTACCATAATATTGTCATATGCTATTCAAGATCATCAGAATCTTCTCCTAATTCTTCTTGTGTTGATATAATTTAAACCATGTGTTTTGCCCATTTCTCATATAAATCATCAAAATTTTGTGGGTCATAGCCCGACTTGTTCCAACCAAAGAACTACATGTATTTAAATTCCAAATAAGAATGTAATTTCATGAATTCACAAAAAATAACTCATATATATTAAAAATGTATATTGGTAAAAGCGATTACCACATCTTCAATTGGAATTTTGATATTTGTGATGATTTCCCTCATAAACTTCATGGCATAATAACCACACATGACTCCATCATTTTGTTGTGGAACCTACAAAAAAAAGTGTACATTATTTTACATATTTGAACATCTTTATTAGTCAATAGTAAAATTAATTAATTATTAATATTCATTTGTACATACCATAACTTTGTCTCATATAAGCTTATGAGATTTTTTAAGGGTAATGCCCTTACCCTTGTTCCACAACTTCATGTCCTATCAAAGTTTATAACGGTTAGTTTTTTTTATTAAATATTACAAAGAACAATAGAAGAAAAATAACTAGCTATAACTCATACATTTCAACAACTTCTTTTGTATCTTTACTCGATTCTATAGAAGCTAAGTCACAGTACCAAACATGATTTCCATATAGATCATGAATTACCAACATCCAATGATCTTGGCCTTGTTCAAATCTTAGTGGCCAAGGGATTATCAACTTCTGATTTTTGTTAAGTTTTAATGCCCTATCACATAATCATTGAGCTCTGATGCTAACATCCTTCTCTTGATATTAATTGACAAATGAAGAATCATAGAACATTGCATAATCATAACTATACTTTTTCCATGGCTTCTTCTTGAATGACTTAGTGCACGATGATTTCCCACTAGACATAGATTTACAACGAGATACTTGCTTTGTATCTCTTAAATGTGTCACACTTACTAATTATGGTATAATATACTAAAGAGGAAGAATTATATATGTATTATTTTTATATACTATGTTTAGTTTACTGATAATTTATTAAATTAAGTATGTTTGCCAAAATTTATAATAGGATATTAGTAATGTTGTTATGCTTATAAAATATTGAAATGGGTAAAACATTTTTACAAAATTAAGTATTATTTTTTATTCAAAATTTTTATAAATTTTATTACAAAAAATATAGTAATATTAGAATTTATATACATATTATCTGAATCTGATTTAGAGTACTACTTTTTTATCTGTGTTTTGGTTCATATGTGTACTTGGAGTGTAAACTCTATTTTGAATATTTTTATAAGAATTATTATGGAAAGATATATTGACGACATAACTTTCATAATAGTTTCAAAATCTTACGGTGAGTTCTTAGATAGTTAAAATCTTGAATCCAACTTTGATACCTTAAATAAAGTTTAAATTGTGAGGCCTCATCTAAGGAAGGTAAATTAAATGGTTTATTAATCTCTTAAAAAATTTAATAATTAATCTATTGGTAGGTCACATCTAAGGATATTAATTGGTTTATTATTAATAATAAGAATGATCATTATCCTAAGATATTTTCATACAAAAATGGAGGAATCAATAATCTT
This sequence comes from Hippophae tibetana, assembly GCA_037013495.1. Taxonomy (NCBI): domain Eukaryota; kingdom Viridiplantae; phylum Streptophyta; class Magnoliopsida; order Rosales; family Elaeagnaceae; genus Hippophae; species Hippophae tibetana. Next base: position 38,057,019 of record CM072803.1, read on the forward strand.
AATTAATATATTTAATATTCTATTTAATATTAAGCAAGCATAATCGACAAACTAATTCATTTCATAAATTCTCTACAACATGATAAATGTCAAAATATTTGAATATTTGTTGAATCTATATTGAATCTATATTTATTTTTATGTCATTAGATTAGGTTTTTAAACCCAAGCTTTGTGGAAGAATATTTAGGTTTGATTTTTGTTTTAAAGAATTTATTGACTAATTTAAAAACCACATGATTTCTCTTTAAACCAGTCTTGGAAATATACTATCATTTTCTATAAATGGCTCGTTCACTTATGAGTATTTTATAAATTTTACAAAATTTGACAATAAATGTTTTATGCATCAATTTTTTGGCACCGTTACTAAGGAATTGGTAATAGCATCAAAAACTCGCTAAATTTTATATCATTAAGTTTTTGGCATTATTATCACGGAATAAAAAAATTTTAAAATTTTTATTATAAAAATTTTAAAAATATTTGTGTTGTAAATATTGTGATTCTTATTTAAAATTTTAAAATATCTAGTTATTAATTAATTTTAGATATTTTAAATTTTAAATTTTCTTTTATGTGAAAAATATATCAAAGTTTTTTTGAAAATAAAAAAATCTAAAATTTATGTCACCATTATTAGTTAAATAAAAAAAAATCTACAATTTATGAATACTTTAATAGTTGACTAAAAACTTTAAAACAAATCTACAAATATGTTCATTTTTTTCTAACTATTTTTTTAGTTGATTTAGATATTAATTATTAACTTAATTTCTTTTTAAAATATTATATTTTGTATTTTTTTTATATTAAATTTAATTTTTATTTTAACTCTAATTTAATTTAATTTAATTTATTTATTTATATACTAATTTTCATTTCTTTTTGTTTAGTATTTTTATTTACTAACTTTTTATTTACCTATAATTATTTACTAATTTTAATTATTTTTTTATTTGTTTCTTTTTATTTCTTTTCTCCTATTTATTTTTATCGTTATTTTATTTTTATTATTTCTTTTACTTTTTTATTTTATTTTTTATTTAATTATGTCATTTTTCTAATATTTTTTTGTTTAGTAATTTTTATTTCTTGTTTATTTTTTTTTCTTTTGTTGGTTTTTTATTTACATATTTTATTTTATTTTTGTTATTTCTTTTTTTTCGTTATTTTATTTGTTATTTTTTTTATTATTCTTGTTTAGTATTTTTGTTTAATTTAAAAAAATCTGAGTTGTGGTACGGTTTTTCAATTAGCAACATGGGGTTCTCGTAATAAAATTGATTGAAGAAAAAAATATTTTCACATGAGTTCTTGTTTGAATACGTTGTGTTCTATTTTTGCTACAATAAATTTTTAAACTAAGAAAGTACATTTCAAATAAGAACCAAACTATTTTTTCTATTTCTTCTTCTACAAACTTTATTTTATCCATGCCCTAAACCTAAATAATTTTGAAGTTATCTCTAAAACATTCTGAAAATGTTAATTTCAATATCACCCTTGGTGATTAAAAATAAAAGGAGAGATAAATACTTTGTTAGATTTAGGCGAAGTACAAATTTAATGTCTTATTCATTATACTTGTAGTTAAGAGTGGGTGAACTAAAACCTGCAATCATGTACCTACTTCTATAAACTCAATACCTATAGATTTTGTAATTTCAATAAACTCAATAACAAGGGGGACATTGAATATATTAATTTATGAAAATGAAGATCCTTTAAAAAGCATCTTGTTGAGACATTAAATTAAGCACTGGATGGGAGGCAACCCATCATTGTAAGTAATATTAATTTCTTTGTTTTAATTTGTTTGTTTTTTTTATATTAATTTATTTATTTTGTTTCCTATTTTGTGAGTATTATTAGAATTGTTAAATTTTATAACCATTTGTTGAAATTTATGAGAAGTATACAATATGCTTTCTATATAATATATTTATTTTTTGGATTAATAGATGCACCTGTAATTTCATATTGACTTTCAACATGATCATCAAATGGATAATTTTTATTTCTATTATTATTTATCTTTAATTTACCATTGTTACATTGAAGGTAATATAAGATCTAAGTTAGGGGTGGAGAAAAATTACATTATAAAATTTATGCTTAAATAAAATTTCTATATGTTCATAGTTACATTATATTATTTTTAAATTTCTTTTTGTGTGCTTTTAATTTATTTATTTTCATTATTTAGGATTTTTAAGATAACTTTAAAAAAATTCTTATAAAATTATAATGTTGTTTAGTTAAATTTATAAAAATGATTAAGTTTTTGCATTGTTAGATTAATTTCAAAAATATTTCATGGAGTAATATAACGATTAGTGAGTTTTTGTCATAATTAGTATTTCATGATAAAATATTGAAATTATGATAAACCTGGTTAAGAATCAAATAGTAGAGACTACCTTCTGAGAATATATTTTGAGTCATTATCTTCCTATTATGAGTGATGACATTTTTCTAGTCTTTAAAACACTATTGTTATAAATTTTAAATTACTAGATGATATCTAGATGTTTTTGTATTGAATATTAGGAATTTTACATCTAAATAAAGTATCATATATTTATTTTTTATTACTTAAATTGAATGAGTTAAATAGAAATGAAAAGTATATGTCACTCTTTGTTCAACATGACTTCTAAAAAAGAGACATATATGAGGTTACCTAAACCAATACAAAAGAAAAAGCCACAAATTAGTCACTCATCTTATCATACAAAATATGTACAATATTTCCATGGGTCCTTTCTTTAAATTTATATATATAAAAAGAGTGAAGCAAAAATAAGAAAAGAGAGAAAAATGAATAATATAAACTAAATACTATAACCCATTATCCTTCAAAGTGGTGATATGTAGTTAAGTACAAAAGAAAAAAGAAAAATATAGAAAATAATTCCCTAAGAAAGCATTTTCATTTTTTTCATCTCTTTAAGGCATATTACTTGAGATTTTTATTTGATGAATTTAATGGATGTCTAAAAATGATATTTGATTTCTTTATAAAATCCTTTCATTTTATTCCTTTCATGAGATCAATATTATGCACTATATTTTAGCATTTCCTTCTTTAAACATATGCAAAACTATTAGTTTATTTCTTTACATAAACTCTATTTGCATAGACCTTTTAATGAGTGCTTGAGCCAATAGGATCATTCCATTTGAAAGTATGCATTGTGAGGTTAGAGTTAAAGAAAATTTGCATTCCTTACACTGATATTGGATAAATTTAATATTGATACATTTTTTATTAAAATATTAAAGTGATTTTCGCCAAATTATTATAGGAAATTATGAATTTTTAGAATATTAAGATAACTTATGCTATAGAATTTAATTGTAATCTTAAAAGAGATTAAAGAGCATTAGAAGTTTTGTTATTTTTACTTTGTTGTAAATGTTTTTTCTTTTTATGTTGTTTTTTTTCTATTTGTTTTTAATTTTTTGCATTTTAACTTTGATGTTTATGGGTATCCTATCTAAAACTCCTCACAAGACTTCAACTCATCCACTAGGGCAACCTAAGGATTTAAAGGCTTATTGCATACGCTAAATGCAACTGTATCAATCTATGAAAATGATTTAGGATAGTTTAGTTTTTGTTTTTAGTTTTTCACCATTCTTGCTAAGAAACTAATAAGATGAGTGCTCAAAATCACTCAATATATCATGATTTTATGCATGTTAATTGATTAAATAGATTTTTACTTACTTAGTTTTACTATTATTTTATACAAATATATTTTTTTCGGAATCATGGGTATATTTTGTTATTTTGAAATATTTTAGCTTTAAAATACAAAATTGATCAATACTTGAAGATTATACTTGAAGAATTCCATTACAATACTCCAAACCATAAAAAAGTGATACAAGAAAATATGGGTATAAAGTGAATCAAATTAGAGCATATCATGGCATGAAAATATTGTGTGCTATGGCAAGAGGCAACACAGACTGAGTATAATTTCCCCAAACTCTTTGCGCGCTACGATGGGGAAATTTTTGGACCAAGTACAATGCATGTGATAGTAATGTGCATGTCATGGTGTGAACTATTGTGTGCCGTGATGCCAAATCATTTAATCTCATTTTCTGAATTTATAAATAAGACACTTATTCCATTGTATCAATGATCTTTTTCTATCTTTTTAGCCCTTCTCTTCTCAGTCTATTAAGCTTTTAGCTTTTCTTTTATTAGTTTAAAGTTCTTCCCTCATTTTAGAGTTAAACAAATTTAGTTTATGTAATAGTTATATTTTCAATTCAATAAACAAGTTCAGTATTCTATTTTGAGATTTTTCATAAATAATTTAGAGATTGTGTTGAGGTATATTTTCAATGTATTCTTTTCAGATATTCTTTATGTGTTATTTTTATATGCTATGTTTAATTTACTGATAATTTATTAAATTAAACATGTCTAGCTAAAACTATAATGTGATGTTAGTAATGTTGTTATGCTTGTAAAATATTAAAATGGGTAAAATAGTTTTACAAAATTAAGTATTATTTTCTATTCAAGAAATCTACAAAGTTTATTATAGAAAATATAGTGATGTCAGAATTTTCATAATAAACTAAAAATATAAAAGTTAGATTTAAGACTTAATTATCTGAATATGATTTAGAGTATTATTCTTTTTATATGTGATTTGGTTTATAAGTGTACTTGAAATGTAAACTCTATTTCGAAGAAGTTTATAAGAATTATTATTGAAGGATATATTGAAGACAAAACTTTGATAGTAGTTTTAAAATCTGAAAGTTAGTTCTCAGATAATTAAAATATTGAATCCAACTTTGACACCTTGAATGAAGTTTAAACTGTCAGGTCTCACTTAAAGAATACAAATTAAATAGTTTATTAATATCTTAGAAAAGAATTATAATTTAATAATTAATCAATTGGTAGGCTCCATCTAAGGATATTAATTGGTTCATTATTAATAATGAGAATAATCTCTACCCTAGGATATTTTCATATAAAAAAAAGGAGAATCAATAATCTTAATTTATATCTTTAATAACCTACTTAATATTGAGCAATCACAATCAACTAAATAATACATAATACATCCCATAAATTCTCCATAGCATGATAAATATCTAAATGCATTAATGTTTATTAAATCTATTTATATTTGTTTTTTCATTAGATTAGATTTTCAAATCCAAACTTTATGACATAATGTTTAGGTTTTATTTTTATTTTTAAGAATTTAAGAAAATCATAGGATTCCTCTTTAGAGCAACCTTGGAAGTAAACTTATCATTTTGTCATAGAATTCCTCTTTACATATGATGACAATAATGTTTTACTTCTCAACTTTAGAATTTAGTCTAATTTTATTGATTTTAGATTTCATTATTGTTATTTAAATTTTATTGTAGATTTGAAGAAAATAAAGATTCAAAATTTTAAAAGCATATCATCTAAGAACTCTCAAATTTTAATTAAGATTTATTACGTTCAAATTCAAAAGGAAAGCTGAAAAATAGAAAAAGATTTGCTGATATAAAGAAAAACTAAGAAAAGCAAAACGTGGTAACAAAAAGACAAAAAAAGGCATAACAGTTGGAGAGACATGCATGTTGAAAACGCTGGAAATAAAAGGCTAGCTGAAACTAGGGTTGAAACTTAAATTGAATAGAGGCATACGATTTTGATTATATATATGTGTGAGAGAGAGAGAGAATAGAGGCGCTGGTAGAAAAAAAAGGGAGGATCAAAAACTCGTAGTGGAAAGAAAAGAGATAAAAAACAAAAATGGAGGCGAACAAAACAAGAAAAGGCACGAAGCTGAGGCAAAAAATAGAAGAGAAGGGCTGAAAGAGAGAAACAAGAAGTAGATTTTTTGGCGCTCATTTTCTTTTCAATGCTTCATAGAAATTTTTTTGTGAATTCGTTTATGTTGAATTTAATTTTTAGCATGAACTAAATTTTCTTTATTCTAGGAAAAAGATGAAATCTAATTCCAAAATATGCTTGATTTTTCATGTTAATTCAAATTATTTTTCTTCATGTTTGTTTAATTTATTCTAAGTTTATTGCGTCTAATTAACTGACCATTAATTAGATGATTTTAATCTTGTAATTTGTTATCGAAAGAGGGAATTATAGGATAAATCTAGAATATTTTAGCGTAGATAAATATAGAGATTGAAATACTTGTATAAACCTGTGTAGTATTAAAATCATTGGTCTTAATGCTTTCTTGATTTGTTAAATTGCATACTCTTGTGTAAATTGATGAACAAGAATGTTTCCAATTGACTATCGAAATAGTCTTTTTGATATTTTTTGGAGATTGTTAACAATAGAGAGAATTAAATTCAATTAGCTAGATGGGTAAAGCATGGTGAGGGATTAGGTAAAATCGATTTCCTAGAAGTTTTCTTCCCATTAATTTGATCTTCAAACAACAACTTTCTTTTATTTTATGCATTTTCTTTAAATTGATTTTATATTAAATTCCAATTACAATAACCTTAGTGACTTCTCTAGATAAAATTGAGATTAGCATAATTTTAGTATTTGTCAAAAGTAAGTTACCAATCTCTAAGGAGGATACTCTTCTTATCACTTTACTATAAAACCATGATATTGTGTACTTGCAACTTTGCACAGATAAACAAAATTTTATAATCAAGTTTTTGTGCATCAAGAGATTTTTCTTAAGGCTGGTGCTATTGAGGTAGCTTAAGATTTTAAAATCCAGGTGGACATTGTTGATTGTTGAGGAATATAGTGGGCCTATTATTTCCATAGCTAAAATTTAGATGATCATTCCATTCTACCTTATAGGTCTTAGAATAGGGATCATACCTATAGGGATCATACTTGGAACTCTATGTTTGAAAGCCTCTAAGAATATTGGCTTGTCCAAAATTATTATCTTGAAAAGTAGGGTATGTGTTAGTGAGATGTCCCACTTAAGAATATATGTTACAAGCCTTAACCTATCTACTAGTTAACTTTTACACTAAGGGTAAATTAAGTAATTATCTCATTTACTTTTAATTCTGGGTTACTATGGATGCCAAATTGTTGAGAGTTGACTGTCATAATTGCAATTTAATTTCTTACCTCAAGTGAAGTTTTGTTCACTAAGGCTCCACCATTAGTATCATCTACCCTACTTTTATTCATGGGTATTAATCCTTTTATAGAAATATTGGAGAAGTAATTGTTGAATAACATAACATAGTGGTGAGGACACCTTGTACCTAACCTCTTAAATCTTTCCCAATAATCATATAGGTTTCCCCATTGATTTGTCTTATGTCAAACCATGTGAATATAGACCTAAAAGAAGATAATAGAGTCATTCCTTTACAATATCAGTAAGTGAGAAGGGGAATTCTCTAAGTTTAATTTTCTCTTCATTGACCCCAGTTAGTTTCATAGTAGTGCATACTATATGAAATTATTTCAAAGGTCTTCGCCTGATAAGCCATTGAAAGTAGGTAAAAGATAAATTAATCCAAATCTGAGTTTGAATTTTACTTCCAAGTTTGGATACACAACTCACAAGGCTTGTTGCTCCAAATTAGTTGTAGCTAATTCTTTTAGTGTTGTCTATTGCTACCATCACTTTGAATTCAGTTTCATTTAACTTGTAAAAGTGGATTCTATTGTATCTGGTTGTAATGACCCTTTTGATATTTAGACTGTGAGAATGTTTTTGTGCATTCAGATCCTAAAATTAAAAGATAAAAAGTTAGTAAACTAAAAATATAAACTAAAAAGTAAAGCAAAAAACTAAAAAAGAAGTTAAATAAAAATCTAAAAAAAAAGTTAAGTAAAAATAAAATTCTAAAATGAAATTAAATTGGTGAAATAAAAAAAATAAATTTAAAGAATTTAAATTAAAATACAATACAAATATAAATGTAAAAAAATATAGTTAGTGAAATACAAATGTATTAGTAAAAATGAAAAATACAATTCTAAAAATAAAAATGAGAACATAAAATATAAAAATTAATTTAACAGTCGCTGAAAAAAGTTAGTAGAAAAATAAAAAATAAATTAAAATATATATATATTTATATAAATTTTAAATTAATAATTATAAACTAAATGAAATAAAAAGAATAATTTTTTTATAAATATAAATAAACTAATAAATAGTGACAAAATTGTAAAACAAATTCCACATAAATGATGGCAAAAACTTGATACACTTACAAATACATAAATATACGAGATCAAACTGTACAAGTGATAAATAATTTAAGAATAAATATTGTGGAACCCACGAGAAATGCTACAATAAAAATCAATAATTACTAGCCTATTAATAGATTAATAAGGGAGGGTTTTAAAAATAGTTTTAAATAGAAAATAAAATATAAATATAAATTAATAAATAAAATACATGAGCATATAGATCAAGAGACATATGTGATATAACAATCCTCACCACTAGCCTATTTATTAATCAATTATATCATAAATTAATATTTGAGTTATCACTGAAGTAACAAAAATAGCTTGGAAAATCTTTGTATTAGTCGACACGACTTCCAACCCGTCTTTTCTTACTTTTAATTGAAGTAGAATACATCCTTGAATCAATCCTTTATCAACATATAAATCTAGTCATCGTTGCTAGATAAAATACATTGATCGCATTACATACTAAACTTTGCAAAATCACAATTCTTAGTAACCTTCAATGAATATGTCAACTATATTTCATATTGTCACAAAGAAATAGTTACCACTTCGAATAAGAATATTAATGAATACCATAACTAACAAAATAAATAGGGATAAGCATTACTGGCTATCATACGGGAAAGCCTATATATTTTCAGAATAATCTAGTAACATCTTAAACTAGTATTAAACATATACATGTAGAAAATTATTTAATTAATCTAATTCATCAATGCATAGTTATGGAATTTAATGAGAGTCGAAAACATCAAAACTCAATGATGTTATCTAAAAATTATTATAACATTTTATTCATTAAAATCATAGTCTAAGGCTTGAAAAATTCTTATAATCACATAAATAAATTAGCTAAGTAGACTCATAATTAAAATAGATAGTAGAAGAAGAAGAAGAAGAAGAAGAAGAAGAAAAATAAGAAATATGCCTTAATTTCCTCTTAAAAGTCTATCTTGCCTTAAGCCTTGTATCTCTTTCTGTAGACCTAAATATATTTTCTCTAAAATTTGTATCTATAATATGTATAATCTATGGCTTATTTTATTGTTAATCCTAGCTACATATTTATATTAAAAGAGTCATATATGAACAATGTAGTTAGGATAGGATTGAAGTTTAAAACAATTAAAATTCTATTAACACAAATCTGGAATTGTTTGCATAAACATGAGCTTGTAATGAAGCATTGGAGTACAAATCTGAGTTGTGGGTCACAACGTACATAGACTCATGTTATGGCACGACTCTAATTCTAGTTTTGTGCAAATTCATCCCAAAGGTGTTGTGCCATGGCACACATAGATTCATGCCATGACATGCCCTTAATTTTAACATTTTAATGTTTTGGCCACTCTTTGATATATCTTGTATAAATATTTGTATCTAGGTCCTTTCATATATGAAAATTATACCCCTAGTTATGAATTTGCATGGAAATTTTCATAGGGTTGAAAATCTCAAAACCCAAGGATGTTATCTAAAAATAATTATGACATTTTATTTACTAAAGTCATAGTCTAGGGCTTAGAAATTACCCATAATCGCATAAATAAATTAGCTAGACAGAATCATAATTAAAATAGATAGAAGAAGAAGAAGAAATTTTCCTTAAAACAATTAAAATTATATTAACGCAAATTTGGAACTGATTGGATAAATGTAAGTTTGTAATCAAGCTTTGGAGTGAAAATCAGAGTTATAGGTCACAACGTACATAGACTCATGTTATGGCATGACTCTAATTCCAGTTATTTGCAAATGCATCCCAAGAGTTCTATCGAGGTGCATAGAGACTCATGTTGCAACATGCCCTTAATTTTGACACTTCAATGTTTTGACCCCTCTTTGATGTATCTTGTATAAATAGTTGTATCTTGGCCTTCCATATATGACAATTATACCCCTAGTTATGAGATTGGATTGGTCTTTTTTCATTTGAATATTTTAAGTCCAAAAATACCTAAAATACATTAAAAAACCTTATGATTTTGAAAACATAATTTGTAAAATACTTAAGTTGTAATGCGATATTAGAACCAAAGTCACTTAATTAATTTCGATAAATCACAAGATATGTTTTCTTTTTAGGCATATATCACTCCTCGTTGGGTGAACTTGATAAGTGATGAATTTTGTTTTTACTTGTCCATGTCCCCTGTCTAGCAAATAAAGTAACCCAATAACCATCAAGTAAGGAGTAAGGAGGCTAAATAGTCCTCCCACATGGGATACATAGGTATGACACCTACTCTAGGAAAGGGTCATGATTTCATAATAGTGAATCTCCTCATTCAGGTGAATATGACAAGTGAAGAGTTTCATTAATAGTTTGTCCATGCTCCTTGTCTCATGAATAAAATAATGTTATAACCCTCATGTAAGGAGTGAAGAGGCAAAATGGTCCCACCCACTTGGGATGTGGGTGTCAGAGACATGACGCCTAGCCTAAGAAAGGATTGTGAATTCACAAAAATGAACCTCTTCTTTAAAGTCAACGTGAAAAGTAAAAAATTAATTTTCAACTTGTCCATGTCCTTTTTCTTATGATTAAAATAACTTGATACCCGTAAGAGGCATGATGCCCATCCTAAGCAAGGATCATGAATTCACAAAAGTAAATCTCCTCTATTGGGTGAACATGACAAGTAAAAAATTTCATTTTTGACTTGTACATATCCTCCATCTATTAATTAAAATAACATGATACCCACAAGTAAGGAGTGAGTGAGCTAAATTATCCCTCCCACTTGGGATATAGGTGTAAGAGGTGTGATTCCCATCCTAAGAAAGGGGTATGAGTTGACAACAATGAACCTCTTCCATAAGGTAAACATGATAAATGAAAATTTTCATTTTCCATCGGTCCATGTATTTGTCTTGAGAAACAAATTATGAGATAACCCTTAAGTAAGGAGTGAAGAGGCTAAATGGTCCTTCCATCCCACTTTGGATACAGATGTAAGAAGTGTGACACCCATCCTAAGAAAGAGTTTTATGTTCACAAAAGTGAATCTCCTCTTGGGGTGAATATGACAAGTGAATAATTTCATTTTCAAGTAAGGATTAAGGAGGCTAAATGGTGCCCCATACTTGGGATGCAGGTGTAAGAGGCATGACACACATCCTAAGAAAGGGTCATGATTTCACAAAAGTGAACCTTCTTTTTACAATGAATTTAACAAGTGAAGAATTTCATTTTTGACTTATCCATCTCCCTATTTTGCGAATAAAATAATGTGATAACCCCCAAGTAAGGAGATAGGAGGCTAAATGGCCAACCCACATTGAATATGGGTGTAAGAGGCGTGACAACCATCCTAATAAATGGTTGTGAATTCACAATAGTGAACCTCCTATTTGGAGTGAACGCGACAAGTGAAGAATTTCATTTTCAACTTGTCCATGTCCCCTATCTCGCTACTTAAATAACATTAGAACCCCCAAGTAATATGTGAGGAGGCTAAATGGTCTTATTCACTTAGAATGTAGTAGTAAAAGGCATGATGCCCATCCCAAGAAAGGGTCATGAGACAAGTGAATAATTTAATTTTTTGCTTGTCCATGTTCCTTGTTTCATGAATAAAATAATGCAATAACCTTAAAGTGAAGGAGTAAGGAGGCTAAATGGTACCCACAGTTGGGATACATGTGTCAGAGGAGTGACACACACCCTAAAAACGAATCTTTAGTTCACAAAAACGAAACTCCTCTTTAGAGTGAACATGTAAGTACAAAATTTTATTTTTGACTTGTCCATCACCTATGTCTCGTGATTAAAATAACATGATATCTCAAAGTAAGGAGTGAGGAGGCTAAATAGTCCTTCCGAAAGATGCAGTTGTAAGAGGCAAGCATAAATTGAATAATTTAATAATTTAATAAAAATTTAATATTTAATTTATATACATAAAGTTATTTTTAATTTAAATAATATTAATTTAATTAAATAAATACCAACACGAACTTTCATGCTATTAAAAAAACTCATTTTAAACACTAACACTATTTATTTAATTTGAATCTTATTTAATGAAATTATAAAATATATAATAAAAATGAAATACTATAATAGCATTATGGGTTAGATCTAGTTAAAAACAAATTCAACCATCTTAGATTAGTTTTGAAAATTTTAGAACAAACCAACCCGATGAAAAATTTAAAATCGAGTAATATAAATTGAATTAATTCAGATTAAATGGATCGATATAAATTGGGTAAATTTTGATCCGGTATCTACCACCGAATGGATTGATTACATCATGTATTTTTTATTTTTCTTTGTTAAATGCTTTTATAAATTTTAAATATATAATTATTTTATTTTAAATATGTTAAAAAAAATTAAAATATAACTACAAGGTTCCCAGAATTTCTGTCACTTTAGATCTCATAAAAGCTGCCTTTTGAAATTTGCATAATTCAAATTTCTTACTTTTCTTAATTTCTTTTTATGCTAATTGCCAATTCCACATGTCAGAGTCTCTTTGAGCTATTCACCAACTTCTCCAACGAATCCATTGCAAGATCCTTAAAAGATTCGTATGCAGTCATCCTTGTCTTTTAAGGCATAAAAAAATACCATTGTTTCACTTGAGATGCCCGTTGGGTACATTGACAGATTACTATATTCCAATTCTGAAGTTCCCTAATATGAGCATGAATCTGATTCTCAAAATGGGTTTGGCTGTTGTACCTAAGATTCTTAGTAAAAAATAATCCCATATATCACTTGTTATTTCTATTAATATTAAGTTAAACAATTTTTTAGATATTCAAAGTTTTGTTATTTTTATCCCATTCATACATAAGATATTTTTTAATTAAATTTTATCATGTATTAATTAATATTAATTATTAATTAATTAATATGATAAAATTTAATTAATGTTAATAAATTTGTATGATAAAACTTAATCACAAAAAAATATTATATAAATAGGATAAAAAATATTCATATAAAATTTATTAATGTTTGATTACCTAAAAAAATTATTTTATTTAATATTGATAGTGAATTTATTACTCACATCTTGCACTTTTTTTAAATAAAAATAAACTATTAAAATATACATATTCTACTACATGTCAATTTGTATCTAAGATTCTCTTTGAGCAGGGCTATATCACCGTTTAAGGAATACATTCGTCATTCTCTACATAAAATAAAATGAGACTTTTAATCAACTTTTTAAATTATATAATATTATTTTATTAATAAATTTTTTGATTAAATAATAAATATATTTAATAGAGCTAATTTATCATTTTAAAGTTTTTTCCCTTTTTACTATTCTCTCTTTTTTTTTTTGAATTTTGGAGTTATTTTTTAGATATAAAGTTAAAAATATCAACAATTTTCTATTACATTCCTTTCATTTTTTATATTTTTTTTGAGTTAACCTCTGTATTCTTTCTATAGTTGGAAAATAAAATCAATTATACCAACTATCATACTTGATGCATATTTTCGCAAGTGTATGAATCATTCAAGTAATAAAGTATACAAAAGTACGGATATCAAACCCACAAGGAATGACGTTACTAAGTATCGAAATTGACTAATCCTAATTTTATTTGAAAACCGAATTGTTGAAATTGTTTAAGAATCAAATTAACTTAAAACTAAACGCAAATAACACAATTGAATGTTGTTCACAAATGATTAAAAACACTAAGGCATTTGAATTCGCTAAATCAATTTAATCCGATTTCAAGTCATGTTATATGATAATCAAAGCTAAAAGTGATGGTTGAAAAACCCAAATTTACCTAATACTCTTTCTCGAGTTATATTAGAATTACTTATCTATGAAAACCAACTATATTTCTATGAAGATTTAATCACAAATAAGCACATTACGATTTATGAAATTTCTAGAAGAACCACATACATCATGCATTAGTTCTCACACTCGCATTCAACATACGATATTTATCACAAGAAACATTCATTACACATCTCCTCTCGGTCTCAATATAATGCAACAAATCATTTAAATCTTGGCCAAAAATTTAAAAGCATTAAGCATGAAAATAAATACTCATCTTGAAAACAATGAACTCATATAACAATAACAAAAGAAATCAGATTTTCTTTATTCAACTACATCATAGCCTTAGCAAAAACGAATTAGTTCATAATAAAAATAAGAACAAACATATTCTCATTTGAATCCATGAATAACAAAGCTAAATAAAATGTAGAAAATAAAAGCTAAGGAGAAGAAATGAAAAACTTTTGAAGATGAAGACTTGGTAGCAACAATGGTAATGATCCTTCAAGCTTCTTCAAACCTTCTCTCCAAAATTGTCTTTTCTTCTCCAAAAATGTCTTAGACCTCCTCTCTCTGTCGTGCCTCCTCTTTCTCCATCATATTGTATATATAGATCTAGGGTTTGGGGGGCAATTTTGGAACAAAACAACATAAAAATGTGTTTTCGGACGAAACTCGCCAACATCGACATTATTCTCGCCGCGACGAGATTTCTGGAAAATAAAATTTTTGGTTCTCTGATTTTGGCCGACGGTTAGATTAATGTGGCCGTCGGCTAGATGCATTTGGCCGGTGGCGAGATTAATGTGGCCGGCGGCGAGATGAATTTTTCAAAACCTGTGCTCCCTGCATGATTTTTGCCGTATTCTCTGTAAGATTTTCGCCGACGGCGAGAATCTTCTCGCCGGCGACGGGATTCCAAATTTTGAAACTTTGTTTTCTTTTTATTTTCACTCAATCTCGATCATTGAAATTTGTCTCAAACTTCTCCAAAATTATGATTTTACCTGAAATTGTACTTTAAACACGAAATACCCGTGAAATGACATTTGTGGATTAAATAATCAAATAAACACAATTTTCACACAAATATCAACATTTAAATCATAACAAAAATGCAATAAGTTGACTCTTATCAACACTAAACAGTTTGAAGCTGGTATATTGGCTAGTATATTATAATTTTGTTTTGTGGGAAACAATAGAGTTTTAACAAAAAATCTATAAAAAATAAAGAGAATATAATTGAAAAACATTAATATTTTTAACTTTATAGTTGAAACAATGACTTCAAAACTGAATCAAAAAAGAGAAAATGATATAAAAGAGAAAAAACATTAAAATTATAATTTTTCTGTTAAATATATTTTATTACTATGTCATAAATTTTTATTAATAAAATAATATCATATAATCATTTTTATTAATTGAATGATATCGGTTATCCAGGCAAAATTATTGAAATATTCACTTAACATGGATAAAATTATTCTCAAAATACTTAATATCCATAATATATATTATACTTTTTTTTTTATAAAATTGCACTTCAAATTCTCCGTCAATGTATATATTCAATTTGTTAATACAATTTAAACATATATGCTGAACATAATCAATATATATTTTTTTAATAACTCAGACAGTACACACAAAAAAAGTTGAAAATAGGGATATGTTAACATATTATGCATTCTAAAACACTAACTGATTTTTAGAGGTATGGAGCCACATATATACTTAATACTTATTGACAATGGTAGACTTTTAACATTTTTTTTAATAAAAAATACAACACACAAAGGTACGAGGATGAGAGTAGGGATAAGTCAACTTTATTATACATTCTAAATCTAAAAAACAAAACTTGTAGAGATACGTGGACACTTATATACTCTCTCACACGTTACTTATTTGCAATGCGGGTCTTCTAACACTTATTTTAATAATTTTTTCAATAAATATAAACATAACACGTACAAAAGAAATGGGGATGAGAGTATGGATAAACCTATTCATCATTACATTCTAAAAGGCTAGTTGAATATATGTATAGTACATTTATGAATATGTGTTAGAACATATGTTAACAACGTTTATAAAAACTTGATATATTCATTGATTGTAAGGGATTAAAAATAAAATTCTACCTATAAAAAAGATTATCTTATATACACTTGAAATCTATATTAAATCATAACTATATATATTATAAGATTAAAAATTTGGTGAAATAGGCCCCAAAATAACTGGTACTTATCAGGATACCCCAATAAATTTTTATTTTTCTTCACAAATAACCTTGGGTTATAATAACAATTCTCAAATAAGTTCAAGGTTTGCATATTGTCAAAGTTAAATCTATTAAGTAGACTTGGTCAAAAATTTTAATTTTTTTTTGGTGAAAAGACTAAATAAATTTATACTTATTTCATTTAGTCTTAGTCTTCTAAATGTGACATAAGTAAAGAACATGAATAAAAAATATTGGGTGATTGGACAAGTTTTTACAACCAAAAAACTTAGATTTTTTATTTATTTATTTTGAATAGTTTGGTCCAATAATTTTAAGAGAAAAATAAGTTCTAGATGCTTTATTTATTGTAAAAATGAGACTTAAATTTTTTACTTATTTTTTATAACATTTTAAGCCTATTCTTACGAAAAAGTAACAACTACAAATTCAATTTTAATTTTTTAATTTTTTTAATTATTTTAGATAATAATTGTTATAGCTTAAATAAATTGTAACTAAAAGAATTGAAAAATATAAAACATAAAAAATAATTATTTATTATTGTATAATCACTTTTTTATAATAATATAATTAAAATATTACAAAAAATAAATATTAGATTTGAGTATGACTTTCATAATAAGTATAGGATATTTAGAGTCATCTCCCTTGATGTTTTATTGGTGAGTTTCTATTCTTGAAATTGCTAACTAACATATGCCGATTTAGGTAACAATTTTGGCAAAAACTAAGCTCAACTTAATTGTGTTAATCCCAAATTCTCGTGTTTTTCAATTACAAAAAGGAGAAAGGAAAAAAAGAAAACTATTATTTTTACTCAAATAACCATCAAGAATAAAATATTTTACAACATTAAACTTCAAAATATATTTTTTTCATCATTTTTACCCAATATAAATTGCATGAGAAAGTTGAATTTGTATAAAGTTATAAAATTGTACAATTACTGAATTATGTAAAAAGTAGCTGAATATGTTGTGTTAATAAAAAAATGAAATTCCAAATTTAACTTTCTTTTTTTAGGAATAATATCTCAAATACTCCTTAAATTTGACATATCTTTAATTATGCTCTTGAAATTTATAAAATATCAAAAATACTCTTAAATTTTAATGGTGCTAATTTTTCATCAATTATTATTTAGACTATTATTCTTAGGCTCTAATACCAATTTTTATAGATCAATATAATTTTTAATCAGGGTTAATATTGACCTAATTGATGGTCTTTGTCTATTTACTAAATGCAATATTTGTCTAAAAAACTTATTATTTTTTGGTATAAATCTAATTTGTTTCTATATTTATTATAATTGCATAGCATATTATGTTCTTTGTTATGTTGGTTACTTAATTCTAATCCTGAATACATTAATTGTCTTTTAAAATTAAAAATTATTCTTTCATTTGTTAAATCTAATAGTTTTAATTTATGTACTAATGATTCAATGTTCATAGAGTATTATCTTGATAAATCATATGTATTGAATGCATATTATTTTGTCTCATTCGTAGTATACAAGTAGGTTTTTCTTGTGTACATACAGTATATTTATAATCTGTAAAGAAGTAGTATCCAAACATTAAGTTGTTGAATTCCTCTTCCTCTATTCTTACATATTTTTGACTAAAATAGTCTTTTAATATCCTTGAAACATGATAGTCTATGATGCTTGTGATAGCTTTAATATAATCTGTATAGATCTAATAAGGTGTTAAATCTTTTAAAATTTTCAAAACAAATTTCATAATTCTCATCTTTAAAATATTCATTTAAATGATAGAGATAATCTTTATCAAATGTTTCTAATAGAATTATATTTGTATCTTTGATTTTATTTGGAATTATTAGTTTTTTATTTCTAAATACATTTTCCATTTTTCTATTTTAATAGTATTATGTCTTATTTAAGCCAATATTTAAAAATTCAAGATTCTTAACTGGCTTAAATTTATAATTATTATACCTGAATATGATAGGTCCACCACGATCTTTCCTTCTATTCGTCTTCTTTTGTTACACATGTTATGCCTCAACTTTGCTCAAACCTCAACTCCCTCTAGATAATGGTGAGCCTTCTGCATCCATATCCAATAGTTGACTTACTATAGAAGAGTAACTAAACTCAATTTTATTCATAAGATAATAATTATTACAACTTTAGGCCAACTAAGAACCTTGAAGGGGTGCTTAGCCGCTCATAATTACTGGGTATAACATTATTGGTTTTGAGATTTCTAGATAGATGGGTTTTCTATGCTAGAGTGTTTCAAAGTAGAGAGCTCTAGATTTTTGTGTATTACTGTGTGTCTTGAATTGATAATAAGGGTCCCTTGGCACTATTTTTTCCTTGGCACATGTTGCCGACTAAGATGTGGTGTCTACATCTTTATTTCTTTTGTCGTCTTCTGTCGACAATTTCTTTTCTTATTTTTCTTTGTCATTTTCTGCCGAAAGTTCCTTTGATGAAGTTGATGATGACGCATCTTCATCTTCTTGGTCTTTCATGTAGAGAATGCATTTATGGTATTTGGTGTCTTTTCTGGCATAGAAGCAGAATACCTTCCTTGTATCTTGACCAATTTCTAGGTTGTTACAATTAAAGTTGGTTTTGTATTTGGTAATTTTTCACCATCTTCTTCTGACAGGGCCATGCTACTGTGGGAAATGATGATGACTTTACTAGTTGAATAATTTACTTTAATCTTTTTGAGTTTATAGTAAATTTGGCCTATCATTTGACCTCTTAGTACATAGAGTTCTTCTATGTTGAATACCTTTTCTGAAAGTGCCTTTGGTTTGGGAACTTCTATATTTGTGTTAGAAATCCCTATCTTGATGAAGTGGTAGGGACTAATACTTCCTTCCTCATTCTAGTCCATTAATGAATTGAAAAATCTAAGATAAATAGGTTTATCACCTACTTTAATCTTCCTTCTGAAGTTCTTGATTGCCTTTTTAAAATTCTTTGGGAAATAATTTAATTCACTTAAATTAATTCCTGGATATATATATTTTCTATTAGTCTTGCATGAGATGATTTATACACAAATATTGGATCAACTCCTTCCAATATATTAAATTTACTTCCTACAAGAAATTCCTTGTTTGTAGCATAGAACTTCATATCATCAATACGTTCTTGGGTAGATTTTCTGGCCAAGTTATAGAGACTCGATCATTGTGGTTTATTGAGATTTCTATATTGGTCCTTTTCATCTTCAATGATTGGAGTAGTTCTAGGAGATGTCTCCTAGAATAGTACTGAATGTTTTACTATTTTTGATATCTCTAGAAAAGATCTTTCCACGATTTTTCATCCTACTTGGAGTTGTCGGTTGTTGTTGTAATGTTGTAGAATAATTTCTTACTATTTCCTCTAGAGTAATCAGTTTTGGTGTTTTGTAGTTGACATAACTATCTTCTGCTTCTATTCTATTGGTGAAGGTTCTATAAGTTACTCCACTAATTCCTAGAGTATATTTGATAGCTTCTGCCAAGTTGTTATAATTTTTTTGGTTTTAGGCCATTATAGACCACATGAACTTTTTTCTGTTTTTTTTTACCTTATATGCCCAATTGAACTTTGTGGTTTCAGAATTTTTTTGTGAATTGTTAGGTTCTTTCTTTTTTAATGGAGATTCCTTGTTTGAGCTTCTGGTCTCTAGAGGTTGTTTTGAACAATTAAGTTCTTCCTATTTCTTTCCTATCTCCATAAGAGATTTCTCAAGATATAACAGCTCGAGTTGTTATTGTAGGATTTTTATCTTCTTTTCCTTTATCTTGATTTTGATATCATGATGTTCCATTCCTGAAAGCATAAAAATAATTAGATGCGCTAATTCTCTGGTAAGGGTATCAACTAAACTATTTTTAGGTTCTGGAAGATATTCAACATCAAAATTGTAATGGTTTAACCATTGTTGCCATTTAACTAATCTTCCTTGTTTATAATCACTTGCAATATTAGTACTTAAGAAATAACCAAAATTATTGTTATCTATTATAACAATGAATCTTGAGTTCATAACATATATTACAAATTTCTTAATAGATTTTTTAACAACTAAATATTCGTTTTCATTACTATGGTAATTTAATTCTGAACCTTGGAAAGATCCTGATGTATATCTACAAAGATATTCATCTTTGTCATCTATTCTTGCTTTAATAACTCTTGTGAAGTATCTGTTTCAATTATCATATTATTATCTAGTCTTAGATGGTATAAAGTAGGTAAATTTTTACCTTTTCTTTTACTCTATCCATATATAGAGTATCTTCTTTTGTCCATTTCTAGATATGATCTTTTTTCAATTTTGCTTGTAATGGTTTTCTCATTTCTACAAGTTTCTTGACGTATGATTCTGTATATGTTAAACATCCTCAAAGTCTCTGTAATTGGTTTTTATCTTTTAATTCACTAGAAAAACCTTGAATATTATTTAGTATATGAGGTTATAGATTATGTTTTTCATCTTCAAGTTCCAACCCTACTTATTTGATCTTTTGTTGAGAAAGTATTGCTTTCTTTTCAAAGAGTAGAATACCTTATCTTCTACATTCTTGTAGAATATTGATAATATCCAAATAATATTTATTTAATTCATTACTGAAAACCAAAATATTAACTACGTAAACATAACAAATATCTTGTAATTTCTTGAAAATGTTATCCATGTATCTTTGAAAAATACATGGAGCTTGTTTTAATCCAAATGGTATAACTTTCCATTGGAATTGTCCTTACGGGCTACTAAATGCCATTAATTTTTCGGATTTTTCATCCAGTTTTATTTTCCAAAATCCGCTTTTGCAATCAAAACTCGAGAAGTTTTTCTTTCCTTTTATTAATGATAGTAGTTATTCCTTTTTTGGAATGAAGTATCCATTGTCAATGGTTTCTTTATTCAGTGCTTTAAAGTTTATTATCATTCTATTTTTTCCTCTTCTTTTCTTAGCTTCTTTTTCAACTAAGAATGTTGGACTATAGTAAGGTGAATTACTTGGTATTATGACTCTTAATTCCAAAAGTTCTTGAATTTGTTTTCCAAATTAAATCCTGTCTTTTAGAGTATAAATCATTAGTTTTACTCTTATGATCTTGTTAGGATCTCTTAATTTTATGTTGACTATTGTTTTAGATTTATTTATTTTTGGATTCAAAGGATTTTCTAAACTGATTATCTTTAATAGTTTTCTAATGCTTGTTAGGGCTTTGTCTTCTTGTATTTCATTAAGAAAAGAGTTTTGTTTCTCTTATATGTCTAATGAAATATTTTCTAAATAAGGTTTTTGTTGGTCTTCTATCTCACCACATTTTTGCTTTTTATGTTGTTGCATAAAAGTTGGGTTTGAGAAAGTTAATGTTTTTCTTATTTTGGAGACATAGATGGTATCTCTTTCTAAGGTTGTGAGACTTATTTTTTTCGAAATGTTGTGTGAAAGGTTAATATAGATTTAGGAAATTATTTCCTATTAACAAATCTACTCTTGTTTCTTGTTGATATATGGTAGGAATATGAAAATTTTCTCCTCCTATCATTATATTAGTATCTTTTAATACCTTATTAAGTTTTATTGTAATATTATTAGCAATTCTTACAATTAAGTCTTTTAGCACTTGTTTCCAGTTGTCTTTTGGAAATACATATATATTAGCTACACACATACTAGCTCCTATATCTATATATGCATGTCAATGATAAGTGTTATAGCCTTTAAAGTTTTGTCCTACTTTAATGTAAATACTATTTGGATTTGTAATACTATACAAATCATTCATCTTCTGATGAAGAATATCCATAATTTGATTCATATTTTGAGTCAGTTATTTCTTCCAATAGATATATACTATAAGTATCATCTATATCATATTCCTCGATTGGTTCTAATTCCATTTTGAAAGCTTCTTCTAAGATTTTTTCTTTTTGTGGAAATTCCTTTTTATGTTGAAGCCTGCTTGGACATTCGTTAGCATAATGTCCTTCTTCATTACATATCCAACATCTTTATTTTCTAAAATATATTTTCTTGTAGTTTTCTCTATTAAATCTCTTTTTATATTTTTGGAAATTTTGTTTTCTGAATTTGTATTTTTTAAATATTTTTATATTTATATTTTTGTTTATAGGATTTTATATTACATCCATATTTCTCTCGTATTCTAAAATCTCTTGTATCACAGCAGATTTTATCATTTCCTCTTATCTGTTTATATTCTTTTCTTTCTTGGCATTTAATAATGATCCAATCTTTAAAGCTTCTTATTCTTCCTCCTAGAGTATCTGGTATAGTTTCTCTATTCCTTTGTTTCCAATTTTCTATTAAGGTTTTATATAGTGTTCCAAGTAATTTTTGAAAAAAACATTTATTTATAAGTTGTTTGCATAAATGATGGTAATTTATGGTAATACATTTCATATTCACAAATAAAAGAATCTATGTAACATATGTTACAAATTTCCATATTTGTTAGATGTCATTTAGTTTTATTGATCTCATTTTCACTGGATTCAATGATAGTCTTTCCTTTATCTTCTCCAATAAATTCTTTGTATATTGCATTTATTACTATATCCAAGTATTCCTTCCTGTGGAAGCATTTCCTTGCATTAAAAAATGAGGTTGATATGTTAAGTTTGAAAACCAAACTTTAACATTTCTTGTCAATTTATGTGCTATAAGCACTCTACAGGTTGAAGGATTTGCTTAGGTAGTTTGAGAAGTTTGTATGAGCACACTCATTCCACTAGCCTATTCATTTAAGGCTTTCTTCTTATATGTTATACAATCTAAATTTAGAAGTTTAGACTTATAATTATCATGGAGTTTGAACTCTGGTGGAATACTACCTTTAGTTCCTCAATAAAACCCTTCCTCTATTTTAGATGGTTGTCTTCTTCTATCTGTGGTATCAGGTTGTTCTGTTCTTTGCCTATTTCTTTCTTCCTTAATGCCAATAAACTGACTAATGTTTCTATATCTCTATTTTCATGGTCTATGAATTTTCTTTCTAATTCTTTTCTATAATCCATTAAATTGGAATTATCTCTTTGTTCTTAGATTGTCCTTCATTTTTCCTTTTCTCATATTTAGGAAATAGAGAATTTGATCTCCTAGGTGGTTTTTATTTTAATCCTTCAAAGGGATCATATTTATAACATATTATTTCATTATTCCTATGTATGTTGTATACATCTTTTCATAATTTTGAAAATTTCTTATGCATATCTTGTTGTAGTTTATTATAACCACATTCTTTTATTTTCTTTAGTAATTCTTTTTTATATATCTATTATTTCTTGTAAATATTTTGTGTTTGATTCTTGGACTAAATCAATTTCCTTTGTTAATAATTGTACAATTTCAAATAATGTTGCGTAATTTTTTGCTACACCTATTAGGCTTCCATTTACTTCTAAATGCATATTTTTTATTTTATCTCTAAACATTATTTTTTCCTAATATGCAATCATGAACTAATGCCTTCATTATTTTGACTTTATTTTCTAGTTTTTTAACTTCTTGGTTAGAAGTTTCTCCTTCATGGTCTATAATATTAAACCTTGGCATGCTTTTAGTTTTAACAACATTACTTTTTCTTCCTATTATCAAGGGTTTTTTTTTTATATCTAATTTTCATTCTTCTGGTATTTCAAAATTTGTTAGTATTTCTAGTTTTATTATTTGTCTAAGTTCTTTAAAAGTTTTGTCTATTTCTATAAATTAATTTTGTCCGTATATTAAACTATTATGACTATTTGTTAAATAATATGCTACTAGATAATATATTGAAAATAGATTATTATGTTTTTCATTCATTCTTCTCTTTCAAATTTATAAGCTAGACTTAATACTTGATTTATATTTTTATCATGTATATTAATAAAAAATCTAGGATATACTGTAAATTTTAACTTTTGGTATCCTAAATTAACATGGATCATTCTTAAGAAGACATATTGCCTATTTATTATTCTGTTATATAATAATGTTATTTTTTTGTGTATCTATTTCTTCTCTAAAATAAGCTTTTATTAATATTTGAATTCCTACTAAATGAATGTATCCAATTTTTTCTCTCTGATAAAGAATTTTTGATAACTTATTTAATATAGTTTTTTAAATTAATTAATGGTGTAATATACCTTCATTTTCCATTTGTAATCTTAATATTCATTTTTATTACTTATATCATAATAAATTATGTTTTTTATAGGGAATAATTTTCTTAATAAAAATGATAAGTCTTTAAATTCATTTACTTTTTTAAGATTTAACTTTTTTTTTTTGAATTTTTTTTTAAATTTATATGTACTTATTACTATTTTTTGTAAAAAAATATCATGAGATGTCTTATGTTTTTATATCTATTATTTTTTGATATATTGTTTCTTCTTCCATTTTAGGTTTATATTTCAGGGATATTTTTTAATTTTTTGAAACTTAGTGTTAGATTTAACTTTCTTATGTTTTAGGGATATTTTTGATTTTTTAAAAATCTTAGAAGTATTTTTGAAGATTCCTTAAAGATTGTTAGTATTTTTTATATTAATTTTTTTAAAATATAAATAAAGATAAAAATCACTTAATTGAGAGTGGAGAGGGTTTTATAAAAATGAAAACAATTAACAAGTTATTATAGACCTCTATGCAAAATAATTTTGATCATGCGAGTTCGACGTCAACGCTCAGTGGAGATGTCTATTGTACTTGGGTTACTCGGCATCTTCTTTGTGCTACTTGGCTATGGCGTTCAAGCCTCCCAAAATGTCTCATCCCAAGATCTTGAATTTCTTTCAGATGGGCAGCTTTATAGGACTTCCTATCACTTTCAACCTCCTAGAAATTGGATGAATGGTTCGTCTAACTATCTCATAATCATCCATTATGTGTTAACATTTACTCTTGTAATTTTATTTCTTATCGTCTTTTTCTTGGTTGACTTTTCCCTTTATTTCTTATTTTCTGGTTTGTTCTGTTTCCCAATTAATGACGATGGCTAATTCATGACTGTACAGACCCAAATGGTATGTTTCTCTGCTTATTTAGTTTTTATTTTTATTTATTTTATCAGTCATGCTCATATATATTTCTCCAATATTGCATGATCTAGTTCCTTTACTGAATGCTGTTTCTGCACGTTTAGTCAATAAAGAGGTTTCATTAGTTAGCAGCATACTAAATGGGTTGAGATTTTAGAGATTTATATCAACTTCTTTTCATATGTAGAGGTCTTAGTCTTCTATAAAGTTTAGGGATTCTATGATAACTGTTTTAATTTCCAATTTTTTATTTTAAATTTTTTAAATTGAACACAAACAGATAACTAATTTTCATTTTTTATTTCTTAAATTTCAAACCAAATTTTAAAATTTTATAAATTCAATTTCAGAAATGAATTTTTTTTTTCCCTCCCTTCCCCTACCAACTCAAAATCAATTACTCGATTACTCTAATTTATTGAAGGCTTGAAAAACCAAAATTCAAGAAAAATTATCAACAAATCTTTTTAAAGTTAAATCTTTGAGCATAAGAAATTAGAAATTGTTTGTCAAACACGCAACATCCAAATCTTGATTCCTAATTTTGAAAATTGAAATTAGTTACGAAACTAACTTTTAAAAAAATTGAAAATTTTAGAAATTAGAAATCTAGTTACAAAACTTTATTTTATTTTATTTTTAATGTACAAAAGTAAGGAATTAAAAATTAGAAATAGAAATAGTTATTATATCAATGGATTAACAGTTTTAGAGAAAACCAAGATTTCTCTTACGAATGGTTACAAGACACAAAAAAATCCACTCACTCTAGGATGATAAATTGATGCATGATAATGAAAAATTGAAAATGAATATACATCTCATAATGTGTGTATCTCTATAGGACCAATGTACTACAAGGGAGTTTACCATTTTTTCTATCAACACAATCCACATGGTCCATTGTGGGATGAATACATAGTATGGGGACATTCAATATCATATGATCTCATCAATTGGGTTCATCTTGATACTGCTTTTTATCCAACAGAGTCTTTTGACATCAAGGGTTGCTGGTCAGGTTCTGCCACAATCCTTCCAGGTGATAAACCTGTCATTATGTACACTGGAATTGACTCCTTAAGCCGTGAAGTCCAAAATTTAATAATTCCTAAGAATTTCTCTGATCCCTACTTAAGAGAATGGCAAAAGGCGCCTCAAAATCCATTAATGACACCTTTTGATGGAATTGGTGTTAGAAGTTTTAGAGATCCAACAACTGCTTGGAAAGGTCGCGATGAAATGTGGCGTCTTATAATTGGTAGTGAGATTGATGGACTTGGAATGGCTTTTTTGTATAGAAGTAGAGATTTTATAAACTGGACTAGGTTTGAGTATCCTCTTCACTTATCTCCAAAAACTGGAATGTGGGAATGTGTAGATTTTTTTCCTGTTAGTACTAGTAGCACAAATGGAGTAGAGACATCTGATGAGGATGAATCTAACAAACATGTGCTGAAGACAAGCTTCTTTGACAACAAACATGATTGTTATCTACTTGGGAAGTACCTGCCTGAAACAGAACAATTTGTGGCTGATTTTAACTTCGTCGGTGTTAGTACAGATTTGAGATATGATTATGGAAAGTTTTATGCTTCCAAAACCTTCTATGACGATGCTAATAGGAGGAGGATACTATGGGGTTGGGTGAATGAATCAGATAGTGATTCAGATGCCTATGTTAAAGGATGGGCTGGTCTTCAGGTAGTTTAATTAACAATGTTTATCATATCCATTTTCGTTATGCACATATATACTTTTGATTGAGAAAACTTACAATTAATTTTTTACTTTATTTATTTGTTATTGTATCACATAAATTTTAAATATGTTATAGAAATTAATAAAAGAGATATTAAAAGATGTATAACAATTCATGTGGAATGCATGTGTCTTTAACTAGTGATATAAAGAGCATTAACATACTATTGTATAATGTGTTTGTGCAGGCCATTCCTAGAACTATTTTTCTAAGTAAATCTGGAAAGCAATTAGTACAGTGGCCTGTCAAAGAAATTGAGAGACTTCGTGGTGAAAAAGTCAGTATTTATGATAAGGAGCTCAAAGTTGGATCAGTTTTTGAAATTTCTGGTATCACAGCTTCACAGGTAAAAAGAACTCTTTGATGCTCCACAATCTCCATATCAAACATATCACTTGTTTATATCCTGACCATCAGTTTTCCACAATTTAAGGCAGATGTGGAAGTTTCATTTGATGGAATGAATATAGAAAATGCAGAGTCAATGGACACAAGTTTAGTTGATCCACAATTGCTATGCAGTCAAAAGGATGCCTCTTCCGGCGGCACAATTGGACCATTCGGTTTGCTGGTGTTGGCTTCTAATAATTTAGAAGAACAAACTACTGTGTTCTTCCGCATATTAAGAAACAATTATAAGCATGTTGTTCTAATGTGTAGTGATCAAAGCAGGTTAGTAACTGGTTCAGGTTTCTTATTTTGTTTTCATTGAATTAATTGCTAGTACTGGTTCACATTCTGATACGGTGGATAAGACTGTTTTTTCCACTTGACCAGACTACACAATTGGTCCTTAAATTTTTTGTGTTTTACACTTTAGTCACTTTATTATTTTTTTTGTTATAATTTGATCTATTTATTTTTTAAAATTCATACTTCATACCGGGATGTATGAGGCAGAAACTCGTCCCATGTACGGTTCGGAGGCCGATCCCTCACTTTTTCTTCCCTATAATTTGGTATTTTATTCTTTAATTTTCACATATATAATCCAAAATTTGAGATAAACTTAAAATTAAATTTTAAAAGCATAAAATAAGGGTATCAAATTGTAAAAATTAAAAAATAAATGAATTAAATTATAAAAAAAAATTAAGGGGACCAAAGTGTGAAAATTAAAATATAAAGGAACGAAATCATAAGGAAAAAGAAAAGTAAATGGATCAAAATGTCAAATTTAAAAAGATATATGAATAATTTGTTTAGTTTAATCTTTTCATTTTAAGTTATAATTTCCATCTATCCATATTTTCTTTTGAAAAAATCACTTAATCTAAAACATTATTTGTAATTAGGTCTTCTTTGAGGGAAGGGCTTGACAAAACAACCTATGGAGCTTTTGTTGACATAGATCCACTTCATGAGAAGATATCATTAAGAAGCTTAGTATGTTTTGTTAAAATTTTACTTTTAACTTACATATCACTTTTCCATTACATAAGACTTTCCAATTTTATTAAGTTGTCTGAATAGGATATATATATTTTAATAACTCTGCAGATTGATCATTCAATCATTGAGAGTTTTGGTGGGGAAGGAAAGACTTGTATCACCGCCAGAGTTTATCCCAAACTAGCAATTGATGGAGGAGCCCGGTTGTATGCATTTAACAACGGAACTGAGAGTGTCAAAATCTCAAAGATCAGTGCTTGGAGCATGAAGAGAGCTCAAATGAAGCCCATTAGTAAGAAAAGTATACCAGAGTTGTTTGAATCAAATGCAGAATTGTGATGATATCAATAAGGGTGCTTGTTTTTTATTACGGCTGCTCTTGGGTTAAAACTTCAATTCTGTACATGATTTTTCTCCAATTTACCACACTCTCAGTTTTCGATTTTGAGGGACCTATTATATTGGGTCTTATTCACTCTGACAATTCTGTCTATGGCTATTGAAGATGTATTTAAGTGATTGGCTATCATTGATCAGAATTTGGTTATGGCTTTTTAATTGATGTTTTCTGAGCTTTTCTGTTTCTTTTATCAATAAAATTGTTACAGAACGGCCATATAAGGATGAAAACTTACTCAACAGTTAAACGCTCGTGGTTACCCGATCCATTTAGATAAAATTAATTCGGTTCAGTTTGGATTGAAAATTAACCACTTTGGTATTTATTTTCATATACTTTCCTATTATTATATTGCACTAGTAAAAAACCTCACGTGTTTTTGTTAACGTTAATTTTTAGTTAATTGTTTAAAAAAACTAAAAAAATTAACCTCTAAAAAATTATTTATATTTAAAAGTTTATAAATTACGGATGTAATTAATCAATTATTTATATTTAAAAGTTTATAAATTACGGATCTAAGTAATCAATTATTTATATTTAAAAGTTTATAAATTACGGATCTAATTAACCTAGTTAGAGGTGAATAGATTATTTTTAATTTTTATTAACTTATAATTTAATAACCTAAATAAATTGATTAGACATGTAATTATGTGTAAAAATAAAGTGTGAAAATAAGAGAATAATACATGATATTTTTAGGTGGGAATAACTTAGGCTATAACTATAACGTAAGAGTAAAACCACCGAACTACCTAACTTTTAATTATGAAAATCAAATATTTAAGTACAAATTTGGTTTTATGTTAATCTTCTTAGGATACTGCCTCAATATACTTTACTTAAGAATCACTGTCATATTTTTACAGTTTCTGAAATTAGCGTAAACGATTTCTTAACCAACATTCTAATAAGCTTCTCACCAATCAGATACGTTTTCAAATTAATTGTAAAATGATTAGTACAAAAACACAAGTACCTGTTTGTGTTTTAAAATGTATTTAATAATGAATAATCATAACTAGATGATTCAAAACATATGTCACTTAAATCAAATC
Source organism: Hippophae tibetana (assembly GCA_037013495.1). Classification (NCBI taxonomy): domain Eukaryota; kingdom Viridiplantae; phylum Streptophyta; class Magnoliopsida; order Rosales; family Elaeagnaceae; genus Hippophae; species Hippophae tibetana. Next base: position 38,086,924 of record CM072803.1, read on the forward strand.
AACTAACAAATTCAAGAGTAAAACAATTAAGCACAACTTCAATAAAAATAATTTCTTTGAAATTTATAAAATTATTTAATCTAAATATATAAAAATCTAATCGAGAAGAAGCTATATAAAGATAAAAAATACCAAACAAATTTATTAATAAATACATCTGATATAATATTTGATATTAATCGAACTATTTAATTCTTTATACTTTAATTAATAAAGATTTATTAATAAAAAAATCTATATTAATTATCAAATCAATATATATATATATATTAACTATTTTTTATGCCTCAAACATATAATTATCAAATCAATATATATTAACTACCTTTTTTTGAATATATGTATATATACTTGCAGCGTTGATCGAGTACTTTTTGAATCTGGTTGAATATATGTATATATTGATTACTTACTGCTTTGATTGAGTCTTTTTGAATCCTGCGTTTTATATATATATATATACATAAACCTGCTGCTAAACGCTAATTATATATATTAATATATATAAACTTCACATCAGGTGCTCAAGGCTAATATATATATTAATTAAATCTTCTATCTACTATTGGTTTTTCTTCTCGTTGATGCTGTTTTCATTTTTTTTTTGTTTCGGCATTATATATATAACGAACTAATGGTATTAGGATTAAATATATTTTAAGTTGAATTTTTCAAATTCTTTTAAAAACTTTTTTATTATAAAAAAATTAATAGAGGTCAAAAGGTAGCAATTGAGCAGATAATTTGAAACATTTGACTTACCTTAATAAATACTTGTGAATTGATTTGAGAGAAAAATCATCTACCTTTATATAAGGAGCCAAGGCCTCTCTTATTTCATCATTTCTTGCATATTAGACAAAAATTGCATATTAGACAAAAAGTCATGAAAGAAAACACTCTATCATCTTAGTTGAGTCATAGAAATTTTTAATTGAGTGGTATGAAATCAGCTCGATACATAGCTTACCCTTTTTATGTTCTGTAATATTTTGTAGATAAATACCATGCACAAAGAAAACACTTTAGGCTCGTCCTCTTAAGAGAGCCTACAATATCACACTTTCTTGGGCCAACTAGAAAGAGACGATATGGGGTTCTCCAATGAGACAAGTGCTTCAAGCGAAAAGGGGAGATATCCCAACCTCAACCCTTTATTTCCACCTCTCACCCAGAGGTTGTATCTACGATTAGGTTGAACGTGCCTCAGACTCAAATATCTATCCCGAGGTTATGGAAGAAGAAGACGAGGAATAAAGGGGTTGGTGAGCCCACAGATCATACCAAAGGTTGGGCAACCAAGGTTAAGACCAATGGGTTGTCACCTCATGACGAGGAGAGAATAAGGAGGATAAAAGACATTCCCTCCTCGGCTCAGACAATGATTCCCTTATTGGGAGCTCGTGACAACAACCCCTCTCCAGTTGGGTGGCTAGTCTTCCACGAGAAAGCCTTTTGGTTGGGGGACAAATTTCCTATGTACCCTTTTATAAGGAACTTTTTAGCTAGGAATCAACTTGCGCTAGGCCAGTTGATGCCTAATGGGTGGAGGTATTTGCTCTACCTCACATTGATATCCAGAGAACTTGGAGTCGAGCTGGAATGCCTAAGTTCAATGAGCCATATGTGTTAAAAACCTTACATATGTGAGAATGGTCTATATGTTAGTGAAACAAGACTAGGGGATAAATGTGATCCTTCTCGAGAAAGAGAAGAATTGGAAGGAGTATCTCTTCTACTTCTCTGGTCAGTGGGAGACTCTTGATAAGGAGCAATTGGGTTGGCATCAAGGTCGTGATAATGATAAGGAATATGAGCTCTTATATCACAACCTTGACATATGAGGAAAAACAATGGTTGGCTAATATCCAGAACTATCTACTCGAGAAGACTCACTAGAGGTAATTATTAAACACCCCTCGCTTTATTTCATGTGGGTTGATGAGGCGGGGCTCAGTGAAGCTCCCTCAGAGGATAATCCATAAAACTTGTGCATCCTCTAAGCACTAGACCCCTCCCACCTTCCTCACAAAGGACAAGCTCTTCAAAGGGGAAGAAGAGGAGCATGTCCTCTAGGTAGAAGGGCTTCCCAACCTCGTCAAAAAAGGAAAAGGAAGGTGAGCATTGATGAGCCTGTGTTGAGGTCGATGCCTTTGAATGTCGTCGAGCCCTCACCAATTTCCTCGAATCGACACACCTTGCCACCTCTAGTTTGGATCCACAAGCACATGTTCCCTTTGTGAGGGATTTTAGGAAGGGGAAGGGTGTCATAGATTACCTCACCTCAGATGTTGATGGAGTGGCTCTATACTAGGATCACTACATGTACCACTGATGAGTGCTTAAAAATCACTAAAATTTCCATGATTTAATTTACTTTAATTGATTAAATATATTTATATTTGCATGATTTTATTTTATTTTTATATAAATTTATCTTTTCGGAATCACGTGTTGTTTTTCAGGTATTTTTGTTCAAAAATAATTTAATGATTTGAAGAAAAATACTTGAAGCAATACATCACAATATTTAAAGTGTAGTATTCATTTATTATAAAAAAATAAGTGAGAACAAATAAGAAAAAGTCAAAAAAAAATGGAAAAACGGACAAAACTACTCAACCATTACATGCCCGTGCTAGTCTTGTGCGCACCCAGCACACGTCCGTGCATTTCCCATGTACCTTGTGTGCATGTCACACTGAGAGATTGCGCTCGTCTGCCGAGCTGCGTGCACAAATCACATCGAGTCCCGCACTTGCCCACGCGTGTTAGCACCCATCCTGCCATAAATCTATCCCTATATGCGTGCCAACTTGTCCAAATGTGTCCAAGACAAAGTTTTGAGATATTTTCCCACTTTTTTAGCCTTTTTCTCATCAATAAAAGGACCCTCTTCCCCATTGTAAAAATCATCCCTCAAAATACATTCTCTTTCTCTCTCTAAAAATTTTCTTTTTTGTTTTTTGTGTTTCAAAGTTCTTGTTTTTTGAGAAAAAACTAGTTTTTCTTTTGTAAATTTTTAGTTTTTTATTCAATAAATAGGCATGCAAATCCATTTGTAGGTTTTCCAGAAATGAAATTAGTATCAAAGTTTTGTAAAGATTCTTTTGAGGTAATTTTAAAATGAATTCTTTATAGTTATTTTTATGTTTTATTCTTATATATTACATTTAATTTATCTATGATTAAATTTAAAATGGTTGATTGTTTGTAAGTATGATGTAATAATAACGTTGTTATTCTTGCGAAATATTAAATAGGTAAAACATTTTTATGAAATAAATTGATTTTTTTATTCAAGATTTTATATTTAAGATATTCGAGAGAAATATATTATTTTTATTACAAATTTAAATTTAAAAATTAGATTTTAAGATTTAATTATCTAGTCTGATCTAGAGTAATGCCCTTATATTTGTTGATACAATCATCTAGTAGTTAGAGTTAAGTTTTATTTCAAAAGTTTTTATAAAAACTATTATTCAAAAATGTATTAACAATATATTTTCAGTAATGATTTTAAAACTTGAAAGTTATTACTTGGATAATTAAATTCTTAAGTTTAATTTAGACACTTTGAGTAAATTTTAAAATATCTAACCCTAATAAATGTGACATTTAAATATTTAATTTTCAAACTCTTAGAAAAAAGGAATTAATGTAATTAACGAAATTAATTATCAACCACACTTATAGGTGTTAATTGATTTTTTTAATTAACAAAGAATATCTAATCCCTCAAAAGGTGGTACTTATATAAAAAAAGAGAATCAATAAATATCAATTTATATATTTAATAACCTAAATAATATGAGCAATTATAAGTAACTTAATTATTATATCCATAAATAGTCCACTATTATGAATGATAAAAATTTGCATAATTGTTTATTTAATCCATATCTATGTTTATTTTTTGATGTTATTAGATTAGGAAACACAAAAAATCAAAATATCATGAGATGATGTTTATGATTTAATTTTTCTTTTAAAAATTTGAATAATAAATTAAAACCCACATATATTCCTTACTTAGATTCGATTTTGTGAGTATACTTGTCATTTTTTATAAAATGATTTGTGCACTTGCGAGAATTTTACAAATACAAAACCAAAGTATCTACAAAATCGGTATTGCTATTCTGATGCCCATTTTGTCTCCTCAACCACCTCCTCTTCATGGCACACAATAGGCAGCTCGATGCCATATGCGAGGATGTGGGCTTTGAGGTCTTGATTAGTTTCCTTTTATACTAGGTGTGTGAGTCCAACCTTATATTTTTTTAATGTTGCCTAGCTTAGCTTGTTTTTAGTTGCAACTCCTTTATGGACCGATTAAGGCTCAAGGTGTAAAGAGTTGAAAGCATGAGCTCATGCTGGGAAAAGAGAGCCATGATTTAACTCGGGCTAAATATGCGGTGCTATTGGTGAAGGCTAACAAGTGGGAGGGCGAGGCCATAAAAAAGGTGGAGAAGCTATCCAAGGCTAAAGACGAGTTGAATGATAACACAAGGAATTTCACGGTGCTCAAGGAGGCTCAGAGAAAGGCTAAGGACAAGGTAGAAGCCTATAGTCACAAGCTAGCCAAAATAGAAGAAAAGGTGAAGCATGAGCTTGATGCAATGACAAAATAGCTTTCCATGAGTATTGAGATAAGATATGGGCTGTCAATGGACTCATTCAAGAAAAAAGCCAAGAAGAAGGACCTAGAGGAGTACTACTATTGGATCTTGGATATCCTAATCACTCCCTAGTATTCACCCACTCAAACTCATAACGAGTGCAAGAAATCTGGTTAGAGTGATGACATGCCTGAGGTAGCAGATGAAAAAGGTAGGATTGGGGACCTTTGATATTGGCACTAGTTTGAGCCTCCTAATCATGTAGAATCAATGCCCTATATGTCTCTTCCACATGCTGTGTCTCCAAGCCTACAAGTTTTCTTTAAGTCCCAACTATTTTCTTGATCTCAAAGTTAAACTGTTTTGAGCATTCCTTTCTTAGTCTTTTAAGATATTTCCTCATCTTGTTATCCTTAGCCTCAAAAGTCCCTAAGTATTGGTTGACCATCTGTTGTGAGTCGCTATACAAGGTAATTTTATTCGCTCTAAGCTTCTTTGCATCATGGCCCTAAATATAGCCACCTCATACTATGTAACATTATTAGTTGCATAGAAATCCAACCTGATAGCATACTTGAAGCAATTTTCATCATGATCAATTATCACCACCCCTAGCTCAGTGCCGTTGAAGTTATGCACACCATCAAAGAATTCTTTTCAGGTTAACTTCTCTTTTTGATCCACTTCGTATACTTCTTTTTATGCTTCATCACTGGTGACCTATGGTGTCTCACTAAACTCAACTATCGCTTGCCTCTCGATGGCAGCTCTAGCCAAGAACTTGATATTGTACTTTCCTAGATCTATAGAAATTTGAGCTAGTCTCCCTGTGAATTCTGGCCTCTTTAATACATTTTTAAGTGGTTGAGAGGTGAGTACTACTACTATGTGTGAACCAAAGTAATGTCTTAGCTTTAGCGTATTGATTTTCAGGGTGAAGGAATCTTCAAAGGTTCTGTCACAATCCTCATTCCAAAAACTTGATGTGTTCTTCCTCAGCATTTTGAAGAATGGAAAACACTTGTCCATACATTTAGAGATGAATCTATTCAGTGCCACTATTATTTTATTCGACTATTGAATCCCATTTTGATTGGTAGGAGGCTTTATGTTCACCAGGGCTTGTATCTTATCTAGTTTGGCTTCAACCCCTCAGGAAAATACAGGATATCCTAAAAAAATTCTTGAAGTAACACCGAAGACACATTTCTTAGGATTAAGTATCTTATCGTACCTTAGGATTATATAAAATATTTCCTCTAAGTCTTTAACATGGTTTATTGCGCATTAACTTTACTACCATGTCGTCCACATATGCCTCCAACGTTTTTCCCAGTTGATCTACAAATATTTTTTTAATGAGGCCTTGATACATGGCCCTCGTATTCTTCAATCCAAATGGAATTCTAGTATAATAGAAAGTTTTTTTTCTGGATGATGAAATATATTTTCTCCTTATCTTCCAAGTGCATTCTGATATGCTGGTAACAAAAATATGCATCCAAGAAACTCATTAATCCAAAACTGATGGAAACATTAACTCGTTGATCAACACCGGAGAGAGGAAACAATCTTTACGTCATGCCTCATTTAAGTCTATAAAGACCATACACATATATGGTGACCAACAAGTATTTTCACCAGCACCATATTTGACAACCTAGTAAGGTAATTCACTTCTCTTATAATCTTTATCTCCCTAAGAGTGGTGACCTAATTTCTAATCATCTCATTCTTTTCCCTAGGGAACTTCCTCTTTCTTTGTTAGACAGGTCTAACCTTGGGATTGACATTTAACTTATGGGTTATGATCCCCAAATTAATCCCAGGCATTTTTGCAAGGTTTCATGTGAATAATTTGAAGTTTTCTTTTAGGAACTGAGATAGCTACTCCTTAATCTCTCTTGTCAAATCTGTACTCAACTTTAAAGAGTGATTCTCCCCTTGTCTTACATAGGTAAGTCTCGTACCTTATTTGAATTAATAGACTATTATAGAAATTTACCTTATGACATTCTTTGAAAGAGGCTTTGATGTGGTTGCTACCTGGGAGTGACCTACTATATGGTGGCATTGTAACATTTCCAGGCCTTTTCCTAGTCTCCCTATATATCCTCTGTACCCTCCTTAGTCAAGAATTTTATGGTTTGGTGGAAGGTGGATGAGACTGCCTTCATTGTGTGTATCCATAGCCTACCCAAAATGGCATTGTACCGAGCTAGAATATCAATTACCACAAAATTGGTCATCACTATTGATATTTTGGCCATAACATGTAGCAATACGGTCCCAATTGCATAGGTGGTGCTACTATTGAATCCCACCATAGGTAGCTCTCTTCTAACAATATGACATTATTTTATGCCTAGAACCCTTGCTGTAGATAGAAAAAGAAGATCCACCGAGATCCCAATCTCAACCATGATTCAGGAAACATTGTAGGACCATTTTCTTAAAGTGATCACCAAGGGGTCTTCTTGAGGAGAAGAGGTCTCGTCCTTCTCAATGAAGGTGATCTCCATAGAGACCTTAATTTTTCCAGATTCTATACATGTATGGACCCACATAAGTCTTTAGCATACCTCTTGTGCAAGTTACTGAAGCTTCTATTAGGCTTGGACCCTCGATGTATGGTATGCATATTCCTTATGTTGGACTTATTGTAGGGGTCTCTCCCACTACTTGACAGAGCCAACAGCTTCAATGTTTCATATCCAGGCTGTCGCCCTCCTCATCCGTTATTGCTTTCTACGAGGTCCTTTAAATATCCTCTAGCCAATAGATCTTCTATTTCTCTTTTGAGATATCTATAGTCTATTGTTTATGGCCTACAACCTTGTGAAAGGCAAACAATTTAGATGTGTCCCTAAAAAAGGCTCTCATTTTTTAGGGCCATCTGACATTTGACTCCTTCTCCATTCTTAATACTACCTGAGCAGAGTCACTCTTAAGGGTGGGCCCCTAAAGGGAGATAGTGACCTTCCCTAGGGTTCCTTGTTCATGGACCATATGCTACTCGTCCTATTATTTGGAGTGAAACACTTGTTTTTGTTGATCATGTTGTCTTGGTTTTCCTTGTTAGGACTTATCCTTTTCTTTTATTTTTCTAGTACAACACAACTGCCTAGTCGTTTTTAACCAGACTTATTTCTCTTTCGAAATGGAAAAATTTCCTCGCCTCTATATACGCATCCTCCAAAGTTTTGAGGACCTTCTTGGTTAGTTCCAAGAACAAGTCAGAATCTCTTAGGTGACCCTACCTAAAGGCATCTATTGCAATAGAGCTCGGGAAATCCAAGATCTCTAGATTTTCTTCTCTAACCCTTCTTATATATTCTTAGGTAGACTCACCCCTTCCTTGGATGATTGAGAGGATGTGGTGCGACTCCTTCCTTAGTGGCTTATTGTAGGCATAATTGGTGATAAACAACCTGACAAACTATGAGAAGAAGGTTATGGTACGAGGTACCAGGTTATTCAACCATTTATGGGTGCCATCACAGAGGCTGACATCAAATAACTTACATATCATGGAGTCTCTCTTGCCCTATGTGAGGATTACAGGGGCTATGGCTATTATAAAGTGTTGCATGTGAGTTATTGGGTCTTTAGTCCCTTGATAGTTTGGGCACTTGGGAGCACTGAACTTGGCTAGTGGCTCATCATTCTCTATTTCATTAGAGGAATACTAGAAGCAATACATCACAAATATATTAATAAATAAATGGGGAAAAGTCAACAATATGGAAAAATTAGACAAAATGGATCAAAAAGGTCAAAAATGTCAAAAAGGAGAAAATCGCGCCGCCGAGCCCCGCGCGCGCCCAACTGCCCTCCGCGCGCACCGATGCCCATTTCGCCCCATTTTCGCGCACAACTGCCCCCATGATGTCATGCTGACTTCATCAATGATGTCAGCAATTGCACTCCGCGTTTTCACATTTTTTTTAACATTTTTTCACTCACTTTTTCTCTCCATCCTCACCTATAAATACCCCACTTCCCTTCACTTCTAAACACACCTCAAAACACATTCTCTTCTCTCTTTTCTTATATTTTTTAGTTTTTTGTAGTTTTTCTTAGTTTTTAGCTTTTCTTAGTTAATTTCTCTTAGTTTTAGAGTTCTTCCCTTTTTGGGAAGAACTAGTTATGTTTTTGTAATTTCTTAGCTTTTTGATTCAATAAATGGGAGTGCAAATTTCGCTTGGAGGTTTTCCAACTACGTGAATAGCATCAATGTTCTGTAAGGATTTTATTTTCTTTGCAGTTATTTTTTATGCTTTATTCTTACATGTTATATTTAATTTGTCTGTGATTAAATTTAACTCTGTTGGCTGTTTGTAAACATGATATAATAATAACGTTGTTATGCTTGCGAAATATTAAATAGGTAAAAATCTCTAAAATTAATTGGTTTTATTTTTATTCAAGATTTTATATTAAGGATGTTAGAGAAAATATATTATTTTTCATTACAAACTTAAACCTGAAAATTAGATTTTAAGGTTTAGTTATCCGGTCTGATTTAGAGTAGTGCTCTTTTATTTGTTGGTACAATCGCCCGGTAGTTAGAGTGAAGCTCTATTTCAAAAGTTTTTTATAAGAATTATTATTTGAAAATGTATTGACAACATGTTTTCAGTAGTGGTTTTAAAACTTGAAAGTTAGTACTTGGATAACTAAATTCTTAGGTTTAATTTGGACACCTTGAATAAAGTTTAAACTGTATAGTTCAACCGCTGCCTCCTTGTATGCTAGTCTTAGTCACCCATCAGCTTGGTTTCTTATCATGATGATTGTGATTTTGGGGGTTAATGGAACATGTGTTTGTTCTCTCAAGTGTCTCTTAGAATTAAAGGTGAATCCTTGAAAATGTGGGGTCATAAACTAAAGCTCAACCTTTGAATCTATGCACCATGGTGAGCCCCAAAATGTTTGGATTGATCCAATTTATAGAGAGAAAAACTAGAAAGAAGTTAGAAAATTGTGTAAGAATGTGTAAGTCTCTTATGAGACCAATGTATATATAGAATATTATATTTACATATGTCGATTATATAAGATATACACATCATAACATGTGAGAAGGGTATAAAAGTAAAAGAAAATACATTTATGGCTTGAGGTCGACCATCCCTTGGCTTAGGCAAGTGATCGACCTTTCAACACAAAAACTACCATGTGTAGGTAGGTCTTAGGGTCAATCTATATGTACAAATAGTAATTTCATTTATTTATATGAGATTGCTTTAGTGTCATAAAAAGTTTATACTTATTAATATAATTTGTGCCTTAACATGTATATTTTTTTTTATGTAACGATAATAAGATGTTAACGGAAAATTTTCAAATCATACAATTCTTCACATCTTTGGAAAGTTCAACCAAGAAAAAAATGCTTGATGGACGAGATGAGATATTATAATTAATTATTATTCATTTTCTTTGTGCAGCTCTTGATTTGTCTCCATCTTTCTCTCCTTTTTTGTTTGGCAGTTCAATCTCATTGTTTATTTTATTTGAAGAGAAAATTGATCCGTATAGTCATTTTCTACCCAAAACATATTCTTCTATTTATATGCATAGAAAATGGCATAATGTTTTTTCCGTACTAATATTTTAGTTACAAATGGACGTGTGCAGAAAATAAAAAATTTAATTTTCTAACATAATTTTTTTGATAAATGAATTTTTATTTAAACATGTTATTTTATTTTTAATTATCTTCATATTTTAAAAAAAAAATATACTGCATCTATATATTTTTATATGAAACACACTTTTTTGAAGAGGTTTTAAATTAAAATCAATTTAATAAATAAGTCATAAAAATTAAAGGATAAATAAAATTTGGGTCAATTGTCTTATATTACATGACACATACTTCAAGTAGGCACCTCCAACACGTAAGTTCCAAAATCCTTTCAATAAAAATGATTTAATGAGTGTGTAATATGTTATTTAAAAAAAAATGGATGAAGTTTATTTTTATCTATTTTCCTATGTTTGAATGGTACGTGTGAAATATTAATATTTCTATAATGTATTAATATATATCTTTTCTTCGTCTCTTTTTTTTTCTCCAAACATTACTATCGTGTAAGCAACTATTTAATTAACAAATTGACACGAGGCAAGTTGATGTAAATAATAATATACGCACACTTGCACATATATTTTAGGCAAAACGGCATTCTTATCCTTACACGTACGCTATCCATTTGAAATTTCAAATCGCTTGATATTTAATATATTAATTTATTTTTACAAAAATTCTATTTATAATAATAATGACAATTAAAATTACAGTCATATATTAATTAAAAAAGAGTTTAATTGTCTAAATCAATGATTGTTATATCAATTATCAATTACAATAAATTATTATTGTAATTCTCATTGTATTTGTGTTTCTATGTCAACTTTTCGTGTGTAAAACACGGTATTTATTTTATTCTTAGTTTATTTATCTTCATTTATTTAAGATTGGTTACTACAGATCAATAATTCACACACATACATAGTTAGGTATACTTTGATCTATGAACATGTTTGCACACATCATGAGATTGGTTTCGTAGTGTGCATGCTAAGTGGAGGGTTATCACTTATATTTTTGGGTTGTTTTTAATGCGGATATTTATGAAAAGTACTCGACAATTTTTAGAACAAAAAAATGTGACTTTTTAACACCTCGCCACCAAACTTGCCATCACCCTTGCCAAGGGTAGTGACCAGGGTGATTGGCGAGATGGTTGGCAAAGTGGTAAATTTGAGTTCTATAAATACCCCTCCATTTTTTCTTATTTGGTATCTAGAAAAATGAAGTTTAGTTCTTTTAAATTGACATATCATTTTTTTTTTCTATTTTTGGATCACTAATATCTAGTGTGTTGTTCGATATTAGTGATTCGTGATTGTGTGAGCAAAATCGTACTTATTAGTGGTGAGTACTCGAGATGGTGTTTGCAAGTGGTTTATGTGAGATGTGTCGTTTGTTAGCTGGTAGTTGCATTTGTGCAATTTTTTTTATATATGGGAACTTCTTTGTGAGAGTGGATAGAGTTAAATTCTTTGAGTTCTCACATCTTGGACTATGTGTCACTTGGTGGTTTGTGTATCCTTGGTTGTTATAATTGGGTGTTCATGTTTGAGGGTGGTTTTATTGTTTGTGCACGTTACTTGTTACTAATCCTTGGTTTTTGATCACAACACATTGGGTGGTATTGCCTTTTGAGGTGAGCTAGGTTCATGTGTCAAACTAGGTTTTTACGAAGGCATCAAGTAAGAGCAGCAATAGGTAGTTAGGACAGAGGTTTCAGTTGATAAAGGTAATAATGGTTTTATTTCTTTCATAATTATAATTGATTTATTGTGAGTGGATTGTTTGCTACTGAGTGATTGTTTGAAGCAACCCTATGATGTTATCACATAGTTAGGGTTTATATGTGGGTTTATCTCATTATATCTGAAGTTATTTATGGTCGAATGTGTAGCTAGTACAATTAGAGTTTAAATGATGTTTGTATTTACATATTGGAGTTTAAACTATGATTAGAAAGATTTTAATATTTATCACTTACTTTCTATTTACTGAATTCTATATTTTCTACTTCATTATACTGTATGTTTGTATTTATTTATACTACAGTTGTGATTATCTATAATGTTTTTTTATCTCTGGTGTTTGTGAGGTTGAGTTGAGTCCTTAAGGAGTCAATATTTCTCTAACCTAATTGTGTATCAGGTCTTGGACTCTTTCTTAGTAAACATATATGTTTAGATTGTGTGTTAGCATAATCTGCCTTTTATCCGCATACATACTTGGTGTGAGTATCTAAGGAGTCTGCATCTCTTTACTCTGTATGTGTATCAAATGTCAGACTCTTTAATACTATATATGTTTAATTGTATGCTGTGAGAGTACATGTCATCACTTACTAATTACATTTCCACATACAAGGTCCTAATGTAATTGGAAATCCTTTTAGCTTTTTAGTATGTATGCCTATATCACAAGTTGATTATTGTTTATCATTTATACATGTTGCTAGTCTGACATGAGTTTGTGAGGCATACCGTCACTAGTGTGTGTTATACAAATTGTTACTGTTGCATCTGCTAGTTTTTTTAATTGTTTGTTGAATTGAGCATGTTTTTTATACTTTCGTTGTACTAATTTCTTAATTCATATTGTGAGACTTGTTTGGCCAAATTGATATAGTGCTCACAAAATGATTTCATGAGTTGGCATTTCCACCCTTCATCTAAGTCCTAGTTATCTATTTGAGTTGAAAGAATAATCAACCTTCGTATAATTGTTCCTACATATAGGAATCTTTATTTGTAAATAGAAGTACTCTTACTTATAATACAACTCAAATTTACACACTTAAAATAAAAATTGAGTCCTTCACCTTCAAAATTATATAAATGAGACTTATGCCCCTAAGCTACAACTCTTTCACAACATTTAATTTAATACTCTCCGATATTAATACATTAATCTATTTTATTAACAAATTGGCATATGTAAGAAGATGTATTTTTTATATATATATTTATACTTATTTAACATAGAAAGCATGGCAAATGTTGGTGAAAAATTGGCTCAAAAGTCACATATAAAAAGAGTGTTTTGGAAGTTAACGATCAAAAGTTATTTGTTAATGATGAATTTTGGTATCTTTGAATGAAGAGGAAACAAAAAGTCATTTTAATGAAATATTATGAAAATGATTTATTAATTACTTATTGGAATAAGTAAGGGTTGATATAGAGTAACCTTTGAGTTGCCTTTAGTTAAAGAGTCATCCTTATGTGATATTGGATATTCGCGTGATATAGAAAACATAAGTTATGTGAAAAATTTGATGCATGGCATATTACACAAAAGGAGTTTGTATTAAAATTTCTCCTTAAACTAGAATAAATAAGAGGGACATTTTATTTATTGATATGAGATATTTTATTTTTTAAATAAATCATAAAAAAATTGATTATTTATTTATGCTTAAAACTCAATATATTAACGTATTAACAAGAGGATGGATTTTAAGAAAAATAATCAAATTGTCTCCGATGATTACATAAAGTTTTTATAATGTGATCTTTAATTACAAATCATATGCATTTAAAATGTAGTGACCCTTATCTGGGGTGATTGATATAGTGGCATCTAATTGGAGGTTAGACTAGTCATATTAGAAATAATATTAATATTCTTTTACTCACTTGTTTCTCTATGTCACTCGATGACCATATGTAGAACGATCTTAATCTTGAGTGATTTAGTTGGCTTCTTGTTGTAGCAACTTGGTATTTGACTTACTCGGTGATGCCCAAAGTGTTGGGCTAAGATACCTCGTATCTTGATATCTTGGTGTTTATGTTAGGCTAGGAGGTTATCTTACTAGATGTGGAATCTACTCCATTTGTTCGTAGATGCAAGATAGCAATTCCATTGTTTAGCAATACAGATCTTGAATTAATGACCGTCTGCAATCTACAATATGGTAATAGATTGGCCCCTTGTTATAGAACTTTGGTATTTGACTTACTTGGTGATGCCTAAGTGTTGGGCTAAGATACCTTGTATCTTGATATCTTAATGTATAGATGTGGAATCCACTTCATTTGTTCACAAATGTTAGATATCAGTTGAATGATTACATGTAATCTATAATATGATTATAGATAGTTAGTCATACACATTATGGGTACTCAAGAAGAAGATGTAATAAAGAAGATAAAACAGACTTAATGACCTCGGTCACATTACAAATTGGCTATAGAAGATTGTGTTACACCTAATGATTATATTATCAATAGATTACTCATATATATTGTGTTGGATAAATACCAGCCATAATATTCAAGAGTTTACAGTCTAAGGTTTATAATGGATATGAGATTAATAAAGATTGATATTTAGTTAAGAGGTCAATTAATGTATCAATGTTTTATTTAAGATTGAATTTGTAGTTCCATTAGTCCTCGAGTTTGCTCTATAATAACGAGTGAATGATGTTACTTTCAAGAAATAAATAATTTAATTTATAATTAATTGTTTCATATGATCAAAGTGCATATTTCTTTATTAGGATATTTTATAGTGGTTATAAATGCCAAATAAATATGCAAGGGTAAAATAGTAATCTGTAATAGCCAAATTAATCCAACTAATTAATTCAATGCTAAATTTAAATATTTGGTTGTCATTTAAATACTTAAGTGACAATAATGTTATTTTAGTAGTTATCAAATTGAATTGAATTTTGGTTTAATGATACAATTTAATTTGTAGCATACCACTTGGAATGAGATTTCATGTCAGGCGTGGAAGGGACTAAAATAATAGGAATGAGATTCTTATTAAAGCACACAATTTGATTGTGTGAAGGACTACTAATATGAGTACAAATAGGAGTTGTGTTTACACCAACTCTTATGCCACAAAGTTCAAGCACCACTTGTTCCCAGGTTATAGCACCTGGTATGTCATAATAGAATAGTGTTGTAGAAAGGAGAAATAGTACATTGCTTGAGATGGTTAGGTCAATGATGAATTATGCATCCCTACTTAAATAATTTTGGGGATGTGCCTTACAAATAGTTGCACACACTCAATGTGGTTCCTTCCAAGTCTGTCCCTAGGGCTCCAATAGAATTGTGGATGAGACGTAAACCTTATTTATAATGCATCTACATATGTGGATGTCTAGAACACATACTTAAAAGGAACACTAGGTTGGATGTATACGTGTTTGTTGGATATTGTCAAGAAATAAAAGGAGGCTTGTTCTTTAATAGTCAAGTGAATAAGATGCTTGTGTCATCAAATGTCATATTTCCCAAACATGATTATATAAACAAAAATAAACCTCAAAGCAAGTTGTTGTTTGAGGAATTTGAGTCTGATGGGATTAGGCAAACATCGCCTATCAATATTGATGCTCGATTGAATCAGGAAACCATGATCCATAGTCAAGATCTGCCACAGCTTCTTTATAGAGGGCGAGTAATTAGATTACGTAATTGGTAAATGGGAGCTTGTGAGGCACAATTTGTTTTGTTTGACAGTTATATAGATAACTCATTATCTTATAAACAAGGAATGGAAGATATTGACAATGATAAATAGATTATAGCTATGAATCTTGAGATGGAACTGATGTATTCCAAATACTTCTAAAAGCTTGTAGACAAATCAATATGGGTATACCTATTAGATGCAAGCTTTAAAAGAGAAAAAATGGAGTGGATCAGAAAGTGGAGACTTTCCAAGCTAGACTAGTGGCATAGGGTTTTACCTGAAAGAAAGGAGTTGACTATGAGGAAATCTTCTCATTAGTAACTATGTTTAGATCCATTCGAATAATCATGTCCATAGTCAAATCTCTTGATCACAGATTTGGAAAATTGACATCAAGATAACATTCTTGATTGGATATCTTGAGGATACCATCTATATGGTCCGACCATAGGGGTTCGTAGTGTAAGGAAAATAGAAAATGGTTTGTAATCTTAAGAGGTCCATCTATGAACTCAAATCAAGCTTAAAGATCATGGAACATCTAGTTTGATAAAACCATGAAGAGCTCTTGCATTAAGAAGAACCTTTATGAACCTTGTGTTTACAAACTTAAAAAGGATGGTAAAGTAATTTTCTTGATGCTTTATACGTATTGGAAATAATGTAGATGTGTTATTTGATGTAAAGAAAGGGTTGGCTAAGTACTTCTAGATGAAGGGTCTAGGAGAGAAAATATATGCTTTGGGCGCATAGATCATTCGTGATTATAAGAACAATATTTTAGTTATGTCTCAAGCATCGTATATACACAATGTGTTATCTAGATTCTTGATGTAATATTCCAAGAAAGGTACCTTACCTTTTAGATATGAGATTACCTTATCTAAAGAGTAGTGTCCAAAGAAAGCTTAAGAGATAAAGGATATGAGATGGGTACCATATGAATCAATAGCTAAGTATTATGTATGCCATGTTGTGTACTAGGCCTAGCATATGTTATGTCGTTTTCTATTTCAATTGATATGATGCCAACTCAAGATTGGATCATTGGTTAAAGTTAAGTGCAACCTCATGTATCTTAGGAGAATGAGGAACTATCTACTATTCTATTCTAGTGGAGATTTGATCCTAATAGGATACAAAATTTCTAACTTTCAAGTAGATAATGATTCTTCAAGATTTACATTCGAGCTAGTGTTTACCCCCAATAAAAGAGCCATATTGTGGAGGAGTATGAAGCAAGACTATATAGCTGATCCTATAATAGAGGCCAAATATATTGCCCCTTGTGAAGCAATAAATGTAGGCATTTGGCTATAGAATTTCTTAATAGATTTGGAAGTTTATCTAAGTATGGACTAGCCATAAGCATTATATTTTGATAATAGTGGAGTAGTGGCTAAGTCAAACCAACCAAGAAGCGCAAATGAGGAAAGCATTTAGACCTTAAAGATCTTTTGATACGAGAAATTAAACATCCAGGAGATGTAAAAGTTAAGAAAATATCTTCAAAGAACAACCATGCTGAGAAATTCACCAAGACATTATCTACTAAGTGTTTTGGGGGCCATCTAGAAAGGATGGGGTTAAAAGACATGTCCCTTTTGCTTAAGAGCCAATGAGAGATTCTTACAATAGTCTAAAATGTAAAAATGTTTGTATTTAAATTTATGCTATAATAAATAAGAAGAATATTTCATTGATTTATATGAGCTATTTATTCTTTAACAAAATCATAAAAATCCGTGATTAATCATTTCTACTTTAAACTCTGCATATCAGAGTATACATGGGGGTTGATTTTAAGTTAAATAATCAAATTTTTTGTGATAATTAATTAAATTTATATAATGAGATCTTTATTTAAGTCATTAGTATGACACATATCATTTGGAATGGAGTGACCCTTATCTCGGGTGATAGATATGGAGAGATTTAGTTAGGGGACTTTTTATAGTAGTTGATTATGTAGGATTGGACAAAAAATATTAGAAACAATGTTAATCTTGAGTGATCATGTGCATGATGATCTTAACGTTGAGTGATTTACTTTGCCCCTTGCTGTAACACCTTGGTATTTGACTCATTTGGTGATGCTCGAAGTGTTGATCTATGATACCTTATATCTTGGTATCTTAGTGTTTACGTGTACTGGTAGGTTATTGTATAAGATGTGAAATCTATTCTATCTCATCGTAGATGTTAGATAATAGTTCTCTTGTTTAGCGATACAGAGCTTCAACGAATCTATTTAATCTATAGTATGATTATAGATAACATTTACTTAAGGAGAAGATGCAATAGAGGAGGTAATATGTACTTAATGAACACGGTCATATTACAAACTATCTATAGAGAATTGAGTTACGCCTAATGGTTATATCAATGGATTACTCATATATATTATGTTAGGTAAATAGCAGCTATAATATTTGAGAGTTTATAGTCTTAGGTTTATATTGGAGTAACTTTGAGACTAATACAGATTGATAATTAGTGAAATGGTTAACTAATGTATCAATGCTTTATTTAAGATTGAATTTGTAAGTATGTTTATACTTTGTATTTATAAGTTGGCTTTCCATGTGCAAAACATGTTATCTATATATTTTACTCAGTGTTTTGTCTTCCTTTGCATGTGGTTAGTTACTACAGATCACTAATGCACACAATTACATAGTTAGAAACACTTTGATTGAAAGCATATTTTTCACATCCCACGAGGTTGGTTGTTTAGTATGCATGTTAGGCTATGAGTGCTGAATTTTGGTTTGTTTTGGGTATAGATATTTTAGAAAATAACGATAATTTTTGAAATGAAAAATTATTATTAGTGGCAAAAATTATGAATATTGGCAAATTGACACAACCTTGACAAAGGGCCTCGCTACACCTCTTCCCATACCTATGGTGAGGTGGTTGGTGAGATCTATAACAAGGACCAGGGTGAGGTGGTAGATGAGATCCATGACATGGACTAGGGTGAGATGGCCCAAACATTGGATTTTCCTCTATAAATACCGATTTCTTCTCTTTTCTTTACCTATGATTTTAATACTAAATCTTTGCCAAAATCAGCACTGAGAATTACATTTGCTTGAAAAATTATTTTTGAAGTGCTTACATTATTTACTTTAATGTTATGTGCAGAATAGTGTGCTTGAGTGTTGAACTTAAGACTATTTTGTTCTTTTGTGTAAGACACAATATTGAGAGTATAGGCTAGTTATTGAGTTGAGATATCAAATTGTTAGCTATGTGCGTACGTGGTTTGAATATGTGTTGCCTATACACAATTTGAGTTTTGTGGTACATTATGTGTCGTTAGTTGATTATTGGTGGCTCATGATTGAAGTTGGTCCTCAAGGTTTATAGCATTATTCTTTTCACTTTACTGATATGTGGTTTCTGATCACACCACATTGGGTGGTGTAGGCTTTGTGTGACTGATTAGGTAGTTGTGGAGGTAGCAAGAAAGGATACCAATAGACAGTTTGGATAGAGGACCCAATTGATAGAGGTATTGTTTGTTTTATTTCTATCACAATTGTAATTTTTTTACTACTTAGTCAATTTTTTGCTATCAAGTAGTTTCCATAAGTAACCCGAGGATATTACGACATAGATACTATCTCTATATCAGTTCAACTCATTATATCTCTTGTTGTGCTAATACAATCTAAGTTTAAGGTGTGTATGTTCTAACATACTAATGCTAAAACTCTAAATTATTTATATGCTTTCTACTTATCAAACTATTTCTATGTACTAATATTTTTATATTTATCTCTACTTTTCATATTTATTACTTCTACTATGTTTTCTGTTTAAGTGTTTATTTTTCTATATCTTGCAAGTTAGGGAGTCTTTAAGGAGTATACATCTCCTTACCCTAGTGAACCTGATCGTGGACTTTTTCAATTGGTATGAGAGTTGGTGCACCCTTTTAGGGCTTAATCACTCCAATATTGATTCTTTTAATTCGTTATCCATATATGCACTTTTCCTTCTGATGGACTTAGGAGAAAGAGGTAATGTAGGTAGGCCTCTGTTATTAAATGGGTTAAATTGTACCTATTGGAAATATCAATGAGGGCCTTCTTGTGGTCTCTTAGAGACCGTGTTTTGTATCTGATTGAAAATGGTTTGACATATCCAACCAAAACTCTCCCAAATGATACTATGATTCCTAAACCCATAATTGAGTGAAAAAAAATATGAAAGTAAGAATCTGAATGGAATAAGAAGGGACTTTATGCAATCATCAAGGCTATCATACCTGATGAATATTGAAGAATATAGAGTTATACTACTTCAAAACAAGCATAGGATATTTTGAAAACTACTCATAAAGGTACTTCTTCTATAAAAAGATCTATAATTCTAATGTTTAATAGTGATTTTGAACTCTGTATTTTACAAGAGGATGAAACCTTTGAAAAATTCTATACATGATTTTAAAATATTTTCAATTGTTCGTACAACTTGGGCAAACCTATTAGCGAAGAAAAGTAGATTGAGAAGATCTTTGCTAGTCTAGCTTATCAGTTTCACACTAAAGTTATCATTCTTGAGACCATGTACAATCTTGGTAAACTTACTTTTAATGAGTTAGTTGGTGATCTATGAGTCTTCGGACTACATCACTTAATGCCATGACAAGATCAAGTTTTTCCAAAGAAGGGAAATAGTTTCTCTCAAGGGCAATGGTCCCAATACAAATATGAATGCCACTATTGTTAATGATGATTTTGATCCTGATGAGGAAGAAATGACTTTGCTTTCCTAGAGATTCAACAATTTTTTTAGAAAGAAAAAACCCTCTTCTTAGGGTATTGGAAAAGAAATCTTGAGCTCTAAAGGCTTGAAATAAGTAAAAGTTAATTAAGACTTCGATAATGATTCTGAGAAACCCAGGAAAGGTCATTTAAACAAGAGCATATTCTTTGAATGTGGAAAGCCAGGACATATTGCTACTAATTATTTTTAGAAACAAAAACGCATGAATAAGCATGCTATAAAGGGCAAGGTTACTATTTTGGATAGTACCAACAGTGATGATGAGGATGATACTAACTTTTTAGCTTTCTATGCTACAAGTAATGTCATTGATTCTTTGACTACAAGTTTAGATACTCAAGAGGTTATAGCTAAAAATGATGAAGACAAGAAAATAAGTTGCTCGATTCTTATAACGCGCTCCTATTGGAGCACATCAAGTGAGAAAAGGCCAAGAAAAAGGCTTTGGAAAGCCTAGATGAAAAAGAGCTTAAGATTAACAATTTCAAGAAAGCACTTAAGAATAAGATGTTCTCCATTGATAGTTAACAACAAGACCTTACTAATAACTATGAGATTATTCAAAAGAGTTATGATGATTTACAACAAAAGTTGAAAGAAAATAATGATAAAATGAAGACACTGGAGGACTCATTGAAGTATCTAATCCTAGATAAAACTACTAAATTATTTATCAATTCTAATCCTTCGACTAATTTGAAGGCTAAAGTTGAATGATTGAAAAAGAAGATTATTGTCCTTGAAAGTGCGGAAAAGAAGCTGAGGTTAAACAACTACAGGAAAGAGTTGGAACTCTAAACAATTATACAACGTATCTTAAATCCTTCCTTAAGAAAAAAATGATTTGATTATAGCCTTAAAGGACAAACTCAGTGTTAGTGAGAAGGAATTGGCTCAATCTGCCTTTATTGTTAACATATCATGACTGGCTCTAAAACATTTTGGTGAAAAACGTGACATTTAGTATAATGGATTTTCTAGTTTAACTTTATCACTTCCTAAGTTTATGAAATCAACTGCACAAGATTCAAAGTTGAAATTAGTTGCTGCCACTCCTAAACAGGTAAGTAAGTTGTTATGTTCCAACCTATTTCCTCTAGCAAGGTGAACACTTCACCTAAGGCTAGATCTTCGTTATACTCTAGTGGTGATCTACTGCCCTTACCTATCATTACTCCTACTTGTCATCATTGTGGTGAACTCAGGCATGTGAGACCACACTGTAGGAAATTGACTTCTCATCCTTATGTGAAAGTCAATATGAGTGCTTTTTCTTCCTCTTATTCATGTACTACTTCTCAATATTAGGGACTTAGATTCTCTACCTACACTATTCGTGTTTGTTATCTATGTTCCACTATTAGCCACCTTTCTAAGCAATGTCCTATATATGTTAGAAGTGACAAATAATAAGGAAACTAAATATTATTCTTTCATTTAGCTAAAAATTTGATGATTCAATATAATGACACATCTTATCTATTTATAGAGAAAATATGGTTGCAATTTAGGTACAATGAGACCCATTACACTTGATTACATCACTCAAAGGCATAGTGTCCAATGTAACAAACTTTAAAACAACCTTTTGAAAAATATTAACTACACATTGACCACCACAATTATCGCACACATTATTTTTGTAACAATATTTACGTATGTGAACTTTCCATCTACATTGCCTATGTATGCTACATGCATAGTGAGCCTAACATATGTGCACATACTTGTGGCAATTTCAGCCATAATGTCATTATTCGCACCATCTATGTCCATTCCAACATCATTGTTTACAACATCTGTACGCATCCCAAATGGCTTTATTTGTAACATTTGTGCGCTTCCTAATAGTTTTTTGTGCATCATTTGCATGCGTTCCAATGTGATCCATAGGTGTAGTATGCACAACACATTTGCACATTTTTTGTGCATCATCAAGTATAGCATATAACACATAATGCCTATCATCCACTTGATCATTGCTATCAACACTCCTAACACCCCCTCAAATTATATGGCATGAGCATGACACTTAATTTTCTATGCAAAATAAGTATGGAGGCCATAAGGAGAGCCTTTGTTAACAAGTCTACTGGTTATTCCACAGAAGGAATATGATTCACACTAAGTGTCTTAGCCAACACCTTTTCACCCACAAAATGAAAATCCAATTCAATATGTTCCATGCGTGAATGAGGAATAGGATTGGAAAAAATTTGAGCTATACTCAAATTATCCCACTATATCAAAAGAACAAATGGTAAGGAAATGTGCAACTCTCAAAGAAAAGCTTGAATCTATATGATTTCAAAGGTTGTATTGAAAAGAGATATATAATCAGCCTCACTGCTTGATCGAGACACTAAAGCCTACATCTTGGAAGACCAAAAAATAGGATTGGCACCTAGATAAACAATCATACCAGATATGGATGTTCTATCATTAGGACAAGAATCTAATCAACATCAGTAAAGTGCTATAAAAGCAACTAAGAGGATGTCTTTAGAAGAAAACCAAGAGAATTAGTGTATTGAAGGTATCTCAAAATGATTTTAACAGCAAACCAATGTGGCTCTCGAAGAGTTTCCATAAATTGGTAGACATTGTTGACTACAAAGGAAAGATCTAGATGAGTAATAGTGATATATTGAAGAGCTCCAATAATACTTATGTACAACGTGGGATTAGGAAAGGCTTCTCCAATATGAGCAGTAAGAGTATGGCTAGTGTGTATAAGAGTGGAGATGGGTTTACAACGATCCATCTTGGATTTAATTAGAAGCTCCTTGATATACGTTTTTTGTGTGAGCAAAAGAACACCAATGTCTAACTTATTCACTTCAACGCTGAGGAAGTAACTTAGCTAGCCCATATACTTTAAGGCAAATTGAGTGTGTAAATTTAAAAGAAATGACTGAATAACCCTATAATTGTTGCTGGTTGATGAGTGCTCAAAAAACACTAAAATTACCATGATTTTATTCACTTTAATTGATTAAAAATATATATATTTATATGATTTTATCATATTTCTATATAAATCTATCTTTTCGGAATCATGGGTATTTTTATTGTTTTTCAGGTATTTTCGCTTAAAAAAGTAACTTAAAGACTCAAAGAAAAATACCGGAGGCAATACATCACAAATATATTCATAAATTAAACGAGGAAAAGTAAAAAAAAAAAGATAGAAAAATTGGACAAAATTTGTCAAAAAGGTCAAAAAGGAGGAAATCGCGCACGCAGCCGCCCAGCCGTGTACATTGCCCAGTCCACACGCGCCTGGTCCCGCATGCCACATCGTCCTGTCCGCACACACCTACTCTCCATTCAGTGTGTGCCTCTGCAAATCCCTGCCCCAGTCTGCGCGCGCCACTGCCCATCTCCGCTCGCCACTGCCTATCTGCGCCCCATTCCGCGCGCGC
This sequence comes from Hippophae tibetana, assembly GCA_037013495.1. Lineage (NCBI taxonomy): Eukaryota > Viridiplantae > Streptophyta > Magnoliopsida > Rosales > Elaeagnaceae > Hippophae > Hippophae tibetana. Next base: position 38,110,809 of record CM072803.1, read on the forward strand.
TGCTGCCCCCACGTCAGCATGACATCAACAATGATGTCATCATTCACTACTCCGTGTTTCCACCATTTTAATCATTTTTGCACCCACTTTTTCTTCCTTTCCTCACCTATAAACACCCTCATTCTCTTCATAACAAATCACACCTCAAAACACATCTTCTCTTCTCTTTCTTTCTCTCCATTTCTTAGGTTTTTAGTTTTTTCATAGTTAGTTTTTCTTAGTTTTAGAGCTCTTCTCTTTTTGAGAAGAAATAATTATGTTGTTGTAATTTATTTGCTTTTTGATTCAATATATGTAAGTATAAATTCTGTTTGGAGGTTTTCCAGCAACAGGAATAACATCAAAGTACTGTAAGGATTTTATTTTCTTTACAGTTATTTTTTATGCTTTATTCTTACATGTTATATTTAATTTGTCTGTGATTAAATTTAACTTTGCTGGTTGTTTGTAAACATGATATAATAATAACGTTGTTATGCTTGCGAAATATTAAATAGGTAAAAATCTCTAAAATAAATTGATTTTGTTTTTATTCACGATTTTATATTAAGAATGTTAGAGAGAAATATATTATTTTTCATTACAAACTTAAATCTGAAAATTAAATTTTAAGGTTTAGTTATCCGGTCTGATTTATAGTAGTGCTCTTTTATTTGTTGGTACAATCGCCCAGTACTTAGAGTGAAGCTCTATTTCAAAAGTTTTTATAAGAATTATTATCTGAAAATGTATTAACAACATGTTTTCAATAGTGGTTTTAAAACTTGAAAGTTAGTACTCGGATAATTAAATTCTTAGGTTTAATTTGGACACCTTGAATAAAGTTTAAACTGTCCAACCCTACCAAAGGTGACATTTAAATGGTTCATTTTCAATCTCTTAGAAAAAAAATTAATTTAATTAACCAAATTAGTTATCAACCCCACTCATAGGTGTTAATTGATTTGTTTAGTTAAAAAAAATATCTAACCCCACCAAAGATGGTATTCATATAAAAAAAAGAATCAATAAATATCAATTTATATATTTAATAACCTATATAATATGATCGAGCATAATTAACTTAGTTATTATATCCATAAATACTCCACTATTATAAAAGATAAAATTTGCATAAATGTTTGTTGAATCTGTATCTATGTGTATTTTTATGTTATTAAATTAAAAACACAACCCCAAAATATTGTGATAGGATGTTTAGAATTTAATTTTATTTTTAAAAGTTTGAATAATAAATTAAAAACCATATACGTTCATTCTTTAGATTGACCTTGGGAGTATACTTATCATTTTCTATGAAATGATTCGTGCACTTGCGAGAGTTTTATAAATATAAAACCAAAGTATTGGCAGGATTGACGATGCCGGTTTTGCTCATCAAGTTTTTAGCGTCGTTGTCGGGGGCGGAATAATGTTTTTAAATTATTTATCAAAATTTTAAAAACTTTTTATCCCGTAAATAATTGTGATTTTTTTTGGTTAAAAAAATTTAAAATTCAAATTTCATAAGAAATTAAAAAAGAATTAAAAATACAAAATTAAAAAATTATTATTATTATTATTATTATTGCGTGAATAGTAAAATATTTTTGAAATTTGAAGTAAAAAACAAAAAAAAAATAGTAATAATAAAATTAACGTTCATGAATAAATAAAAACTTTAATAAATTTTAAATAATAAAAATAAATAAATAAAATAAAAAGAATAAAATAATATTTTTTTATTTAATTAGTTTCTTTTTTAAAAAAAAACAAACATAAAAAAAATTTAAAAACAAATAAATAAAATTTAATCTTTATTTTATTTAAATAAATAAAATAATAAAATAATAAAACATTTGAAAATTTTTTTTTTTTTTTAAATTTATATAATTATTTTCTTTTAAAAAATAAAAATAAATAAAAAATATAAAAAAAATAAAACTTTAGTTTATTATTTTCTTTTAAAAAAAATAATAAATTAAAATAACTCAGGGTTTAACTAGTTTTGTTTAGTTTTTGTATTAAATATAATGTAAATTTTATCTAAAATTTGTGTGGTTATTTTATTATTTTTCTTGTGAGGAGTTTTAAACTTACGTTATCAATAGTGTATGCATGGTAGGAGATCCTTAGGAAACTCTCTTACACTATATGTAAATAATATTCATAAATTTAAACAACTTTTAACGAGATTGGATTCTATCCATCACCATATTTTTGAGCCAAACATAGAACCAAACTGTAATCCTTTATTGGAACCGAAAGAAATGGAAGAAAAGCAACATGTTAGGGAAACCACCATGAAGGAGTTTGCAAGACCAGTGATTGGCATGGCTACTGCCGTTATCCAGTTGGGTGAGACTACTCGGAAGTATGAACTGAAAAATATTCATTTTTCTATGCTTCCTTTCTTTTATGGGCTGCCTAATGAAAATTCTCTTTCCTTCATTAGAGACTTCTATGCTACAGTCCAAACCTCCCCCTTCAGTATTCTAAATGAGGATCAACTTAAAATGAGATGTTTCCGTTACAATGTCAGTTCATTGTCAACAAAAAAATAAAAAATTAGGTTCCCTGCACCGTTTTGCTTTAAGCCTATACATTTTTTCAAGTGATAAATCTTTCTTAGAGATATCCACTATTTTTTAAGAGCTAAATGTTGATACACAATAGGAGGAGGATCAATTTCAAACTACAAATAGCCACGTGAGATTCTAAAGATAGGCGGAAAATGATGAAAGACTATACAATGCCAATCGTTGGCAATGTAACTTCCGACATACAATTACAAGAGGCTACAAGGAATTATAAATTGAAAAATATTCATTATTCTTTATTGCCTTCCTTTTATGGTGTCCCTAATGAAAACCCTTTGCATTTCATTCGAGAATTCTATGCTATTGTCCAAACCTTTCCACTACATGCAATTAATGAAGATCAACTTAGGATGAGGTGTTTTCCTTACACCCTCAAGCATAAAGCTGGGTCATGGTTCATTACTCTATAGTCGGGTTCTCTAAAAACTTGGGAGGTAGTATATGAAATTTTTATGGGTAGGTTTTATTCCCATCAAAAGACTGTTGATCTAAGGACGAAGATAGCAACATTTTCTCAAATGTATGAAGAGCCCTTTCATGAAACTTGGGAATTATTCAAACTCCTTTTCATTCAATGCCATAATCATAGCTTTCCATTACAGCTACAGAACCAATTCTTTTATGAAGGATTGACACTGTAGAGTAAATACATGGTTGATAATGCTGCGGGAGGTACTGTGGGAGAAAAAACCGCAGAGGAAACCTATAATCTTTATGAGTTGTTGGGTTCTAATTCCTAACAAAGAAGTGCTAGAAGGAGAGCAAGAGTCAATGAAATTGGCTCCGATAATGAGATAACCTTGCAACTTGCTGAATTGACTAAGAAGTGCAACTTCTCACTACCCACCAAATACCAAATCAAGGGGTGTGTGAAGTGTGTTTTTCAATTGGGCATGGTACTCATAATTATTCAAATACTTGTGATTCTAGTGTCGATGCCATGGGGGAAGTCAAATCCTTTCAAAGGTATCATCCAAACACCTATAATCACCCTAACCATAATTATTCGAAAACCACCCTTACCCACCAAGCCAATCTTTTAAGCCAACCTTAGAGGATAGCTTGAATGCTTTTATTCAAGTTAGTCGTGACAACAATTGATGAATAATCAAAGGTTGAACACCATGGAGGCTTCCGTTAAAAGGATTGAATCTAAAGTTGGGCAAATGGCTAAACAAATGCAAAAGAAAGAACCAAGAAAGTTGCCTAGTCAACCAGACCAAGCAAAGGATGTAAGAACCCTTCGAAGTGATAAGGTAGTCAATACCAGTTTACCTAAAATCTCTAACGATCTACCTTGTAGTTCAGGTAACAAAGAAGGTGATATTCTAGTCTCGCAAAAAGGAGAAACAATTTTTAAACTTAACAAGCCTTCTGAAAAACTCATTGGGGAGTCATTTGACTTCCCCAAAATTCAAAAGATAACAGAACCACACCAGCTGCAAGTACCTTTTCCACACCGGTTAAAAGAATCCAAACAAGATAAGCAATTTTATGATCTTTTTAATATGCTCTCTAAAGTAAATATCAATTTACCATTATTATAAGTGATCATGAATGTGCCCTCATATGCTAAGTTTTTCAAAGAGTTGAACACTAAGAAAAAGAGGTATGAACTGAATGAACGAGTAGTAGTATCAGAAATTTCTAGCGTTGTACTTCAGCACAAACTACCCCTAAGTTGAAAGACCCTGGAAGTTTTATTATAAACATAACTATGGGGGATAGGAAGGTTGCTAAAGCAATGCTTGATTTAGGTGCTAGTATAAATTTGATGCCCTACTCTATATTCTTACAGCTCAATTTAGGAGATTTAAAACCCACAACTATCCCTTCAACTTGCAGATAGATCTCTTAAGTATCCAAAGGGAATAGTTGAAGATGTGTTGGTACAAGTAGACAAACTGATAATACCTATTGACTTTGTGGTTCTAGATATGCAAGAAAATCCAGCCTTGGATAGAGAGCACACAATACTGCTTGGTAGACCATTTATGGCAACTACTAAAACTATTATTGATGTCTAAGATGGAAATTTGACAATGACAGTCTTAGGAGAGACTATTCATTTTAAAGTTTTTTGATTCTTCACCTTTTCCTTCTATTTCTTCCATCGATGAAATATTCGATGTTGACCCTTTGGATAATCTTGTCCAAAGCACCTTTTCCTAAACCAGAATAGAAGACAAGCTTGAAACTGTTCTTACACTTGAAGAAGTCAAAGAAGATTTAGATGAGGAAATTAAGGGGTACCTTGAACGACTAGAGAATGATGAAGTAATGACAAAATCTAGTACACTTTTAAATCTACCCAGTTCTTCATCTAGTAAAGAGGCCAATCCAATTGAACTTGAACTTAAAGACTTACCTGAGCACTTAAAATATGTGTTTTTGGGAGAAGGAGAAACTTATCCAGTGATAATTTCTTCAACCTTGACCAAAACCCAAGAAAAGGAACTTATCAAAGTGCTTAGATAGTTTAAGAAAGCTATAGGCTGGAGTATCGGGGATATAAGCGCATTAGTTTTACGATGTGTATGCACAAGATCAACTTGGAGGATGGTGTTAAACCTGTACGAGAGGCCCAAAGAAGACTAAACCCAAATATGCAAGCGATAGTTAAGAAAGAAATTCTTAAATTGTTAGAAGAATGAATTATCTATCCTATTGCGGATAGTAAGTGGGTTAGTCCAGTGCATGTGGTACCTAAGAAATCTGGGATAGCAGTTGTTAAAAATGACAAAAGTGAATTAGTGCCCACTAGAATAATCATTGGATGGAGAATGTGTATAGATTTTAGGAAACTAAATTTATACACTAAAAAGGATCAATTTCCTCTTCCATTCATTGATCAAATGTTGGAAAGATTAGCTAGGCATGAATTTACTATTTTCTAGATGGATTGTCTGGATATCATCAAGTACCCATAGCACCAGAAGATCAGAAAAGTCCACATTTACATGTCCTTTTGGGACATTTTCTTTTTGAAGAATGCCATTTGGGTTATGCAATGCCCTTGCCACTTTCCAGAGATGTATGATATCTATTTTCGCGGACATGGTGGAAAAAATTATTAAGATTTTCATGGATGATTTCTCTATCTTTGGAAACTCATTTGATGATTGCTTACATAAATTGACTTTGGTTTTAGAAAGATGCATTTTATGCAATCTCACCCTTAGTTGGGAGAAAAGTAATTTTATGGTTCAACAAGGGTTAGTTTTAGGACATATAATTTCAAATAAACGTATTGAAGTTGATAAGGCAAAAGTTGAATTGATTTCCAAACTACCTCCCCTTACATCTGTGAAGGGGATAAGAAGCTTCTTAGGACATGCAGGATTTTAGAGACGATTTATTAAATATTTCTCTAAAATAAGTCGTCCCTTATGTAACTTGCTATCAAAAGATGTTTATTTTAATTTTAACAATGACTGCCTTATTGCCTTTAATACCTTGAAAGAGAAAGTAACATCTACCCCTGTTATTATGGCACCAAACTGGTCTTTCCATTTTGAAATAATGTGTGATGCTTCTAATTATGCTATCGAACAGTCTTGTGACAAAAAGTGGATAAGTGTTTGCATGTCACCTACTATGCTAGAAAAACACTCAATGATTCCCAAATGAATTACACCACCACTGAAAAGGAATTCTTGGCTATAGTGTTTTCTTTAGAAAAATTTAGGTCTTATTTAGTAGGATCTAAAATGATTGTGCATTCTGATCACGCAACTTTAAGATACCGATGAGTGCTCAAAAAGCACTAAAATTACCATGATTTTATGCAAATTAATTGATTAAAAATATATATATTTATATGTTTTATCATATATTTATATAAATTTGTCTTTTCGGAATCACGAGTATTTTAATTATTTTTCAGGTATTTTCGCTTTAAAACGTAACTTAAAGACTCAAGGAGGAATACTGGAAGCAATACATCACAAATATATTAATAAATAAATGGAGAAAGGTCAAAAAATATGGAAAAATTGGACAAAATGGGTTCACGTTTTCATTTTTTGTGTTTGGTTTTATTTTTGTTTTGTGTGATTTAGAAATTTTTGAAATTTAAAAGTTATATATATATATTTTTTTCTCACAAAAATTTATCATTTCTTTAAATCAAATTTAAGTAAATAGTTAAGTCTTTTGTACTCTTAAATTAATTTTTGAAAACATATCATGAAATATTTTGTAATTATTTTTTATAATTAGTTTGTTTTTGTCATAACTAGTATTTCTTGATAAAATGTGGAAATTATATTAAACCCAAAATCGGTGTTTATGATTTTTTTAAGTGGAGACTACCCTTGTGAGATATAATTTGAGTCTAATTTCTTTTATTCAGAGTGAAATATATATTTTTTCTACTCCAAACACATTTCTTATTTATTCAAATATTTAGATGATCTCTAGTATTAGCATTGAATGTATGAATTTTTTTCTCATCTTAATAGAGTATCGTATATGTTTTTATTATTATTTTTGCTTAGATTAAATGATTTGAGTAGAAATTGATAGTATATGCTTATATCTCATTCATGGATGACTACTACAAAAAAAAAGACATATCTGGGGTTACCTAAATCAAGATCAAACAGAAATGCCACAAAATTAACCACTCACCAAAATCCTAAAAAATGTAGAATCTATACATGGGTTGACTCTCTAAAAAATACATATATTGAAAAATATCTTCAGAAGAAAAAAAAATAGGGAGATAAAAAAATATATAGTATCATCTACATACTATGACCCACATTGCCTACAAAGTTGTGAGTACAGGCTAATTACAAAAGAAAGATATAGGAAGTAATTCCCTAAAAAGTTATTGCAATTTCTTCATTTGTAAAAAGCATATATCTTGAAATTCTTTCTTAATAAGTTTGATTTATGCATGAAAATAATTTTTATATATGACATCTTTATAATTTATACATTCGATTCCTTTCATGATATCAATGTTAAAATAACACTTTGAGCCTTTATTCTTTATACATATGTGAACATATTAGTTCATTTCTATACATCAACTCTTTCGCATATAAATTAGTATGAGTGTTTGAACCCATAGATTCAGTGTTTTGAGAGTATTGACTTGTGAGGAATAGAGTCGAAGCGAATTCGGATTCATGACACTGAAATTGGGTAAAATTAAATTGATACATTTTTTATATGAAATATGAAAATGATTTTCGACTAATTATTATAATAAATCATGATTGTTTAAAGATATTAAAATAACTTATGCTTGAGATTTTAATTATGATCTTAAAGGAGATTAAAAAGTATGACATATTTTTGTGATATGTTGTTTTCTTTTATTCTTAAAAGTTAATTTTTTGATTTTGTTGTAATTTTAGTTTTTGAGTTGTTTGTTTTTCTTTTAAATTTTTACATTTAGTTCAATGTTTGTGGGTATCATTACTGAAAACCCTCACGAGACTTAAACTCGTCCACTAGGGAAACCTAGGGGTTTAAAGACTTATTTCATAGGCTAAATGCAACCGTGTCAATCCACAAAAGTGATTTAGGATAGTTTAAATTTTTTATCGCTTCTCTTGCTAAGGGACTAGCAAGAAGCTGGTTGGGGGTTGTGATGAGTGCTCAAAAAGCACTAAAATTACCATGATTTTATGCACCTTAATTGATTAAAAATATATATATTTATATGTTTTATCATATATTTATATAAATTTGTCTTTTTCGGAATCACGGGTATTTTTATTGTTTTTCAGGTATTTTCGCTTAAAAATGTAACTTAAAGACTCAAAGAGGAATACTGGAAGCAATACATCATAAGAGCGTTCTAAATTTTTGTCATGAACTTCATTGTGGGGGCCATTTTGGTGGTGAAAAGATAGCCCATAAGGTATTACAGTCTAGATTCTTTTGGCCCACTCTTTTTAAAGATGCTCATATGTTTTGTGCATAATGTGATAGATGTCAAAGAATAGGAATCATAAGCAAAAGAGATTAAATGCCTTTGACATCTAATTTAGTTGTTGAACTCTTCGATGTATGGGGGATTGACTTTATGGGATATTTTCCCCCATCCAATGGTTTTCAATATATTTTGGTTGATGTGGATTATGTATCCAAGTGGGTAGAAGCTAACCCCACTAAAACCAATGATGCTAATGTTGTTGTTAAATTCTTGAAGGATTTAGTATTCAGTAGGTTCGGAACGCCTAGAGCTATAATAGGTGATGGAGGTATCCATTTTTGTAACAAGATCTTTGATGGAGTACTAAAAAAGTACAACATCACACATAAAGTAGCTACTCCATATCATCCTCAAACTTCTGGTTTAGTGGAAGTAAGTAATAGGCAAATTAAGGGAATATTGGAACACATTGTGCATCCTTAAAGGAAGGATTGGGCATTTAAGTTAAATGATGCCTTATGGGCATACCGCACCGCTTACAAAACACCTATTGGGATGAACCCTTACCGGTTAATCTTTGGGAAAGTGTGCCACCTTCCAGTTGAACTTGAACACATGGCTTATTGGGCAATTAAAATGTTAAACATGGATTTAGATAAAGTAGGAGAAAAATGGTTACTCCATCTTAATGAGTTGGAAGAAATTAGGAACGAAGCCTATTCCTAAGACTTTTCATCCTGTAATGAAAGTTCTTTTATTTAACTCTCATTTGGGATTGTTTCCAAGAAAGTTGAGATCAAGATGGGATGGACCATTCAAAATAGTTCAGATATTTGCACATGGAGTAGTAGAACTATTGGATTCCAAGACACAAAAAAAATTCAAAGTCAATGGGCATCGTGTAAATCCTTATTTAGAATAACCAAACAACATTGCTGAAATAGATTGCATTTGGCTGAGTAACCCTTCGCACCATAAAGTTACGTCTTGCTAAGATGTTAAAATAAGCGCTGGATGGGAGGCAACCCATCATTTTAGGTAATTTTCTTTTATTTCTTTTATTTATTTAATTTCTATTGTTTATTTTAGTTTAATTACATGTGAATAATTTTAAAATTTTTAAAACTAAAAATATTTGTTGAGATGTTAGAAGTTCACAACGATATGTCTGTGTGAACTTTAATGATGAATATGATGGATGCACTTGCATTTCTCCATTACTACTTGCATATTCTCAGGAAATAGGTAATCTTTCTTCTCTTTTCTCTTTATGTTTAATTTACATTTGTTACATTGAGGACAATGTAAGTTTTATTTTATGTTATGTTCACATTTTCATTTTTGTTGTGTTTGGTTTTATTTTCTTTGTATGATTTAGTAATTTTTGGAATTTTAGAATTAACTTTAAAAATTCTCACAAAAATTTATCATTTCTTTAAATCAAATTTAAGTAAATAGTTAAGTCTTTTGTACTGTTAAATTAATTTTTGAAAACATATCATGAAATATTTTGTAATTGTTTTTGGTAAGTAGTTAGTTTTTACCATAACTAGTATTTCTTGATAAGATGTAGAAATTATATTAAACCCAAAATCGGTGTTTATGAATTTGTTTTAGTAAAGACTACTTTTGTAAGATATAATTTGAGCCTAATTTCCTTTATTCAGAGTTAAATATATATTTTTTCTACTCTAAACACATTTCTTATTTCTTCAATTTTTTAGATGATCTCTATAGGTATTAGCATTGAATGTATGAATTTTTTTTCTCACCTTAATAAAGTGTCGTATATTTATTATTATTATTTTTTGCTTAGATTAAATGATTTAAGTAGAAATTAATAGTATATGCTTTTATCTCATTCGTGCATGACTATTACAAAAAGAGAGAGACATATATGGGGTGACCTAAACCAAAATCAAACAGAAAAGCCACAAAATTAACCACTTACCAAAATCCTAAAAAATGTACAATATACACATGGGTTGACTCTCTAAATATATATATATATTGAAAAACATTTCATAAAAAAGAAAAAATAAAGAGATAAAGAATATATAGTATAATCTACATACTATGACCCATATTGCCTACAAAGTTGTGAGTAAAGGCTAATTACAAAAGAAAGATATAGGACGTCATTCCCTAAAAAGTCATTGCACTTTCTTCATTTATAAAAGGCATATATCTTGAAATTTTTTCTTAATGAGTTCAATTTATGAATGAAAATAATTTTTATATATGTTATCTTTATAATTTATACATTTGATTCCTTTCATAAGATTAATGTCAAAATAATACTTTGAGCCTTTATTCTCTATACATATGCGAACATATTAGTTAATTTCCCTACATCAACTCTTTCGCATATAAATTAGAATAAGTGTTTGAACCCATAAGAATATTGACTAGTGAGGAATAGAGTCGAAGCGAATTTGGATTCTAGACACTGAAATTGGGTAAAATTAAATTGATACATTTTTTATATGAAATATAAAAATGATTTTGGACTAATTATTATTATAAATCATGATTGTTTAAGAAGATTAAAATAACTTATGCTTTAGATTTTAATTATGATCTTAAAGGGGATTAAAAGTATGAGACATTTTTGTGTTATGTTTCATATTGTTTTCTTTTATTCTTAAAAGTTAATATTTCATTTTGTTGCAATTTTAGTTTTTAATTTGTTGTTTTTATTATTTCTTTTAATTTTTACATTTAGTTCAATGTTTATGGGTATCATTACTGAAAACCCTCACGAGACTCAAACTCCTCCATTAGGGCAACCTAAGGGTTTAAAGGGTTGTTGCATATGCTAAATGCAACCGTGTCAATCCACGGAAGTGATTTAGGATAGTTTAATTTTTAGTTTTTATCACTTCTCTTGCTAAGGGACTAGCAAGAAGCTGGTTGGGGATTGTGCTGAGTGCTCAAAAAGCACTAAAATTACTATGATTTTATTCACTTTAATTGATTAAAAATATATATATTTATATGATTTTATCATATTTCTATATAAATCTATCTTTTTAGAATCACAGGTATTTTTATTGTTTTTTAGGTATTTTCACTTCAAAAAGTAACTTAAAGACTTAAAGAAAAATACTGGAGGCAATACATCACAAATATATTCATAAATTAAATGAGGAAAATAAAAAAAAAGATGGAAAACTTGGACAAAATGGGTCAAAAAGAAAGAAATCGTGCACACAGCCGCTCATCCGCGCGCGCTCGATCCCGTGTGCCGCATCGTCCTACCCGCGCGCACCTACTCTCCATTCCGTGTACACCTCTGCATGTCCCTACTCAAGTCTGCGCACGCCACTGCCCATATGCGCCCAATTCTGCATGCGCCGCCGCCCCCACGTTAGCATGATGTCAACAATGATGTCATCATTCATTACTCCGCGTTTCCACCATTTTTAATCATTTTTTCATCCACTTTTTCTTCCTTTCCTCACCTATAAATACCCTTATTATCTTCATAACAAATCACACCTCAAAACATATCTTCTCTTCTCTTTCTTTCTCTCCATTTCTTAGTTTTTAAGTTTTTTTCTTACTTAGTTTTAGAGTTCTTCTCTTTTTGAGAAGAACTAATTATGTTTTTGTAATTTTTTTTATTCAATAAATGGAAGTGCAAATTCCGTTTGGAGGTTTTCCAGCAACAGGAATAACATCAAAGTACTGTAAGGATTTTATTTTCTTTATAGTTATTTTTTATGCTTTATTCTTATATGTTATATTTAATTTGTCTGCAATTAAATTTAACTTTGTTGGCTGTTTGTAAACATGATATAATAATAACGTTGTTATGCTTGCGAAATAGTAAATAGGTGAAAATTTCTAAAATAAATTGATTTTGTTTTTATTCAAGATTTTATATTAAGAATGTTAGAGAGAAATATATTATTTTTCATTACAAACTTAAATCTGAAAATTAGATTTTAAGGTTTAGTTATCTGGTCTAATTTATAGTAGTGCTCTTTTATTTGTTGGCACAATCACCCAGTAGTTAGAGTGAAGCTCTATTTCAAAAGTTTTTATAAGAATTATTATCTGAAAATGTATTGGCAACATGTTTTCAATAGTGGTTTTAAAACTTGAAAGTTAGTACTCGGATAACTAAATTCTTATGTTATTAGATTAGAAACAACAAAAACTGCATATAGGGAAATGTAGCGCGTGGGACCGGGCGCTGATAAGCGCGTGCGCGGGCGACTGCTCGGCATGACTAGGCACACTGCGCGCGTTGGCCGGCGTGGCTCGGCAATTGCGTGCGCGATTTCCTCCTTTTTTTACTTTTTTGACCCATTTTATCTATTTTTTTCCATATTTGTTGACTTTTCCTCATTTATTTTATGAATATATTTGTGATGTATTGCCTCCAATATTCTTCTTTGTGTCTTTAAGTTATGTTTTTAAGTGAAAATACCTGAAAAACAATAAAAATAACCATGATTTCGAAAAGATAGATTTATATAAATATATGATAAAATCATATAAATATATATATTTTTAATCAATTAACTTGCATAAAATCATGGTTATTTTAGTACTTTTTTAGCACTCATCACCTTACCCTACTAGTTTTAGTGGCCTTCCTCACTCTGGTACTTGACTTCTTGACTTATTGTTCTCCCTATTTACGTTGTTTAGTGAAGATGAAGCCAATGTTCCTTTTGATTCTGACCATTCCATTAACTAGTTGCTACTAGTGCTCTTCATCCTCAACTACTACACCACCTTCTACCCCTACCAATGTTAGATATTCTTCTAGTAGTGATGTCCATAGGAAAAATGATGCAGAAGAAGGAGACAAAGAGTAATGACCTCATTTTATTTCTTATTAATTTAGTTTGTTTCTTTTCATTTCCTAAAATTTTGTAAAACTATAATTACCAAATGAGAATGAGTTTGATGTTTTTCCTTGACCTTAGCTTCTATTTTCTGTAGTTTGTTTATTTACTTTAATCTTATCTACCATGTTACATGAAGGTTAGGATTATTGAATATTTGTATGCCTTCTCTCTCTTATATAAGGGTGTTTGTCTTTTTTGTATCAAAAAAGGGGAGAAATTTGTGTGCATAGCTATATGCTTGTTGCCAAAATATGTGGCATGAGTGCTAAGTGTATGATTGTAATGCATCTTATTGCCTAACTTGCATACACTTAAGACGAGTGTTGCATGATGTCAAAGGTATTTGTGTATATTGCATACTTTTTAACTACATATATTAATGTGTTTTGCCTATTGGTGTGTACCCGTGTATGGATAACATGATAGTATGTGGATAGACTACACACTATTTTTGCATGATACATTCATGAGGTATGCATTTTTTTATGTCTTCAGGTTACAAGTGTAGATTGAAGTCATCGAGCTTCAAGTGTGCTATTTATAGTGCTGCTAAGACCCTCTTATTTTAGAGTGATATAGGTTAGATGAGTTGAAGCGAGAAGATGGATGGAACACACAAGATTGATGCACTTGAAATAGGTGTGTTTTTTGGGTTTAGGTTTGCATCAAACCTTTGTTCATAGGAATAAACACCTTTAGGTCATCTTCATGATCATCTCATGTTTGATGTGCGTCTGTACTTAGTTGTGTAGTACGTTGGGATGGAAATCCAAAAGGGGAGAATGTATGTCTATTCGTACTTTATGTCTGAATGTTGGCTTTTGGTGTCTATTTATTTTAATTAGTGTTTTCTCTTTCTTTGTGTAAGGTTAGTTACTATAGATTAGTAATGTACAGATGTACATAGTTAGAAACATTTTGATTGGAATTATGTTTTTCACAGACTATATGGTTGGTTGTTTATATGCATATTAGGCCGTGAGTGTCGGATTTTGGTTCATTTTGAGTGTGGGTATTGATGGAAATAACTTGGCAATTTTTAAATTAAAAAATTGTGATTTTTGGCACCTCAACACATGCCTCGACAAGGGGTCACTATAGCCCTGTCCACACCATTGGTGAGGTCCATGCTAAGGAATGTGGAAAGGTGGCCTAACTATTGGGTTTCCATCTATAGCTACCCCATTTCTTCTCTTCTTTTTACATATGATTTAAGTACCAAAGCTCTACCAAAATCCACATTGAGAATTACATTTTCTTCATAAATTAATTTTGATTAGCTTACGTTATTTACTTCAGTGTTGTGGGAAAATTAGCATGCTTAAGTGTTGAGCTCAAAAATATTTTATTTTTGTGTGAGACCTAACTTTGAGAGTTTGGGCTAGTTATTTAAAAGAGATATCAAATTATTGGTTGTGTGCATACATGGTTTGACTATGTGTCTTCCATATATGATTTATGTTTTGTAGTAGAATGTATGCCCCTATTTGATTATTAGTGTCTCGTGATCAAGGGTGGTCCTCAAGGTTTATAGCACTATTCTCGTCACTTTATTGATTTATGGTTTTTGATCAAACCACATTGGATGGTGTTGGCAGCAAGCAAGGACAATAATATGCAGTTTGGATAGATGTCCTAGTTGACAGAGGTATTAGTGGGTTTATTTTTGTTAGAGTTGGAATTGTTCTATTACTTAGTGAATTGCATGCTATCAAGTGGTTGTTATAACCAACTCGAGGATGTTACCATATAGATACAATCTCCATAAGGTTTATCTAGTTATATCGCTTTATTGTACATAATATTTTTCTATGCTAGTACAATCTAAGTTCAAGGTGTGTATGTGCTAACATACTAAAGTTTAAACCATGAATAAAAGCTATTACTATTTATCAACTTTCTACTTCTCGAACTATTTCTTTGTGCTAATAGTTTTATATTTATCTTTGTTTTTCATATTTACTGCCTCTACTATGTATTCTATTTAGGTGTTTATTTTTTCGAATCTTGCAATTTAGGGACGAGTTCTTAAGGAGTCTGTATCTCCTTATACTTGTTATGAACTCAGTCACAAACTCTTTCAAAATTCATAGTTCCATTGATCTTTGAGTGTGCTTAATAAGAACGATTGAACGATATTATTTTTGAGATAAATGAATTATTAATTTGGAATTAATTGTTTCATATGATCAAAGTGCATATTTCTTTATTTAGACATTTTATGATGGTTATAAATGTCAAATAAATATGTAAGGGTAAAATGAAATTTGACATAGTCGAAATAATTAAACTAATTAATTAAATAATATGTAGTTGGATTAAATATTTATTTGAACTAATTAAAATATTAAAATGCTAAATTTAAATGTTTGGTAGTCAATTAAATACTTGTGGGACAAGAAGGAAATTTTATTAATTATCAAATTGAATTTGATTTTGGATTAATTATACAATTTAATTTGGAAGTAAATTGTTGAATCCCGGAAATCTTTGTGGGGTGTGGAATGGGTAAAATAATAGGACTGAGATTTCCATTAAAGCACATAATTTGATTATTTGAAGGACTCCTAATGGGAGTACAAATAAGAATTAGGTACCAATTGTGAGCTATATTGGATACCATTTAATCTCCCTTTTCCCCACTCATGGTCGGCTACTTGAAGAAGAATTAGAGGATTTTCCTACCACTCAATTGAGAGAATATTGTGAGAACAAAATTCAACCCAAAGCCATAGAGTTTTCGAAAGGTGTTCTTGAGAAACAAATTTCTCTTCAACAATTTACTAATCTTGAATAGGGATTCTGGTTGGAGAACTTGAATCAAGTTTTGATCGACTTGGAGATTACAAGGATTCCCACCACCCCATTTTTGTGTATTGGGAGATAAAGCTTGGAAGCCCAAATCCCATTATAATGTTTCTTTTTATAAATTATTATTATTATTATTATTATTATTATTATTATTATTATTATTAAAATAATAATATCATAAGATCTTTGTTGGAAAAAGTTTTGGTTCCTAATATCAATTTCTTCCACTATTTTTGTTGTTAAAAATTAGATTTTTACCAACAAAAAAAAAAGAATTTTCAAAATCAACAATTGTCATCAAAGTCAACTGATGATATTATAATTTAATTATGTATGTGAATACATGATTAAGGTAAGTACTAAATTATATGTGATATGATTTGTATATATGGATTTTTCATTGGCTGAATAAAACTAGTTTTGATCGTTAATTGTATATTTTTTGTGTCTCATTGACTCCTAAATATATATGCTTCAAGTGTGATGATAGATTTTTTAATTCTAATGTTAGTTCCTTCACAAAGAAAGCTATCATCCTCTCATTGTTAATGGGTAAAGAAAAAAAGTTCAAATTACACCTTTGTGGCATTTTGGAAACAGATTCCAAGGATGTCATTATAATATCTACATCTACATTGAGTTGTATTGTATTAACATGTCTTCTTGGATTTTTAGAATCCAAGCTATATGTTAAGGCTACTTGTAAGGTATCTTCTTGTTCAAGCTCAAACACATATTCCACATAAGAGTCTACAATATCAATAAAATAGAAAGAATTTCTATCATTTGGATCAAAGATATTGAAGCATATAGCATCTCTCCATTGAATTCCATTTTCAAGGGCCTACTATGGATGTTAATTTTAGTGTAAGAATTTTTTATAAATTTTCTACCCACAAAAGAGGGATAGAGATACTGTTAGTCTTATCTCGTATAACAAGAACATAAAAGTCGGTTAGGAATAACAACTCATTGAATTATACCAACACATCCTTCTAGAAACCCTTTGAATATATATTGGTTTTGTCAACTAACTATGTAATAACATCGGTGTCCTTAAGGGGACCAATGTTAAATGAAGCATATAAACAATAAGGTATAACATTAATTGATGCTTCTATATATCTAACATGGCTTTCTGACCTAGTGGTTCCTATAGTGCATAGAATGGTAAAATTACCATGATACTTACACTTAGGAGGAAATTTTCTTTGTAATACAGTTGGGATATTCTCTCTTAGACTAACTACCTCATTACCTTTTAGCTTGTGTTTAGCAGTAAAATATTCCTTAAGGAACTTAGCATTCCTTGGCACTTGTTGAGAATTGATAGCCATGGTTACAACAAGATATGTGCTTCAATTGTTGTTTTATTTACCATTTTTCCACCATTTGATGTATCAATTATGTTCCTCTCTGTGGGTGCTATCATATAAATATTATGGGCAACTAACACATAATCTTTTGAACATCTTCCAATATGCATATTGTGTTTCTCTATTGGATTGCATAATTCCATAAATTTGTTTCCTTATTGTGGTGGATCTAAGAGTTAGGAAATACCTCTCAAGAAAATACCTCTTCATCTCATTCGAAAA
This sequence comes from Hippophae tibetana, assembly GCA_037013495.1. Classification (NCBI taxonomy): domain Eukaryota; kingdom Viridiplantae; phylum Streptophyta; class Magnoliopsida; order Rosales; family Elaeagnaceae; genus Hippophae; species Hippophae tibetana. The sequence continues at coordinate 38,128,555 of CM072803.1, forward strand.
GGTAACAGATTCTCATGAAAGATAATATAGTCATTCCTTAGCACTATTCACCAAAGAGAATGGGAAAGCTCTTATTTTAACATGTTCTTCAACAATTCCTATTGGTTTCGTGCTACGGAAAATGATAACAATTTTTTTCAAGTTTTAGCTAAATCCTTTAGTGTTGGATCAACAATTTCCATATTTTCTTGTTTGGTTTCTGCTCACTTGAATAAGTGGATTTAGTTTTTGTCTTGCAATGGGTCTAGTGATCATTTTGTTCTCAAGTTGTATGAATGGCCTTATTGCATTCAACATTTTCCTGACAATTGGGAACTTAGAAGAGTTAATAAACTAATGAGTGCTTGAAAACCGCTAAAATTACCATGATTTAATATACTTTAATTGATTAAATATATTTATATTTGCATGATTTTATCATATTTTATATAAATTTGTATTTTGAGAATCATAGATATTTTTATTCTTTTCCAAGTATTTTTTGCTTCAAAAAAAATTTAAAGACTTGAAGAAAAATACTCAAAGGAATACATCACAATATTTAAAGTATAGTACTCATTTATTATACAAATAAGTGAGAAAAATGAGGAAAAGTCAAAAAATGGCAAAATGGAAAAATGGACAAAATTTTCCAATCACAAGAGCATCATGCCCATTTCGTACAAAACCACACCCATTCATGCCAAAATATTTCATGCAATAATGCTTGTCCATGCCGTGAATCCCACATGCATTAGCACCCTTCCATATCGCAAATCCTGCACTCGTCAGCACATTTTCTATAGCAATTAATGCCCAATCGTGCGCTTCAGCGCCCCACACACATACCAGCCTATCCAATACACGTCCAAGATCATTTTTTTAAGTTATTTTCAACTTTTTTATCCTTTTCCTTAGCTATAAAATGACCCTCTTCCCAAATATCAAAATACACAAATTTTCTCAACTTTTCTATCTCTACCTTTCTTAGCTTTCTTAGGTTATTTTTTAGTTTTCTTAGTTTTCAAGTTCTTCTCTTTTTTAGAAGAACTAGTTATGATCTTGTAAATTTCTTGTTTTTGATTTAATAAAAAGAAATGCAAATCCGTTTGAAGGTTTTCTAGAAACAAAATTAGCATCAAAGTTCTATAAGGATTCTTTTAAGGTATAATTTTAAAATGAATCCTTTACAATTATTTTTTATGTTTTATTCTTATATGTTATATTTAATTTTTCTGTAATTAAATTTAACATGGCTGGCTATTTGTAAATATGATAGAATATTAACATTATTATGCATACAAAATATTAAATAGGTAAAATATTTCTATAAAATAATTTGATTTTGTTTTTATTCAAGATTTCATATTAAGGATGTTATAGAGAAATATATTATTTTTCATTAGAAACTTAAATCTAAAAATTAGATTCTTAGATTTCATTATCCGATCTGATTTAGAGTAGTGTCATTTTATTTGTTGGTATCATCACCCAGTAGTTAGAGCGAAGCTCTACTTCAAGAGTGTTTATAAGAACTATTATTCAAAAATGTATTGACAACATATTTTTAGTAATGATTTTAAAACTTGAAAGTTAGTAATTTGGACACCTTGAATAAAGTTTAAAATGTCTAACCCCACCAAATGTGGCATTTAAATGGTTCATTTTCAATCTCTTAGAAGAAAAGAAATTAATTTAATTAACTAAATTAATTATCGATCATACCCATAGGTGTTAATTTATTTGTTTAATTAACAAAAGATATCTTACCCCACCAAATGTGGTATTTATATAAAAAAGAGAGAATCAATAAATATCAATTTATATCTTTAATAACTTAAATAATTTGAGCAAGCATAATTAACTTAATTATAATATCCATAAATACTCCATTATTATGAATGATAAAAATTTGCATAATTGTTTATTTAGTCCATATCTATGTTTATTTTTTATGTTATTAAATTAGGAAATACAAAACAAAATATCGTGATAGGATGTTTAGGATTTAATTTCATTTTTAAAAGTTTGAATAATAAATTAAAAACCACATATATTCTTTTCTTAGATCGACATTGGGAGTATACTTGTCATTTTCTATAAAATGATTTGTGCACTTGTGAGAGTTTTACAAATATAAACCCAAAGAGTGTGCAAGACGGGTATTGCTAACTCGATGCCGGTCTTGTTAACTCGATGTCAGTCTTGTTGTTTTTCATCATAAACTAAAACATAAAATTAAAAAGAAATGAAGTAAAAAAAACTTATAATTAGTGGAAAAATTAAGAAGTTAGTCCCCAATAATGGTACTAAAAACTTGACACGATTTAGAACATACTACTATACGTGATCATGTAAAAATGATAAGTAATTTTAAGAACTAGGATTGTTGTACCCATAAAGATTTGTTACAATTTCCATTATTACTTATTATTAAAATAGTGAGTTAATTAAATTAACAAATAGGTGTTTTGAATTGCTTTTTTGTCTCTTAAGAAATATAACATAAAGATATAAAGTAATCCGCATTAGGTTTACGAGAAATATATGATTATTTAACACTCCTCATTAGTAGTATACAATTTGATTAAGCATTTGATGAATGTAGATTAATTTTTTAAGTTATAAATTGCTTTCATATTTTCTTACAGTATAATTGATTAAAGTTTCGCTTATTATAACCGACCTAAATCCTAAAAAAACCTAGAAGTATGCTTACTAAATTTAATTCATTCATTGCATTAAGATGTAAAAAGATAATAATAAAACTAAACAATATTAGAACAATCAATTAAGCTTTAGCGAGGGTATTCAATCCTACTTGTAAGAATAGCCACAAGGTACCACTTTGAATATGAATATTTACAATTGCGTACTAACATTTTAAGATTACATGTAAATGCATTTATGCAATAAACTAGTTGATCACTCTAATTCATATAAGTATAATCATGAAATTCAAACATAGAATCAAACACATCAAGCATCAAAAATTAAAATTAAAATTATTTATAATATTAAATTAATTAAATCATAGTTTAACTGTTGAAATTGCCTATAATCACATTAGAAATTTAGTTAGACATGGATTCTAAATGAATCAGAAACTAAGAGAAGAAATAATAAGAAAAGCTTAGGAATTGTAGATGATGAAGCCCAATCAACCTTACTCTCTTATCTTCAATATTTGTTTTTTTTTTTTGTAAATCTCCTTTAAAGGTTTACCTTAGATGTGTCCTTGATCTCTCTTGTTCCTTGTAGAAATTATGTGTGACTAATGAGTCATTTTGTTGCTTATATTGTGTATTTTCGATCTTGAATAGAGTAGAGCTTATTAGGATTGATTCAATAGTTAGGATTAGAAGTTGGTGTTGAAAAATGTTTAAATCTACGCATCGACTTGACTTCTCAATCAATCAAGACCTTTGTCCAATCGATTGACTAATTGTAATTTCCAACCCAAGAGCACTCGAGTGAAGTTCGATCGATCATCGATTGATACCTTTATTGATCGATCGATTAGTCTTTACCGTTCATGCATTGCACTCTCGATCGAAGCCTGCTTAATCGATCGATTTATTATTCCATTTTTTAAGCGCTCGATCAAAAATCGATCAATCGAGTTCCCTATTTTAGCTCATAAAACATTATTGTCTCTTTTTGCTCAATTCAACTTTAATTATCAGTATAACGCAAAATAAGTACATAAAATGCATAAAACAATATTAATTCATTATAAATATATGAGAATTGAAGTACAAATATATGCATAAAAGGATATTGATAAATAGATATTTAGGAAGAGGAAATGAAATGACATGAAAATAAACTATTAATTACCCATAGGAATACGTAAACTTGTATTTAAAAATTTATAATAATTGGTTTATTTGAAATTTTAGTGTGGACTAAAAAATTTATTAAAACATGTTAATTTGTTATTAATTTTTCCCTACTATGTTTACTTTTGTCATTTTGTTACTTTCACATTTTCATTATGCCCGATTAATGCCACGAGTAAAATTAACTAACTTGTAGCTAAAAAGTTTAAATAGCCAGTAACCATCAACGATAATAAATAAAGATTATAAAAAAAATTTGTTTTTATATTATACATTTTTTACATTATTTTACTTTTATCTCATTTAAAAAAATATTTTATATATATGCATCTTATTTTAAATATGAAAATAAAATTGTTAAATTATATGAGAAAAAACATATGTGAAGAATACGGATGAATGTATAGGTTCATTATCTTTTTGGAATAGTTCCCTTAAGTTCAATAATTGTTTTATGTCAATTTAGTTAACATTTTTTAAAAAGTAACACTCAAGGTCCAATTGATCAATTTTTATGTTTTTTATATATATTTTTTAAATTCATTTTAAAAAATGGTTCAAAACTTATTCATGTTAAAACTTTCATTTTTAAATGTAGTTTAATAAATAATAATAAAATTGATCATTTGAATAAATTGTTACTTTTTCAAAACTAATAGACTAAACTATTGATCACCACACAAATTGTGTGTACAATGAATACGTAAGTATACGTATCGTAACAAGTAATACAATTATAAGTAAAGATTGTTCTCACAAAGATTATTTTTTTATAAATTAATTTTTAAAACTAAAAATAATAAAAATCAATTTTTTTTGTGTTTTTATATTTTAAGAAAGCAAAATTAAAATAACTAAAAATAAATAGCAATAATTAATTAAATCAGATTTTGTAAATAAAATGCTATATGAGAAAATATTTAGGAATACTTAATCCCCTAATTTTCTAAATATGTGAATCGTTAAAATTCTCACAATATAATATCAATTAATTACATGATGAATTGAATATAACCTAACATGTATTCCTCTCTCAAGTAAACTACACATCATATAGTAATTAATTTAATCACTCTTAAGTCAATTAAATTGCAAACTACTCGTGAAGTTAATCAATTATGGATCACATACATGTTATTTAATCAAGACAAATAATTAAATACTTCTCTCAAATCTATTTAATTGCCTCTATAGATAAATTATTGGCTAAACAATTAATAGCATAAAAATCAGATTAATATAATTAAATTAAAATTATAATTGGGGTAAAATTTTATATCATGGTGAAAATTGGATTCATAAAACCCATAGATTAATAAATTAATTACACATAATTGTGTTCAAAAAGCTCATATTTTTGATAAAAAAAAAGACATAAAATTGATAAAGAAAAGACTAGAAAAAGAAATACAATCAATCTCTTGAATTGTAGAATTAATTGGCTCTTGAATCTCCATCAAAATTGTGTCATTTTTTGAATTTTTCTGTATTTTCCCCTCTTTTTAGCTGTAAAAACTGACCATAATTATGCTAATTGAGGCTAATTAGGGTTTATGGAGTGATTAGGAGCTTAAATAAAGCTCAGGTGTGATCTACACCATCCGATTAGCTTTAGATCAAGGGCTACGATCAAAACAAGCAAAATTGACAATTTGAGCCAATCCCAGCGCGACACGTGCCATCCGAAATTCATTGATGAATCAGGGAGGGACTTGTGGCAGGGGAGATCGGTTTGAGTCAATGCTTGCCAAGTTAACAACATGTGACGCGACGTAATTTGTGGGAACCGATGGCATGGCGCATGTGTGGAATGCACGGAGCAATGGCGTGGTGCTAGGTGGTATGGCTCGTTGACATATTTCTAAACTCGGATTGAACGTCGTGTGGACACATGGTGTGACTTGATTCACTCTCCGTGCTAGCGTGGCATCCATGTGGCTTGCCCAATCAGCTTCTTTACTTACGTGGCATGCCACATGGCAACTTTTGATTGGTCCTGCGTTAAAAATTCATAAAAAATTCAAAAATTATATTTTCACCCCTTTTCACTAAAGATTTTATATTTTAATTTTTTTGGCCATAAAAATACTATTTATTAAATAAAACAAGTAAATATTAAGTAAAAAAGTACGTTAATGACTCTATTTTCATAGAGTCATCACACCCCTAAACTTAAATCTTTTCTTGTTGTCAAGTAAAGCTAAGTATAACTAAAGAAAATAACTTGGGTAGTATATTAATAAATATACTTCTATTAGTACATGCATATTTCACAAAAACTATCCCTCTCAAAAGTCATACAAGTCTATGATATAGAGGTTCATATATTCTGCAATTCATGTTCCATCAATACAATAATATGCAAGGTTTTTGAAAAATTGATTTGCGTGTGTGTGCTACATATGATATCATCCAATGCACTCATGAAATCAACCTTTATGAGCATGTTAATAAATACAATCTTAAAACAAGTCTCATAAGTCAATTTTTTACATCCCTCTCCACTAATATAAATACGTACTTAGCTTAAGATCAATAAGGACTTTACATGGTTGCAATGTAAGGCTTAGGTAGGGGGTCGATAGATGAAGACATTTTAGGGTCTTTCCACACCTTAGCCTTTTTTTTCATCATGCACTTTTTAACTACAATTGAGCTTTTACTTGATATTTTAGTGTACCCTCTTTTAACATTCTTTTCATTTTTTTATTCCACATCTCTTTTCTTTTTTTTTCTTTCTTTTTTTGGTACCTTCATAACACCCTAAACTTATTTTCTTTTTCTTTAGAGGGATACTTGTGTTGTGAGTTTTGCCTCTCTTTTTTTACGGGGTGCATTACATTTCAGCTTACTCTAAAGCATAACACATGATTGCGTCTTGTTTTTCTTTTCATACAAGCTAAAGGTGGAAGGGTAAAGGAAATACTTATTAGTTAGGCATTAAATGTGGCTTACAAATATGAAAGGTTCTTTGTTAGGCTCAAATTAGTGACTAAAGATATTAACAATTGTTAGCTTGAAAGGCTCAATCGATCCAAATAAGGCCTAAATAATTTCTCTTGCTAAATACTATTTAAGATTTTTCCTCAAGCGATGATCAAATAGATTCTAAAAATTGGTAGATCTAATTGACTCGCATAACTCACTACAAATTTTCTCTTAATAAGCACACCAAAATCAATCATGAACATATGCATAAAAGTTGAATCAATTCAATCAAAACTAGCAAGCATATCACATGATTAATGTAAATTTATTAACAAATATGTTACATTCCTTATCCTAGTCATGACAACCAATTTTTATCATTAAGTTCATATGTTTCATATCAAGCATGCATGCATTTAGTTTCCATATATTTATCAATTTCTACCCAAATCATGATTAAAAACAACCTAAAAATTACCTATCCTTTGACATCTATCACATATCTTTACATAATTATAAGCATCTTTAAATAATGTAGGCCAAAAATAACCAGATTGAAGTACTTTAGCTACTATTTTTGAGCTCCTAAAGTGACCTCCATAGTCTAAGCTATGGCAATGGTAAAGGATACTTTCAACTTCATCATTAGGGACACACCTTCTAAAAATACCATCACCACATTGTTTATAGAGGTAAGGGTCATCCCAAAATTACTGTTTAATGTCATGGAAAAACTTCTTCTTTTGTTGCCATGTGAGGTTCAGTGGAAGAACGTTGGCGGCAAGAAAATTTGCAATGTATCCATACCATGGAACTTCTGTTTGAGCTATAGAAAATAGTTGCTCATCAAGAAAAAAGATTCCCCAATTACCATATTATCATCCATTTTTGCTCCTTTCTCTAGTCTAGATAGATGGTGTGCTACCTGATTTTCTGTTCCTTTTTTATCACGAATTTCCAAGTCAAATTCTTGTAGAAGGAGCAACCATCTTATCAATCTTGGTTTTGCATCCTTCTTCATCATGAGATACTTTATTGCAGAATGATCTGTGTAAACAGTCACTTTGGTGCCATTGAGTGTAGTAGCATAATTCATTTGGGCCTCATTCAGTGTCTTACTTGCATAGTATATGGCACGAAATATTTTGTCTCTTCGTTGTCCAAGAACAGCTCCAATAGAAAAATCACTTGTGTCACACATCAATTCAAAGGGCTTGTTCTAATCTGGTATGACTATAACTAGTGCTGACACTAGTCTTTCTTTAAGCACTTGAAATGCTGTTAAAAATTTATCATCATACTTTAAAGGCATGTCCTTTTCCAAAAGAATACACAAGGGTTTAGAGATTTGGGAAAAATCTTTTATGAATCTATGATAAAAGCCTGCATGCCCAAGAAAACTTCTTACTCCTCTTACATTGGTAAGTGGTGGTAGTTTCTCACTCACTTCTATTTTAGCTCTATCCACCTCAATGCCATTAGCTGAGATTTTGTGGCCCAAGATTATACCTTCATGTACCATGAAATGACATTTCTCCCAGTTTAAAACCAAATTTGTTTCTTCACATCTTTGTAACACTAGGGAGAGATAGTGTAGACATTCATCAAATGAGTTTCCAAAGACCGAAAAATCATCCATGAAGATTTCTAGATGCTTCTCCACCATGTCTGAGAAAATGGCCATCATGTAGCGTTGAAATGTAGCAGATGCATTACATAATCCAAAAGTCATTCTCCTGAAAGAAAAAGTTCCATAAGGACATGTGCATGTGGTCTTTTCTTGGTCTTTAGGTGCCATAGCAATCTGGTTATAACCAGAGTATCCATCTAGAAGGCAAAAGAAAGAATTCCCAACTAATCAGTCAAGTATTTGATCCATAAATGGGAGAAGAAAATGATCCTTCCTTGTAGCTTTATTTAGTTTATGAAAATCCATACATACTATCCATCTCGTGATAGTCCAAGTAGGTATTATCTCATTGGACTCATTTTCCACCACAATGATTCCTCCTTTCTTCGGTACAATTGGACCGGACTTACTCATTCACTATCTGATATTAGCTAAATAATACCCATGTCCAACCACTTGAAAATTTCCTTCTTCACCACTTCTTTCATAATGGGATTTAAGCGGCGTTGTGCATCCCTGGTGGGTTTTAGCCCCGTATTCTAGCAAGATTTTGTGCATGCATATTGATGTGCTTATGCCTTTGATGTCAGCAATAGACCAACCTATAGCTCTTTTGAAGTTCCTTAGCACCTTTAGTAGTGCTTTCACTTGCTCCATACTAAGATCAGTCGAGATTATGACTGGAAGTGTCTCGTTATCACCCAAAAATGTATAACGAAAATGAGAAGGTAAAGGTTTAAGCTCTAATTTTGGTGGCTCCTCAATGGATGGTTTCAACCGTGAGTTTATTTCATCACATTCCACAACTGTATTTGATACGCACATGAGAGACATGTCCTCAAAAAAGTTCACACAGTTCACAAAATCAACCTTTGATTTCATATTTTCAAAATTAAAACAAGTTGAGTTATTTTCTATTGAGTTGATGTCTTTGTTCATAGCATCATGCGTTAAGGTCATAAGTGGGGTGATTCAACAAGTGTTGTTAGGCTACCGATATGAATTTGTGCGCCTGCATGCGTGTCCTGGTATTCATTAGTATATGTGTTTATAGAATTAACAAGCATAGACTCTAAAGAATGACACGATCCTCTTCCATGTATAGCACAATGAAGTCTGCCGGAAAGATGAATTTGTCTACTTTTACTAGCAAATCTTCTACCACACCTCGTGGTCTTTTAATTGACTTGTCTGCCATTTGCAATGTTACTGAAGTGGGTTTGGCTTTACCAACCCAATCTATAAAAGACAGATAATGGCATGAGGTTAATGCTATAACCCAAATCACATAGTGGCTTTCCAAAATGAATGTTCCCAATAGTGCAAGGGATGTCAAAACTACCTGGATCTTTTAGTTTTTGTGGTAGTTTTCTATCAAGAATGACACTACAACCTTCAGTCAAGGTTATTAAAACAAAAAAAATCACAATTATTTACAGCACAAAATGTTTTTAAAATTTTGATAAATAATTTAAAAACGTTATTCCTTCCCCGGCAACGGCGCCAAAAACTTGATGAGCGAAAACCGGCATCGCCGATTCTTGCCAATACTTTGGTTTTAATATTTGTAAAACTCTCGCAAGTGCACGAATCATTTCGTAGAAAATGATAAGTATACTCCCAAGGTCGATCTAAGGAAGGAATGTATGTGGTTTTTAATTTATTATTCAAACTTTTAAAAAACGAAATTAAATCCTAAACATCCTGTCACGATATTTTGGGTTTTGTGTTTTTAATCTACTTATATAAAAATAAACATAGATATGCAAATTTTATCTTTTATAATAGCGGAGTATTTATGGATATAATAACTAAGTTAATTATGTTTGCTCATATTATTTAGGTTATCAAAGATATGAATTGATATTTATTGATTCTCCATTTTTTGTATGAATACCACCTTTGGTGGGGTTAGATATTCTTTGTTAACTAAACAAATCAATTAACACCTATGGGTGGGGTTGATAACTAATTTGCCTAATTAAATTAATTCCTTTTTCTAAGAGATTGAAAATGAACCATTTAAATGCCACCTTGTTAGACAGTTTAAACTTTATTGAAGGTGTCCAAATTAAACCTAAGAATTTAGTTATCCGAGTACTAACTTTCAAGTTTTAAAACCACTACTGAAAACATGTCGTCAATATATTTTCAGATAATAATTCTTATAAAAACTTTTGAAATAGAGCTTCACTCTAACTACCGGGCGATTGTACCAACAAATAAAAGAGCACTACTCTAAATCAGACCGGATAACTAAACCTTAAAATCTAATTTTCAGGTTTAAGTTTGTAATGAAAAATAATATATTTCTCTCTAACATTCTTAATATAAAATCTTGAATAAAAACAAAATCAATTCATTTTAGAGATTTTCACCTATTTAATATTTCGCAAGCATAACAACGTTATTATTACATCATGTTTATAAACAGCCAGCACAGTTAAATTTAATCACAGACAAATTAAATATAACATGTAAGAATAAAGCATAAAAATAACTGTAAAGAAAATAAAATCCTTACAGAACTTCGACGCTATTCCCGTTGCTGGAAAACCTCCAAGCGGAATTTGCACTCCCAATTATTGAATCAAAAAGCTAAAAAATTACAAAAACATAACTAGTTCTTCCCAAAAAGGAAAGAACCCTAAAACTAAGAGAAATTAACTAAAAACTAAGAGAAATTAACTAAAAACTAAGAAAAACTAAAAAAACCTAAAAATCTAAGAAAAGAGAGAAAGAAAGAAGAGAGAAGTGTGTTTTGAAGTGAAGGGAATGGGGTATTTATAGGTGAGGATGGAGAGAAAAAGTGAGTGAAAAATGATAAAAAATGGTAAAAACGCGGAGTGCAAATACTGAGGTCATTGATGACATCAGCATGACGTCATGGGGCGGCTACACGTGAAAAATGGGGCGAAACGGGCGTCCGCGCGCGCGGAAGGGCTGTCGCTACGCGCAGGCATGCGCAGCTTGGCGCGGGACTGAGGCGCTGGCGCGCGCGGCTCGGCGCGGTTGGGCGACAGGGCAGCGCGATTTTCTCCTTCACTACTACAAAAAGGGGTATATAAGTCGATGTCTAAAGTCGGTTTTTACCAAAAACCGACTTTTAATGAATTTAAAGTCGGTTGTCCACGTGGACAGACGCTACGTTACGTGGATAGCGTCGGTTGACGTGGACAACCGACGTTATCCACGTAACGTAGCGTCGGTTGACGTGGTCAACCGACGCTATCCACGTAACGTAGCGTCGGTTGACGTGGACAACCGACGCTATCCACGTAACGTAGCGTCGGTTGACGTGGACAACCGACGCTATCCACATAACGTAGCGTCGGTTGACGTGGACAACCGACGCTATCCACGTAACGTAGCGTCGGTTGACGTGGACAACCGACGCTATCCACATAACGTAGCGTCGGTTGACGTGGACAACCGACGCTATCCACGTAATATATGCCCTAACATCTCATTTTGTACGCAGATTTCCAGTTTTCTTCTTCCTCTCCTTTCCTCACTCCCATTTTCTCCCAAAATCTTAACCGTGCGCCACCTTCGTTCTACATTTCCGGCCACCTCCAACCACCATTTGAACGGACGTTTGTAAGTTTTCTCTTCTCACAATATTATCTGTCAGTTCTTTTTTTTTTTTTAGCAAAATGTTAAAATCTGTTTATGGGTATATTAGGAACAACGTGAAATTTGTGCTAATTTATCAGCGTGTTAATTAGGAACAGCGTGAAATTTGTGCTAATTTATCACCGTGTAAATGTCGGAACAGCGTATTTTTGTATAAATTTTTGATTTAGTTATGTTTTTTTGTTTGCTTGTAATAATAATGTTTGAATTATTACTTGTATATTTTCAATAATATGTGAAATGTTTTGTGGGTTTGCTTGGATAAATTTATTTATACGTATAATTAATATTACTTTGTAATTATGATATAGTAACATGCTTAGAAATTAGAATCAACCGCGTGATTGGTTTTTATATATATATTCATGAAACATGAACTGCTTATTTTTTAATTTGTATATAAATGATTTTGTAAAATGATTAAAATGATAACTATTTTGCATTATGTATGTTTTGATATATATTCTAATAATTAGGAAATTTATATATAATAATACATAATTAAGTAATATGTTTAATTAATGTCATTAATAGAAAATGGACAAATCTTGGATGTCAAAGTGTAGAATTGAGCAAGACTATATTTCTGGAGTTGAAAGTTTCATGGAATTTGCTTGTAGAACTAGTAATACTGGAAGTAGTATGATTCGATGCCCATGCGTTAAATGTAAAAATGAGCGATTTCATGAATTTGATGAGGTTAAGTATCACCTTATCCGTAATGGTATTCTATTGAGCTATAAATGTTGGTATTATCATGGAGAAAATATTGATAATACTCATGGAGAAAAGTATAATAAGAATGTGGGTGGAGTACATACATCATATCATAATGTACAGACAAAAAATATGTTTCGTGGTGTTGAAGATGAATTACGCGAGGATGATCCCGAAACCTTTAATAAACTTATAGAAGATGCCGAAAAACCGTTGTATCCAAAATGCAAAAAATACACTAAGATGTCAGGATTGGTTCATTTGTACAATGTCAAGGCAAAACATGGTTTTTCTGACAAGGGATTCACAGAATTACTAACTCTACTAGTCGATATGTTTCCTGAGGGTATTGAATTGCCATCTTCAATGTATGAAGTGAAGAAATCTCTTAGTCGATTTGGCATGGAATATCATAAGATTCACGCTTGTCCTAATGATTGCATTCTTTATAGAAAAGAATATGAGACATTATATGATTGTCCTATGTGTAAAGAATCGAGATGGAAGCATGGTACAAATGAGAGTACAACACATAAGAAAGGCGTGCCTGCAAAGGTTCTTTGGTACTTTCCTCCGATCCCTCGCTTTCAAAGGTTGTTCAATAGTAAATATACATCAAAGATGTTGACTTGGCATTCAGATAATCGATCTGATGATGGGGTGCTACGTCATCCTTGTGATTCTCCAAATTGGAAAGTAGTAGATAATTTATCTCCTCAATTTTCATCTGATCCGCGCAATCTGCGTCTTGCCATTGCTGCTGATGGAATTAATCCACATAGTTCCTTCAGTAGTAGATATAGTTGTTGGCCAGTAATTATGGTAACATACAACCTTCCTCCCTGGTTGTGTATGAAAAGAAAATTCATGATGTTAACATTATTGATCTCAGGACCGAAACAACCCGGTGTTGATATTGATGTATATTTGCAGCCTCTGATAGATGATTTAAAGACGTTGTGGAATGATGGTGTAAATGTTTACGATGCATATAAAGAAGAATACTTTAACTTGAAGGGGGTTCTTTTATGGACAATTAATGATTTTCCTGCCTATGGAAACTTATCAGGACATGCAACAAAAGGTTACAAGGGATGTCCTATATGTAGTGATGGAACTTCTGCAAAGTATCTTGTTCACGGACGAAAGATGTCTTATAGAAAACATAGGAGATTTTTGCCATCTGGACACAAGTTTAGATACCAAAAGAAACCGTTTGATGGTGAAGAAGATCATGATCATGCAACTCGACCTTTGCGAGGTATTGAGATATTAAGGCAATTGAATGGGATGACATTCAAACGATATGGAAAGATGAAAAAAAAACTCACCAAGTCTGGGAAACGAAGGAGGTCAACTAATGAAATTGGTGAAAATGAAAAAGATTTTGAACCGAATGGTTGTTGGAAAAAAAATCAATATTTTGGGAATTGACTTATTGGAAAGACCTACACATTCGTCACATCTTAGATGTCATGCATATTGAGAAGAATGTATGTGAAAGCTTGATTGGCACTTTACTTAATATACCTGGAAAAACAAAGGATGGCATTAAAGCAAGATTGGATTTAAAGAAACTAGGCATACGACCTGAATTGGAACCAAGGGTGGAAAATGATAAGAATCGAACATACTTGCCACCAGCATCATATACAATGTCAACAAAAGAGAAGGATGTGTTTTGTAAATGTTTGGAAGGTGTGAAAGTTCCTGATGGTTACTCATCCAAATTAAGAAATTTTGTGTCTATCACCGATAAGAGACTGTATGGATTGAAATCACATGACTGTCATATCTTAATGCAACAGTTATTACCAGTTGCTATTAGATCAATTCTTCCAAAACATGTTCGAATATCAATAATTCGGCTTTGTTCATTCTTCAATACCATATGCAAGAAATCTATATCAATTGGCGAGTTAAATTCTTTACAGAAAGAAATTGTAGAAACTTTGTGTCTAATTGAAAAATATTTTCCTCCTTCTTTCTTCGATATAATGATTCACTTATGTGTTCATTTAGTTCGAGAGGTTCAATTATGTGGTCCTACTTAATTAAGGTGAATGTATCCTTTTGAGAGATATATGCAAGTCCTTAAAGGATATGTAAATAATAGATATAGACCTGAAGGATGCATGGTGGAATGCTACATTGCTGAAGAGGTCATTGAGTTTTGTTCTGAATACTTTAGTGGTTGCACTGAAATTGGGAATCCTACGCACAAGTTATTCTTAGAACGTCACATGATCCAAGTAGGTAACCCTATGCTTGGTGGAAGTAAGAAATTATTTATTGATCGCACTCGATGGGAAAAAGCACACCGAATCATTTTGGTAAATAATAACGAGGCACAACCGTACATAGAGTAAGTGATGTTCATTGTTTCATATTTTATTTAACTATTAATGATGATATATAACTTAATATATATTTAATAACATTACAGGATGCATTTAAACTTATTGAAGATCGATCCTCGTTATAAAAAAAAGGAGGAGAAAAATGGTTGTATGATGAACATAAGCGAGAGCTTATTAATTGGTTTCGCAACCACGTAAGTGTCACAAACAAAAAATCATGTATGTATCTTCCTATATATATTCAATGTTTTAAAACTTTGCTCTAAACACATTTCGTGTTTTTGTATACATAGATTCGAGGTGAACTCAAGAAACCCAATCATAAAATATCAGAAAGTTTACAATGGCTTGCATATGGCCCAAAATTCGATGTCAAATCATTTCATAGTTTCACAATAAATGGATCGAGGTTTACGACTCAAGCTAGGGACAAAGTCCGAGTAAATCAAAATAGTGGGATGAAGATGGTTGCACAAACTATGCAATTTGCCAGTTCAAAAGATGCTAATCCTGTCCTTTCTGATAGAACATATTATGGTATAATACAAGAGATTTGGGAATTGGATTATGAGGTCTTCCATGAGACAGTATTCTTGTGTGATTGGGTCGAAGATGTTATCAATGTTGGATATAAAATAGATGATTTTGGATTTACTCTTGTAAATTTATCCAGGATAAGTCACACAGATGATCCTTTCACATTAGCACTTCATGCAAAGCAAGTATTTTACGTGAGCGATCAAATTGATCCAATATGGTCTGTTGTGTTAACGCCTCCACAAAAAGAGTTTTACCATTGTGATGTTGTAGAAGATGATGACTCTATGCTTGATACATTAACCAATATTAGTAATTTCTCAAATAAATTGCCTAATGTACGTGATGATCTAATTGATGATGATGATTCTTCGACATGGACTCGTAGTGATTGTGAAGGAATATATGTATACGATCAACAACCTAATTAAACATAATGTATGTTCTATATTGTTGTAATAACTCTTGTATATATGTGTGTTCCTAAAATTGTCAATTAATTTATATTTCTCCACTTTTTGCAGATATTTCATGGATATTCAGCTTGTAGATCCAAATGATCCATTGGGGTATTTGAAAAGAAGGGGTTGGGCGAATATACCTGATGCTCCACTTAACCCAAATGATAGAATACCCGTTAAATTTGATGCTACTGGTAATCCACTAGGGGAAAATGGTCAACAATTGAAATCTTCTATTGGTCGACTGGCAAAGTCCAGTATACCAATCAATATAAATCATTGGTCTGAGGTTGCCGATGCAGAAAAGTTTAAAATATGGATAACCATTTATGTAAGTCTCTTATATTTTATAATCAATATATATATATTATATATATTGATTGTATCTAATCTTTTGTACTGTGTTTTTACAAAATCGTTACAAAGTCGATGACAATTGGCAGGGCAAGTGTTATAAGATTGCAAATAAGGCGTGGAAGGAATACAAGACTTCTAGATTGGCGAAAAATTATGTGTTTCCATATTTGGAAACACTTCATGAGAATGTGATATACAAAATCCCTGAAGGACACTCCTGGATTACACCTCAAGTTTGGAAAGACTTTGTGGATTATAGACGTTCAGAAGAATTTCAAATTATTAGAGAAGATCACCAGAATGTCCAAATGCATAACATTCTTCCTAACCGTACTAGGAGGTCTTCAAATCCTGAAGTTAGATTTCGAATGGTATTATTAATTTGTTTTAATTTTATAAATATTTTTATATTAATTTTTCTCAATTTAATTTCATGTCATTGTTAATAAAATTTTCCTAATTTATGTAGGAAGCTGAATTGGGTAGACCTGTTACCCGAATGGAATTGTACATAGAAACAAAGACTCCCAAAACGAAGAATGCAAGACCGATGAGTCAATGAGGAGAAGAACAATTAAATAAGTTGGTTAGTAATTTCGTTTGATAAAAAGTCTGACTGATACTTAATAATTGATGTAATAATGAATGATATGTTTGTGTGCTTTATTATTTGTAGAGAGCTGTTCAAGAAAAACTATACAGGGGTGAAATAATCGAAGAGCCTGGGAGAGATGCTTTATATCATGCAATCGGACGCGATCATCCTGGTCGTGTTAGGGGAGGTAGCCAATATGATGGTGTTTTGGAGTATTTTAAAATTCCAAAACATAAGCCTCAGACGGTAAGTAAGGAGAAATACACTAAAATTGAAGAAGAATTCAACTCCTTTAAGACCTCCGTGATGAGTGAGATTGCCACTCTAAAAGAACATCAATCACAACAATTGTCAGCCATGACATCATGCTACAACCAGGGCATGCCATATTGGCCAAGCATGCAACCATCCATGCCAGGCATACCACCTTCCATTCCAGGCATGCCAGAATCCATGCCAAGCATGCCACCATCCATGCCAGGCATGCCATCCACACAATCTCATTGTGCTCAAACTACATCCAGTATGGGATATAGCCATCCTATTGGTCCTCATTATATGTCAGGAATGCACATGCAATCAAGTAGTGGTTCATTTTCGCCAATGCAATCTGCACATTCTTACCATAAATCAAGCCAAGATGAACATATTGGTGAGAATGTACATCCAATAGCTACCCCACATGAGAGTCCTCCTCTATTTGATGAATCATATGTGGTAAGATTTAATTTTTAAATTCTTATTATATGTTTTATTTTTTATATATAACACTTAATTTTTTTACAGAATATGAAATGTTTGTTGAAACATCCTTCGTCAACGGACTATGTTGCTATTGGAACGGTACAACAATTGAGCGATGATCGGATGATTCATAATCAATATTTGCCTAATCATTGGCGAATAGTAATTGATTAATCATTGTTTCATGATTGTCCACTACCTGTGCCTTCTGATGCTACCACAGTCCAAGAGGCGGTTGGACAGTATGTGGCTTGGCTGTCGATTCAAGTTGTTCTAAATTTTGACATGGTACTATTTTTTAACTTAAAAAATAACACTTGTTTACTACTATTATTTAATGTGATCTTATATTGTTACTAAAAATACATATATGATACTTTTTTGGTAGTCTATTATACCAGAACTCTTAAATGCGGCACATTTAAGAGATACCAAGCAAGTATCTCGTGCTAAATCTATGACTAGTGGCCAATCATCGTGCACCAAGTCATTCAAGAAGAAGCCTTGGAAAAAGTATAGTCATACTTATGCGTTACAGTTCAGTAGAAATCTTGGCAGTTTGATGACTATTATTGGGAGGGCATCTAACATAAATGATGGATGGACTGTGCCACTTCCTATTGAAATTTCTGGTGTAGACATCGGCCAAACTTATATATCGATCAAGTGCTTGTTGCAAATATTTGAATATCAAATGATTGATTTAAGTATAATTCAAGTGTGGACAAGGTGAGTCCTCAATCTAGTTAGTTTTCTTTTATTTATGCAGAACATATATAATTATATTTATATTATCTAATTATATATATACATATATAGGGCTTGCTATTATCGACTTCAACATAATCACTCATCACATTTAGCAATGTTCTATGATTCTTCATATGTTAATCAATATCAAGAGAAGGATGTTAGCATCAGAGCTAAACAATTATGTGATAGAGCATTAACGCTTAGCAGAAATCAAAAGTTGATAATCCCTTGGCCATTAAGGTTTGAACAAGGCCAAGATCATTGGATGTTGGTAATCATTGATATGTTCAATAATCATGCTTGGTACTGTGACTCAGCTTCCATAGAACTGAGTAAAGATACAAAAACAGTTGTTGAAATGTAAGAGTTATATTTAGTTACATATTAGTTTTTTCTATTATTTTTTTTTATATTTAATAAAAACTAATCGTTTTATATCTTGATAGGGCATGGAAGTTGTGGAACAAGTCTAGAGGCATTGTCCTTAAAAAATCTCATAAGCTTATATGGACAAAAGTTATGGTATGTACAATTCAATATTAATAATTTTATTAATTTTACAATTAAATAATAAGGATGTTCGAATATGAAAATTCATGTATACATACACTTTTTTTTGTAGGTTCCACAACAAAATAATGGAGTCATGTGTGGTTATTATGTCATGAAGTTTATGAGTGAAATCATCACAAATATCAAAATTCCAATTGATGATGTGGTAATATATTTTACCCATATACATACAAGTTTTAACATATTTGAGTTTGTTTTTGTAAATAAATGAAATCATATTCTTATTTTGATTTTGAATACATGTAGTTCTTTGGTTGGAACAAGACGGGTTACGACCAGCAAATTTTTGATGATTTACGAGAGGAATGGGCAGAACACATGGTTCAAATTATATCATCGCAAGAAGAATCAGAAGAAGATTCTGATGATCTTGAATAGCATATGACAAAATAACGGTAAATTTTTTAATGATTTGGCCTTCTATATCTATTCTTGTGTCTGAAATCACTTGGTTGATGATGATTAATCATATATATGCTCATGTATTTAGGGGAATGCATTGTTTATAAATATGAATTTATCTGGAATCTCTGCTAGTATTTTTAATGATATATAATGAGTTCTAAATGTACAAATCAGGTGTACGTACGTCGGTCCGATTTGTTTCTTGGTTTGTATGAGTTTTGGTGCATATGAACGTGTTCCATATGTTTAAGGGCACCAAAACTCACACAAGCTTAGCCAAGAAATCGAAGTTACATGCAATTGATTTCATATTTAGAGTTCATTATATATAGCATTAAAAAATAGTAGTAGAGATTCCAGATAACTTCATATATAGACAAATGATTAATAATGCTAATATGAGTTCATCGAATGTCGTTGTACGTGCTAATCTCAATAATGATTTAATTTCTTCATTCGTACGTCTGAAGTTTAGACTACTTTTTTGATGTATGTTTTACGTGCTCATGTATGTAGGAGAATATTTGTTATATGGATCAGCTTTTTTTTCCCATAATGCTTGTGAAGGCCAATCAAGATTCTAAGCCAACCAAGCTTACTCGATGGCATAATTTGACGACATTATTTTATTTGTAATTGAAGTTATTTATATGCATTATTTGATTTTGTAATAAATTTAATTATTAAGTCATTAAATATATTTATATTGTTAATTATTCAGTATTATTATTTATATTTTAGTGTTTTTATATTATTTATATATACTGTTATACGAAAAATAAAATTAAAAATTAAAACAAATAAAATGTAGAGTCGGTTCACAGCATGAACCGACTTTACGTGTAGAGTCGGTTCATGCCGTGAACCGACTTTACAATTTAAGTCTCTGAATTTAAAGTCGGTTCAGAGAACCGACTTTAAATTTGTTTAAAGTCGGTTAAAAACCGACTTTTATACCCCTTTTTGTAGTAGTGCTTTTTGACCTTTTTGACCCATTTTGTCCAATTTTTCCATTTTTGTTGACTTTTCCCCATTTATTTATTAATATATTTGTGATGTATTGCTTCCAGTATTCCTCTTTAAGTCTTTAAGTTACGTTTTTAAACCAAAATACCTGAAAAACAATAAAAATACCCGTGATTCCGAAAAAGATAAATATATATAAATATATGATAAAACATATAAATATATGATAAAACATATAAATATATATATATATATATATTAATCAATTAATGTGCATAAAATCATGGTAATTTTAGTGCTTTTTGAGCACTCATCACTTTACCAACCCCAATCTTTAAAAGACAGATAATGGCATGAGGTTAATGCTAGAACCCAAATCACATAGTGGCTTTCCAAAACGAATGTTCCCAATAGTGCAAGGGATGTCAAAACTACCTGGATCTTTTAGTTTTTGTGGTAGTTTTCTATCAAGAATGACACTACAACCTTCAGTCAAGGTTATTGTTTCATGATCTCTAAGCCTCCTTTTCTTTGATAGTATATCCTTCATAAATTTGGCATAATATAGAATTTGTTCAAGTGCCTCTACAAATGGTATGTTTATATACAGTTTCTTGAAGACTTCCAAAATTTTTGAAAACTGTGTATCTACATTTTGCTTTTATAGCCTTTAAGGAAAAGGAATAGTTACTCTTTTTATCCACTACTTCTTTTTCATCCTTTTTAGTTTTCGATTCCTCGTTATCCTTTCTAGTCTTATATTCCCCCTTATCTTTTTAAGTCTCATCTCCCTATAGAGTTTTACCACTCCTCAAGGCTATAGCACTACAATGGTCCTTCCCTTCTCTTCTTGGGTTTATGATTGTGTCATTTGAAAGGTTACCCTAAGGCCTTTGGTTTATGGCTTGGGCAAGTTGTCCCATTTGGTTCTCCAAATTTCGAATCGAAGCCTCTTGAGTGGACACTTTTGTATTTACTAATTGGATGAAGTCTTTCATCATCCCTATTAAGGCATTCGTATTGTCCTCAGTAGGTGGCTTCTTCCCTTGGGCTTGCGATTGATGTGGTTGTTGAAAACTAGGTACTTGAAACGATTGACGGTTGAATTGATTACCACCTTGATTGTTGTTACTCCAAGTGAAATTTGGATGTTGTCTCCATCTTGGGTTATATGTGTTTGAGTATGGATTATTGTTTTGATTCACATTACCCACATAGAAAATGGATTTAGGATTATTTGGAAAATTATCAAACAAATGAGCTCCTCCACAAAACACACATGACACTCTTGAATCTTGGACCTGGTTTATACTCGTTGGCGAGTTTTGAACCTTCAAAAGATTAACCAAAGATGACACTTGAGTTGTAAGTGTTATGATATCATTTACCTCATGCATTCTGGCTACTCTTCTTGTTGTTGTCATTATGTCCATTGGCCATTGATAATTATTACTAGCCATTTTCTCAAGTAAATCATAAGCTTGATTATACGATTTGGCTAGCAAAGCTCCATTAGCTGATGCATCAACGATGGTCCTTGTTTGAGCTTTGAGACCATTATAAAAAGTCTCCATTTGAATCCAAGAAGGAACACTATAATGAGGGCACTTCCTTAACAATTCCTCGAATCTTTCCCATGCTTCATATAGAGATTCTCCTTCGTGTTATTGGTAGGAAGTAATGTCATTCCTAAGCTTGGCATTCTTTGTTGGTGGGAAGTATTTCATCAAGAATTTCTCTATCAAACCATTCCAAGTTGTAATGGAATCAGGTGGCACAGAGCTTAGCCAGGCTCGAGCACGGTCTCGCAAAGAGTAAGGGAATAATCTAAGCCTAAATGCCTCCTCTCTCACACTATTGAACTTAAATAAATTTACAACTTCAATAAATAATCTGAGATGAAGATGAAGATCCTCTGTTGGCAATCCGTTGAATTGTCCAACTGCTTGTAACATTTGAAACATCATTGTATTCAAAAAATTCATATTTTTCATAAAGAAAGACATATAATTGATAAAGAAAGAATAGAAATAGAAATACAATCAATCTATTGAATTGTATAATTAATTTTCTCTTGAATCTCTACCAAAATTGTGTCATCTCTTGAATTTTTTTTGTATTTTTCTCTCTTTGTAGCTATAAACACTGACCAAAATTATGCTTATGGAGGCTAATTAGGGTTTATAGAGTGATTATGGGCTTAAATAAAACTCAAGTACAATCTGAACTGTTCGATCAGCTTCAGATCAAGAGCTACGATCAAAACGAGTAAAACTGGTAGTTTTAGCCAATCATACCGCGACATGTGGCACCAGAAATTCATTGACGAATCAGGAAGAGACGCGTGGCAGGGGAGACCAGTCAGAGTCAACGCTTGCCAAGTCAGAATTCGTGGGAACATATGGCATGACGCACGGGTGGAATGGTACACGTGGCATGACGCGTTGACCGATTTCCGAATCGGATTGAACGTCATGCTGACACGTGGTGTGTTTTTCCTCCTCACATTTGGCAGGACATCATTCGCTCTCCATGCTAGCGTGACATTTGTGTGACTTGCGCAGTCAATTCCTCTGCTTGCGTGGCATATCACGTGGTAGCTTCTAATTGGTTCTACGTAAAAAATTCAAAAAAAATCCAAAAAAATCCCAAAAATTTATTTTCACTAAAAAGTTTATATTTTAATTTTTTTGGCCATAAAAATATTATTTATTAAATAAAACAAGTAAATATTAAGAAAAAAAAATGCGCCAATGACTCTATTTTTATAGAATTATCAACTATAACAAAAAAAAAAAAAAAACTATTGAACGTATGTTCTCTAAAATAAAACTTTACAGAGACTTAGGGTTAGTTATGTCAATAGAGGGAAAATTGGAATATCATCTACTCAGGGTTACGTTATGCCAGTAGATCTTCACAGAGAAAAAAGAATAAATTATGCCACTTGCAGAGCCAATTTGGATTATTCTAACTACGTACAGAGACTTGACCATTGACTATAACAGGTAGTTTCTATTTTACGGTCCTATTTAACCATGAACACTAGTGCTCTGAATTATATATTTCTGAGTCAGTGCTTAAGTGAATGAGATACACCTCTTTCATATGCCATTTCTATCTGCAATATTCAGGTTAGCTAGCTAGCTTAACGGTTACTTAATTGTTTATTTATAATTAAGCAAACTCTTTTATCTAAATAATTCAATTATTAATTATTTTCAAAACAAAAAGCAGCAGCAGGAAACTTCTTCATTTTTATGTAAAATTTATAAATGCAATTATTATTATTGTTATTATTATTTTTATCATTTGCGTATGTGAGATTCTCTTTTTACTGCAGAAAACAAATTATAAATCTCAATGATTTCGTCGTGACTTTCGGAAAAGGATACGATTTTCTCTTATCTTGCCCCCGAGTTCTTCCAAGAGTTGGGAGAATAAATCTAAATAATTTCAAAGGTGAGTATAATTTGAAGAAACAAACTTATTTTATTCGACAGGTTTAAAAATAATTGCCATTTCCTATCGCATCTCAACCACAGCAACGTAAACAACATAGGCTCCAAGAGAGCAAATATTCCAAAACATTTTATTTAAAAAAAAAATTTATTGTCAAACAATTGAGTTTTTCTATAATAATTTCAATTTGTATTTTTCTCTAAACCAAAGGCAATATATAGGCACAATTACATCCTAAAATCAGGGAAACAAAATCTTTCTATATTTAAACACATTGATCAGGTAACTAAATTTCTAGGATTAGTTATAAAATCAATCATATATTCCGTACAATTTATGCAAACATTCACATCAAATAAGTTGGCACATAGATGCCCAACTTGTTAAATAATTTACAAATATTAAATAATTTTAAGAATTAAGATTGTAGTGCCAAAGCTGTTTTTTTTTACTGTCTTTGAAGAAAATAATTTAAAACAATAAAATAAGTTCTAGAAAGATTACAAAGATATGTAATTATGTGATTCTCCTCGCAATTAACTTACAATTTTATCAAATATATCATGAATATAAATTAATTTTTTAAGTTTTAAACTTTTTTTTCATATAATTTAAAATTATTTTTGTATTCTTAACTTTAACTTTAGAAATATAGGTCCACTTAATATTTTTCATTTTTTCTTACTTTGTAATTTATTAAAGGTCCGTTTATTGACCAACTTAAATCTGGAACAACCTATATTTAATTCATTTATTGCATCAAGGTCTAAAAAGATAATAACTAAACTAGACAATATTAGAACAATCATTTAATGTTTAATAAATGTATTCAATTTTACTTGTGATCCAATAATCTTTAATAAATGTATTCAATTTTACTTGTGATCCAGTAACCGCAAGATAACACTTTAAATAAGAATATTAGTGTTTACGTACTAATATCTTAAACTAAATATAAATATTTGATCACTCTAACTCATAACATGCATAGTCGTGATATTTAAACATAGAATTGAACACATCAAAAAATCAAAAATTAAAATTAAAATTATTCATGACATTAAATTTAATTAAAACATACTCTAGGGTTTGAAGTTTTCAACTATCACGTTAAAAGTTTAGTTAGGCATAGAAAATATTATTACAATCATTGAAACTAAGAAGATAAGAAGTGACAAGAAAAGCTTAGGAATTATATATGACAAAGCTAAAACAACCTCAGAGTGATCAACTGTTAGCTCACTGTTAGCTGACTAGTCGTAGGTTTGAATCCTACTTAGAGATATGTAATTCATTCCGAATTGCTTAGGAATTGTAGATGATGAAGCCAAAAGAACCCTAATCGTCAATCTTCAATCCTTCCTTGTAATCCTCTTTCAAAAGTTTGACTTTGATTTACTCTTTAATCTCTCTTGCCATTTTCTAATTATTTCATAACTCTCTTTACAATTATGGGGAGTGTTATTTTGTATTTATAAGAGATAAAAATAGAATTTGGATGTAAATAAGATTGATGATATTTTGGTGGAGATATGATTAGTGTGCACTATGTGTAAAAAGATAGGATAACCTATGATGGTTAAAAGGATAGGATAAACTGCAAAATACATCCACTTCTTTTCTAAGTTACTTTACTTATCAAATAAAAATTATAAAAAATCCATAAAAATTCCAACAAAAATCCCAAAAATCTAAAAAATCAATATTTCTCAATAAAAACAAAATAAATAATGTTAGCACATTATATAATATATATCTAAAAGGTCCACATCGAACCGACTTTAAACTAATTTAAAGTCGGTTTTTGGAAAAAACCGACTTTACGTATCGACTTATATACCCAGTTTTGTAGTAGTGAATGTTCTTTGGCTCAACTTAAGATTACATGTTTTGTCTGATCCATCATAGAAAGTTTTTGACATAACCTCCCATATCTCCTTGACATTAGAGAGGTGAGTAAATCATTGCATTAGTGACGAACTCATTAGGTCAATAAACCAACTTTTCACTCTATGATTTTCAGTTATCCATATTCCAAGATTTCCTCTCTAGATTCTAGTTTTTTGTATCTTCTATAAGATATCAAACTTTGTTGCGGGTACCAATATGTATCTTTATGAGTTGAAACCATCATGGGTAATTGGTCTCATTGAGGGTGATTCCGTTTGGAAACACATAATTGCCTTGGTGTATGATAATTGGCTATGTTGGTGTTAGGGTAAGCTCAGTTGATGCACTTGTAGCCATCAACTTTATGAGGGTGATTTTAGAACATGAAATTTAAACACCTTTTAACACAAAATGAAACTTAAGCTGTTTGGGTTATTTGGTGCTAATTCAGACCTTGAAAAAAACTCTACTCTAATCTTTTTTATTTTATTTTTTAAAATTACTTGAGCATATTTTCATTAAGTGATTAATGAAAGAATAAGCGGAAAAGTCTTATTTTGAGCAATAGAGACAGGAAAATAAAAGAAAATTAGGTATTTTGAAGTAATACAATTATAGTTATTGCTTTGTTTTATTTTACTGATCAATAGATGCACGTACGTGAACTTTGAGCTGCTTGTGCAGAGCCTTCGGATCAAATAATTTGATACATGAATAGATTACTATTAATAATATAACTATACTGTAATTATAGGCGAAACTGGATTTGTAGAGAGATGATGTCCCTTTTATTTTAAAGAAAGAAAACTTTATCTATAATATGTATAAAATTACATATAAATTTATACATAAAATAAAATATTTCTCAAATTTTAAATTTTAAACTTTTAACAATTAAAATTTTATTATAAATTTAATAATTTAAACATATTTACACTTATACAAATATAATTTATATTTAATTAAAAATAAACATTTTTATTACTTTTTAATGTCCTTAACCTTTAATACTAGATACATCACTAATTATAAATTTCATAAGCTTTAATTATTAAGTGATTATTGTTAAGAAATCATTTAATTATTTAATTTAAAAATATAATTAATTAAATTAAAATTTTAAAAAATAGAAATTTAAGAGATACATTAATATTTATATATTTTATTAATAAAAAATATTAGAAACCGTGATTCTTCTCCTCTTTTATTTTCTTTTTTCTCTTTATTCTTTCTCACCATCTCTTCTGTCTTCGTATCTCTCTTAAATATTCTCTCCCTCCCTCTCACTTGCTTTCTTTTTTATTAATAAAATATTAAAATTAGAGGAAAAGTAAAAAAAACGAATGGAGAGAGAATATGAAGAGAGTTGAGAAAATGGATAGATATTATTTTTTTATTAATAAAATATATAAATGTTATTTTGTCTTTGAAAAAAGTCTTAATTTTTTTTATAATGATTCAATTAATTATATTTTTAAAGTATAAAACTAAATGAAATTTCTTTATTAAGATGAAAGTATGTAAAAATTATAATACAGTATACAACTAATTCAAAATTATTATTTTATTTCATTTTGATCTATTAACATTGAAATCTGAACTTTGATTGTTAATGTATCATTTTTTATGAATCTTCTATATGCTTCTTGGAGATCGTTTAACCAAAAAATATTTTCCTTTTAACAACAACTTAATCTTTTTTATTGAACCTTACCTGTCGCCAATACATAAAGTTTTAATTAGCCAGCAATTATTTTTGCTTCTTAGAAAAAAGTATAATTTACAAACAAAATTTAGATATAAATAAATAAAACTAATTTCACATACTTGATAGGATATCCAAGAAGCTTAATATTTTTGGTGCTTTCAACCGAGTTTCACATCTATCCTTATTATACAGAAGAAGCTGTTAATTATGTAAAAAATAAATTAACTAATATTAGTATGAGAAATTACAATAATGCTACGAGTGATGGTCGATCTCATGACGTCAATGTTTCAGGCAGCACCAAAAATTTGACCAACAATTTTTTTTTTAAGCTAAGAATGTGACAAGAAGTTGAGTTCGTTAAAATATTATGATCACTAATTAAAAGATTTATAGTTTTTTTTCTACAAATATTTCATGTAATTTTAATTCGTGAGAATTATAGATTTTTGAGAGATTGAGCTTTGATGAAAGGTTGTAGCTTACATGTCTCAATAGGTATACCCGATATCCCAATTAAGTTAACACTTAATAATTTTATCATTTAACCTCTCAACAATAATTAGTATTATTAAATATAAAAAAAATACAAAACAAGTATTAATAAAACCTATTATTAGGTTTCTGGTTAGTATCCAAATAAATAAAAAGCTAGTTAATTATAGAGCAATCTATCACCAAATTGCTATACAAATATGATCCACTCTAACATTACCTTCTCTATAAATATGGAAACAATTAAACTCCATGCAACCATTTTTCTCTAAGTAGTCGGTCTAAGCAAAGTACCACCTGATACCTAAATTAACCTAGTCCTAAAAAAAGTAACATTATAAATCAAGTTCGACTTCAGTCAAAGTTTCCTTCACCCAAAGTTGGCAACATACATCATCGCATGAATATTGAAACATCCTTTAACAAAGGATCTTAGGGTTCAAAAACACCTGCACATCCAGACAAGCCTGGTGATCCAAAAGCAGCACCATATCTATAAAGCTTTATCCATCACCTTTACAATCTTAAAGCCTGTCATGGGAGATCTAGTATGTACAAACATCCAACAACTTGAAATTCATCTTTGTAATTCACATAAAGCTACACAACGATAGACTTGCCTCACGAATAAATCGCTAAATGCAAAACTCAAAGTCGGTTGTTTGTTGCCAAATTGACAATCATTTTTAGCTATCCATATCACCAAAATGACAGTAATAATCCATGCTTTTCATAAATTGTTGAGCTATGACCTAAAGTCAGTTTCCATTATTGTTGTCCATATAGATTGAGGATGGAGAATCTGTATACGGTGGCCTTCCAAAGAAGGAGCATAAAAGAAATGTGATATATTCTCCTATACTAAGACACATAAAGGGCATCTAGAAGGGAAGGATTGTCCTTTCTTCTTTAATTTAAAATATGTGGGAAGTTTGCTCTGAATAGCTTGCCATATTAAAATAGACCTTGAGGGTGGTATGAAAGAGGCTCAAATGGCCTTGCCCTAACTCTTTAGTTTCCAAACTACACATAGTGAATCATAAGCTTCATTAGGTATGATTCCTTCCTTAGTTGAGTGTGTCCAACCTCTAGTGTCTATACTAGTCCCAACAAATGTCAATCGAATCTCTAAAGCAATATCCAAGTATGAATCCTCAAAATACTACGATAAGTGCCATCAATCTGCTTGCAAATAATCTCCCCTTAACAAATGGATTGGTGGATTCATTAAGGAGTTGTTCATCCTCTTAGTTAGAGGAATACCCAGCCAATTGTCAATCCAAAACCATACTACAGAGTTTTTGCTGACTAATCATTTAGGTTCCTTCAAAAGGGTCAAGTATTAAGGTCGTAAACTTGGTCAGATGGATGAGTGAACATAATGGCTATCTGGAGTTTCCTCCCTATTAGAGTAACGTCTGCATAAATAAAGCAACGTCCTAGAATTGATCTGTGATAATCTTCCAAGAAACTTTCTTAACTTAGCCTTATTTAAAAGACTGAGGTCTCGCAATCCGAGGCCTCCTTCCTCCAATGAGCTACAATAATCTCTCCAAACAACCTAGATCAATTTAAGTTTATCCATCTTTCTCGACGAGAAGAAATTACAAATGGTAGTTGTTAGACCATCTTAAACTGATTTTGGCCATTTATAAATTTAGAATAAGTAGAGGAACATACATTGAATGATTGAATAATTCAAGCATCTATATCATACCAAAGTAAGTGTGAGCCTTTTTAACGCTTTAATCCTTGCATGTATTTTATCAATCAATCCTTAAAACCAACACTTTCTTGGGATCCTCTAAAAGAGATTGACACCTAAATAGGACATAGATTAACCCCATATGTGCATAATAGTTATTTCTCAAAGTAACAAACATTATCTTGAGGTATTCCTTTACTAAAGTAAATAAAACATTTATCCAAATTGATCATCTAACCTGAAATTTGTCCATACAAATGAAAATCCACACATAAAACTAAGAGGTTTGACGAATAGGCATAGCCAAAGATTAGAAGTTCATCTATATATAAAAAGTGGGGGTGCACAAGGTTACCTCTAAATTAAGTAATTGGAAGCAAGCACCTATTATCAACCCATGACCTAAGGTTCCAAATGAGAAAATCTTTGACAATACAAAATAATAATAGGGAAAAGGTCCCTCTATTGGATACCTCTAGAGTAAAAATATTCTATAACCATCCAGCCTAAGAGCACTCATTAGATACATGTCAAAAACTACAACACGTATGGCCTCTAAAGAAGGTATTTTTGTAGATTGCCATTGTCCGCAGAGGTGATCAAGGAGAGCAAGGTTGAATCGATAAGGGTCAAATACATAGCATCACTCACTTGAGCTGAGAAGAGTTGCTTATAGTATCCCAATATATAAGTAGTTATTGTTTCAGGGTCCTATGTAATCTATACATTCCTTTCCAAGTGAGTAAGAGAATTTTAGGCCTTTAAACATTGAAGGAGATAATGGAAAAAAGTAGAGTTTTTATCACCACACTTCAACCATTTTAATCTGAATTTTCCCCTTAAAAAAGTATCTTGCTAATGTAGTAATCTATCCAAGTCAACACGGGCATCCAACTCTAATTGGAGAAGGTTGTCATAAAAGGAGTCATCATTGTACCGTTGTTGTATGTCCATAAGGATAGCTAAGGATATTGTAATATTTCAATCTAAATTACCAAACACCTCTTTATTCTAGACCTAAAGAGCCAACTTAAGAGCCTTAAGTGTACCATTATCGATCCCCATAGAACTAGCCTAGACATGGATCGACCAGGTGGTACGTACTAAGTCCATAAAACTAGGATGCTCAAACCACATACCATGAAATCGAAAAATGGCCTTGGATCCCTAGGCCTAACTATAGAGGTAGAAAGTAAAAGCAGAGTGATGTTGTGGGAGAGTGCAATAAGAGATAATGGACCAAGAGTTAAGAAAGGACTCAAACCAAAATCCACAATCTTATTGCAATCGGATATGAGAAAACTAGCCTTTGGAGTAAGTATAAAATGCAACTTTAGTATCAATTTTAACCAAATTATAGTAAGAGATTGTAACGCTAAATTCCTCAATTGAGATCATATTACAAGACTAACATGTAGATTCATTAGATCCAAGAACTATATTGAAATCCCCTATCACTAGCCAAGGAAATTAAAGATCTGAAAGGGACTTCATAAAGTCCAAGAGGTTTTTTCTATTAACATAGATGCCACCACCATAAATAAAGGTTAAAAGATGAATTTTGGTATTAGTAACGTAAGTAACTATTATATGTTGTCAATGCTATAAAACCAGTGTGGTATCATATGTCGCCGACGAGATTAAAAAAAGCCAGAGTTTACATACTAACGTGGAGTTGGCACCAATAAAGATGAAGCCAAGATTTTTCCAGAAGTGATCATCCAAATAACAGAGATCTAACTTAGGTTCTACTATACCTAAAAAATCAGGTTATTCCTTTCTACAAAGATTTTGTAGAGTAGATTGAGTATCCTTGTTCAAGATACATTTGTAGTTTTAAAATAGAACTATCATGATGAGCTATTGTCTGAGGCCCTTATAAAGGGTGTAAATTTCAATGGCTAAAAGTGCGGGCTAACAAATTTAGTATGTCTAATTTTTTTGGTTATTATTTTTAGTCTTTGTTCTCGATTAGTTTATGTATGCATGCACTAAGTACAGTCACTGAGACGAAAAAGGATGGGACAGTAAGAGTAGACAAAGTGAACCTTCATGCGGCCAGAGGAGGCAGGGACATATTATAAGAGGTATTAGAAGTGGTAAGGGTAGAAGCAATGGATTCATATATATCCAGGGTAGTAGAAGTTGAGATAAGGGAAGCCATGGAAGTTATTACATCATTGGGGATATCGATGACTACTACATGCAAATCTCCTGTTTTAAAGACATTCGTCTTGGATGGCAATTCGTCAAAATAAGGAGTAAGGATAGTGCCATTAATTGGCCTAGTTATTGTAACAATTAAGTCTACAGGTATGGCAAGAGAGGGAAGGGTCGAGAAAATGGGAGTAAGAGCATCAGTACCCAAGGCATTGAGGGCAATTAAAGCATTATTTACCAAAACAGCATTATCAATAATGGTTACCTTAGGCCCATAAACTTGTTATGGGCGGGTTTTCACTTTAGACCTTTTTAGGTGGGTCTCCTTATGCTTTTTAGTTATGGAAATAATATTTTTTTCTACATTTATAAGTGGCATTTTTTCCTATATTTACGAGGAGTATGGCCATAGAGGAGGAAAAACACCAAAAGTCAGGAACATTTTTATAGTATAAGTCAACAAAGATTTTAAGCGAGCCCATTTCCACCATAACTTGCTCATCAAGTTTAGGAGCAAGATCTATGTTGATTTAGACTCTAGCATATTGGCCCAACTCACTATTTAACTTGGCATTGTCAATTTTTAGTGGAACGCCAATGGCATGTGTAATTTGTGAGAGAATCTGCTAATCCCAAAATTCTCAAGCTAAAATGTAGAATCAAACCCACACTTAAGTGTTGGTAGATTTTGATTATGAGGGATAAAGTTTGGTGTCTATTGTTGAACCTAAAAAATTCCATGTTTAACATTAATGGGGGGGGGGGGGGGGGGGGGGGGGGGGGGGGGGTAGCTCAAACTCTAGCTTGCTCCTCAGGGGAGTGTAATAAAATGTGATAGAAATCATGATTGACGGAAATAAGTAAATGTGATAGAAATCATGATTGACGGAAATAAGTTTTCAAGTGGAGGGAAAATTCCAAATCAAGGTCAATCAAGTTTTTAGGTTACCTTGACTCCATGGCTTCTCTCCTTTAGATAAAATTAGTTGACTAATAAGAGAAAATTTACATAAATCTAGACGAAGAGATTGGTAGACTTGCTGGTCGAGGGTGACATAAGTAATATCTCAACTCTTTTGTGTAGCGTTTCACATAATACAATAAAAAAGCTTGAAGGGTGTCACCAATAACCTGAGAATAGTTCTTTGGAGGCTGTTTTGGCATACGCACAGAGGTAGGGGACTTAAATATATTTGCATGTTTCGGGTAATCACCCTGAACATAAAAAACCAGACTAGGAAATAAAAGAAGAGGAAAGAAAATACCAATATAAGCAAGGTTTGATGATCAACGACAGTCGGTAAAGATTCGATGATCAGCGGCAATCAAAGTGTGATGATCAGCGGTGATTTGCACTTTACGCAATCACCTAACCCAGCCTTTTCCCTTGCTATTGAAAAGGAGATGTTGGTCTTCAATGTAGCGCACAAGGAACGAAGCCGTTATTGACACGTTTTGGCCGAGCGGAGCCAATTTGATATCTCCAATATTAATTGCCGAATTGCCTCTGATTGCCAGCTGTGTCGCGTTGTTAACAATATAAACTAAGAGAACTCAGCATCACTTCAATTATTGCGTTTCTCTGCCGCAAATGAACCAAATTGATTGAGAGTGGTGTAGGACTGTAGGTGGATATATACAGCGTGATAGCAATTAGGTCAATAAGACTACGATTCCCATTAGGAATAACCAAATCAAATTTGTGTCAAAACTGTAACTTTTTTCCTTGCTTACCAATTGTCACACATGGCATAAAAAATCTCTATGTGTTCCTTACAAGTTAATAATTTGTTAAACACACTCTTTTCTTTTTGATATAAACATTATATGCAGATTAATCAATAAGAATTCAATTCTAAATTGACTTAGATTAAAATACATTTCTTTGTTTTATAAGGAATGCTACACACCCTTGTGGGTTTTTAGTTTAACTAATTTAAGCACAGCTGTATAGTAACAATAATAAATATATAATTCAATTTAAGTTTAATAAAATTAATATAATTAATAAATTACTCCTACATATTTATTTCACATTTATAACTTTTCATAAATAATTAATTCACGACTAATTAATATTTTTTTCTCAAAATGCAACATCATCGTTAAGTTATTATGAAGTAGACATGTGGACAATTGGATTTATAAATTTCAACTCCAATAAAACTTGATAATAAGTCACCTTAATTAAATATTAACTTTACTCTACTAAAATATGAAACTGAACTCTTAAAATTTATAGAAAAATATTTATCTAGTTAAATTGCTTAATTAATCTATTGATATAATTTTTACATATAGATCAATTCTCTATAGACAATCCATAATTAAAGCTACATCAAAATGTATGTTCTATCTCTTTAATTACATATTTTCAATGAATGTCTATTATCCTCTATTGAATGTCTATTATCCTCTATTGAACAACTATTAGTGATTATATCATCCCAAACCACTAAACAATATAATTATTTTTTGACGTATCAAAACAAATGTAATGTATTTCTCATCTTACGAATTAATCTTCTAATCAACTAGAACAATATGACTCTAACATACAAGCATCTAACTCAACAACCAGCATCATTCAGTAAATCAAAAGAGTATACAATGCTTTAAAAACTGCATTGATTAAGATAATTTTACATATGATTATGGAGTTACAATATTAAAACTAAAATTTATTTAAATGGATATTATTTGGACATATAGGTCGACCTGGAGGTCGGTACGAGCCTACATATTCACACTGAGCTTTATGTCAGACGAGGTCTACATGATCGAGCCGAGCTCATTTAGCACACCATCAAGTATGAGGTTGATCCTAGGAGGTCACATCCCATGTAAGGTTGACCACTAGCTCTAGCTAGGGTTAACCTCAATTGATAAATGTTGTAATTATACCAATTGTACCCCTCACTAACACATACATATGTGTATACATTCTATGATTGACACTTGTACATGTAATGTCTTATAAATAGATTGACATTTTTTTATGTAATCCACACATTAAGCCAATTATCTTGACTTCGTTCAAAATTGCCTCTCCTCATTAGATCAATTTCAAACATTTTGGCACCCACCGTGGACCTCAGAATCTGAGGTCGAGCTTAAGTTTTTGACCTCGTATTCTTTGGGGTTGACTCCAAGCCCTAGGAGAAGCTTAGAAAATCTAACATTTTATGATTAACAACTGTACCCCAAACTCGTAGACATATGCGATGCATAAACATGGTGGGGACTCACGCTGGAAGGCATTCGAAGTTGGCCAACAAAAAAATGAGGGCGATTTAGAGAAATGCCTCACTAGTCCTTGAAGAGATCAGAATGAGAGATAACCTTCACCATCAGGAGATGGCTCATCAACTTCTAGAGCTAAGAAAGGAGCTTGAGGAAGTTAGAAGAAATGACAGGACACTACGGTCCCAATGAGGGGGAAATACCATGGATGACCAAGCAACTGGCCTAGCTGACAGAAGCATAGCAAGTCAAGCTCAGCCCAAGCCACACCAGATAAAGTAGAAAGATGAAAGGAACCCTCATTCTAGCTCGGTGAGACCCAATGATGAAAAATGGATTCATGAAAGGAAAGTTGGGAGGCATGATTTCAAGCACTGGAGAAGGCCAATAAAATGCAAGACCAAGCTTTGAAGGCAGGAAATGAGAAATATAAAAAGGGTAAAACTCCTTATGATATGGATAGATATTGTGAACAATTGTATATCTTCCCCTTTTTGATGAGATAGAGAATGATGAGCCACCAATAAAGTTTAACGCTCTTAAATTCCCTGACTATTTTGGGACAAAAGACCCAATAACACACTTGTAACACTTCAAAACAACCATAGCTTCTATGAGCCTAACCCAAGGAAAGAGAGATTCCATGATGTGTATACTGTTTATGGCCACCCTCTTTGAAGGTGCTCAGAAATGGTTCAACAACTTGGCACATTGATTCATAACCTTCTTTCCATAATTTTCCAAGCTATTCCTCATGAACTATGCTTGCAACAATCCCTTGAGAAAAGAATCACACCACATTTTCTCAATTATTCAGGAAGGAAGAGAATCCACTAAGGAATATATGAAATGATTTAGGGAGGAAAAATTGGAAATATCTGATTTTCTTAGCCCTATTCATATAGCGGCTTTTAGATAAGGTGTCTTAAAGAATTTTGATTTGTTTGTGGAATTAACCAAGACTGTGCCTCGTACTCTGGAAGAAGCTTATGGTAAGGCAAGGAAGTTTTTCAATCTGGAGAAAGAAGTTAGGTAGGTAAAAATCTAATGAGCTAACCACGATGGGGTGATAGATAAGGAGAAGATAAGGATGAGCCTAGATAGGGCATAACAAAACAACAAAGGCAAGCTCTTAGCACCAGATAAAATAGTACTCGCACCATGGTCAAGAAATAGAGGAACTTATGAGAGGTCACTCTCTCCTTTTAGGGGGCCCATTTGAGAGTAAACTTCAATCAGGATGTACTAAGAATGGAGGAAGAACCCAATATCAAGTGGCCACTAAAGATGAAATCCCCACTCAGGAACACATCCAAATGGTGTGCCTTCCATAAGGATGTGGGCCATGAAATAAGGGATTTCCAACACTTGAAAAAGGAGATAGGAGAATTGTTAGCAAGAGGATACTTGAAAGACCTCGTCATGAGAGGTAGAGATCTAAGACATCAATAAAACAAGCGAGAGATGCCAAAAGCAACAAACTCGTTAGATATTATGAGGGAGCCCCACAAGGAGACCAATATCAAGACTATACACACCATACATGTAGGGCCTAGGATAAACGGAGTCTCAAATAACTTGTGTAAAAGGTTTGCCATAGAATTACACAATGCTCCTCATATATATGCCTTAGACAAAAAAAAGCCT
This sequence comes from Hippophae tibetana, assembly GCA_037013495.1. Lineage (NCBI taxonomy): Eukaryota > Viridiplantae > Streptophyta > Magnoliopsida > Rosales > Elaeagnaceae > Hippophae > Hippophae tibetana. Next base: position 38,165,348 of record CM072803.1, read on the forward strand.
ACTATAGAAATTATTTTTAATGAAAAGGATGAGACTCCTACCCATCATGAGGACCCCTTAGTGATCACTTTGAGGATTGGATCTTGTGATGTCTATAGAATAATGATTGATATAGAGAGTTAGATTGATCTTCTTTTTCTGACCACTACTAGTGCTCTAGGACTAAAAGACATCGACATTGTCAAGATAGAGCTCCTTCTCATGGGATTCAAAAAAAACACCACCTATGCCAAAGGAATGGTAGTACTGCCTATTATGACAAAAGGATTGATAATAATGACCAATTTTGTAATCATCGATGTCCCAACTTATTACAACGCCATCTTAGGAAGGCCTTGGATATATAAAATGAGGACAATTCCATCCATCCTCTATTAGATAATAAAATTTCCCACTGACAAGGGCCTAGAGGAGATCAGAGGAGATTAGGAGAAGGCCAAAAGCTGCTATAATGCTACTATGAAAGAGATTGTCCCCAAGTAGCAATTACCGAGAGGTCTCCCTCAAAAGAGACTAGAGAGTAAAGGCCTGATGAGCTCAGTCAATCTAAATAGTGTAAGAGACATCCTAGTGGATGTTGAAGGTGAGAACCACCCCTTAAAATTGGGGGGAGTTGATGATGGATTTGGAAGAACAATTATCATAGTTCCACAGGTCTAACATGGATGTCTTTGCATGGATTCCAACTGATATGTCTGAGATTGATTCAAAAGTCATAACACACTATTTAAATGTCAATCTAGAGGCTTGACCCATTCAACAATGAAAAAGAAAATTCCCAAGAAAAAATAATGAGATAATTAAGCACCATCTAGTTGCCCTTAAAGAGGTTGGGGTTATAAGGGAAGTCAACTACCCTTCATGGTTTTCAAATGTGGTCTTGGTCAAGAAATCATGTAGGTCATCTTGCATGTGTATGACCTTCAAATATTTAATTGAGGCATGTCCTAAGGATTGCTTCTCCCTCCCAAGTATTCATCAACTAGTAGATGCCTCTACTGGATTTGGGTTGATGAGTTTTTTGGATGCATACTCTTGATACCACTAGAGAAGAATGATCCTTAAGACGAGGAGAAAATGTCTTTCATCATGGAAGAGGGACCATTCTGCTATAAGAAGATGCCAAATGGATTAAAAAATATGGGTGCCATATATCAATGTCTAGTTAACAAGATATTTGAGGAGCAAATTGAAAGGAATCTAGAGGCATATGTAGACAATATGGGAGTAAAATCAACTTAACCTCTGAACCATATTAAGTACCTAGAGGAGATATTCTTAGTAATCCAAAGATACGGTGTGGGGATTCCCGAGGGATTAAGGCCAACCTAGATAAAATATAAACCCTCATCAATATGAAGCCATCTTCTAGCCTTAAGGGAATCGAGCAACTAAATGGCAGGATAGTAGCATTGAACAAGTTCATCTCTAAATACACCAATAAATGTATGCCTTTCTTCAAAATACTAAGAAAGGGCACATCAATCTTTTGGGATGAGAGTTGCAATGAAGCCTTTTAAGAAATTAAGAAATATTTGAATAACCCCATTGTATTAGCTAGCCCTTTCCCAGGCGAGATTATGTACTTATATTTGGCTATGATATCCTATACATACAACTCTATACTCTTAGCAGAAAGAGATAAGATTCATCACCTTGTCTAATTTTTCAATTAGTATTTACTCTCAAAGTTAGTAAGCAAAAGCTCATGCATTACTTCAGCTCATACACGAATTTGGTGCTCACTTCTCACCTACTCAAAAGTGTCCTAATGAGGTGAGATGTAGCAGAAAGGCTAGCACAGATTTCCAGAGAATTAGGAGAATATGGTATTAATATGGCTAGAATAACCATCAAAGGGCAAACGATATCTGAGTTTATGGCTAAGTTTAATGAAAGGCCAGAAGTCATCAACGAGAAGGAAAATAGAGTGTGTGAGGTGGATTAAAAAGATAGCCCAATTTGGCAAGTGTTTATTGATGAAGCAAAAATTCAATCGTGCAAAACTAGGCATAGTCATCATTGACCCCACCAACAACTATTTTGAGTACGCAACGGGACTTGATTTTCAAGAAACTAATAATGTTACAGAATATGAGGCAGCTATATTTGGGGCTATGATCGTAAAGAAGCTAAGAGTGAATAGGATCACCCTACGCAACGATTCTAAGCTAGTAGTCAACCAATTTTTGGGGACATTTGAAGCTAGAGATGGCAAAATGAAGTTGTACTTAGAGAAATTAAGGAAGGAGTGCTCCAAATTCTCTAAGTTTTAGATCAAACAAATAGCTCGAAACAAAAATAGTCATGTTGATGCTTTAGCCACCTTGGCATTAGTACGAGAGACCAAGCACAATTGAGAGGTGATAGTAACAATCCTATCAAAAGCTTCTTTAGAAGAAGCCAAAAGAGGGTTTGAATGTGTGGATGCTCCCACTATCCCATGGTTCACCCCAATCCATAAATTCCTAGAAAGGGGGAACTACTAGGAGATAGCAAGTTTGAAAAAAAATCAAAGCCAAGGAAAGACGATACATGATAGAAGTAGAGATACTATATAGTAAAACCTCACTTGGTCCAGGGCTTTTGTGTGTAGCCAAGGAAGGGTTTAAAAGATTGATGTATGAAGCACATGAAGGAAACTACGGTTCACATTCAAGAGAGATGAGGTTATCATAATGGATTATGAGACAAGGCTATTATTGGCCCACTATGCTGGTGGATTGTACAAAATACAGCCAGAAAAGCCAAAGGTTTGTCCACTAATCACATACTCCCTCAAATGTCATGAAGGGGTGGTGTGTCCTTGGCCCTTTTACAAATATGGTCTTGACATAGTATGACCCCTACCCATAGGAAATGATCAAAATAAGTTTCTACTTGTGGCTACCGATTACTTTTTAAAATGGATCGAAGTAGAACTTATGGGTAGAATACGAGAGGAAGAGATAATTTAGTTTATATGGAAGTCCATAATTTTCCATTTCAGCCTACCTAGAGAGCTCGTCACGAATAATAAGAGACCATTCACAAGATGAAGTATCAAAGAATTCACGCTTAGGTACAACATTAAGATGGGTAGAGGAGCTGGCAGGCATATTGTGCATCATTAGGACTACCTCTTGGGGAAGCACTAATGAGATCCCTTTTTCCTTGGTCTATAGGATTGAAGTTATGATACCAACCGAGGTCACGATACCCACTACCAGGTCAATTTTAACATAACAACAAAATAAGGTAATTAGGGAAATTGAACTTACCCTCACAGAGGAGAAAAGGAATGAAGCTCTAAGAAGGATGATCGAGTAGAAGTGGTGGGTATCAAATTATTTCAATAGGATTGTGCATTTCAAAACATTGTCTAGGGGTGATTGGGTCCTTAGAATGGGTTTCCCTAACAAGAGAGAGTGGATGGTTGAAAAAATGGGTACTAATTGGGAAAGACCTTACCAAATAACTAAAACAATGCTAGAAGAGGCTTATCTATTAAAAATCATTGAAGAAATTAAGGAGGGAACAAGTTGGAATGCCAAACACTAGAAGAAGTATTACTTTTAATATATACTAATTTTCCATTTTCATGTAATATTGATACAAGCATATTAATGGAATTACACCCCATACAAATGGTTCATTTTATGAAGGTCCTACCATCTCTACATCATAGGCTGATCACTTTGATCAAGAACTAGGTAGAGCAGTCTAACACATACAAATCATGAGTTGTCCACCTCGATCAGGAACTGGGTTGACACTCTAACATTAAAGGAAGATATGAGCGCCTCGGTCAGGAACCAAGTAAAGTTCTATCTCTACGTCATGGGTTTATCACCTCAGTTAAGAACCAGGTAGAGCACCTTGACATATGAAAGTCACGAGTTGTCTACCTTAGTTAGGAACCGGGTTGACACTTTGACATTAAAGGGAGATATGAGCGCCTCGGTCAGGAACCATGTAAAGCTCCATCTCTATGTCACTGGATGATCACCTTTGTCAACAACAAGATAGAGCACCCTTACACATGAAAGTCACTAGTTGTCTATCTAAGTAAGGAATTGGGTCGACTCTTTGACATTAAAAGAAGAGATGAATTCCTCGTTCAAGAACCAGGTAAAGCTCTATCTCTATGTCATTGGCTAATCTCCTCAGTCAAGAACAAGGTAGAGCACCTTGACACATGCAAGTCATGAGTTGTCCACCTCGTAAGGAATAGGGTTGATAATAACATTGAAAGGAAAGATGAGCACCTAGGTCGATTAAAAACCAGATAAGGATCCTTAGTGATTATAAGTAAGTCTCGTGCCTTAATAAAAGAAATAATAATAAAAATAGGTAACACTTGAGCATTGTGAATACAGAACCCTAAGTATATTTTCATTATTTGAAATTACAATTTTTTGATAAAACTTATTTATACAAAGCTCAGCCCCACAAAGGGTCAAGAATTCTTCAAACACTTGACACGCGGCCAGTGTCTAGGTCATCGGTCTCTTCCACTATAGGCAAAAGCTCGACCTAAATCTTGGTAATTTTATTTTTTTCATGGGTCACTACGGGGAGATTAGTAAACCTTAACACGAGCACTGCTTGCTCCAAATATTCTGTAACCTCCATCACCTTAAGGAACACTCTCTCAGATTCCTTTATATAGAAGCTCGCCCAATAAAATTCTTTATCTATATGATTGTCTATTTTAGTCAAGTTCATCTTTTCTCAAGATTGAGTTTGGCATAACTACTCTTTGCAAAAAGCGAGCTCACCCTTGTTCTCTTTATAGAAATATACCTTAGCCTTGAGTTTTACCACCTTGGTTTTTAACACATTAACCTCACTTTCAAGCATGCCATCTTTCACTCTCAAAGATCAAATTGAATGTCTATTTCACCGATTAGAATCCATGAACTTCGACCACAAAATATGGAAGAATTAAAGCATGAATCAAAAAAATGCCCTCGATCCCTTTTATAGGAATTGATACTGAGAAAAAAAGGTAAAAGACACATATTCCCATTAAAACATGGGTTGGTCAACATAATAAATACACAATAATTCAGACATATTAACTTTTCTTTAATAAATAAAATTGGTTTTCTTTCAAAAAATATGATTTACAAAAGTATGAACTGATGTTCACACAAACAAATGTGGAATAGAGCTCAAAAACACAAAAGGACTAGGTCTTAACAATTACTGACCCTTGCCCCTATTTTTCCACTTATTGCCTCATGCCCGTTCTCACCCTTACTTGAGCCAGATTGTTTCTTTTCTCCCCCTCTCTTGAAGGAGTGTTCATGTATGGAGGAATGACCGAGATATTCAGAATTTGGTAATAATACTTGCCTAAGTCATTTTTCTTGGCCTCTATCTTGAAAGAATCTATAGACAACTCATGCCCCTTATCAAGGCTCAAATTGAGTTGTTTTACTTGTACATCAACCTCGGCCTTTTCCTTGTGGGCTTCTTCAGTAGTAGCCTTGACTTTCTTTGACTCTTCCTCGGTCTCATGCCCTCTATCGAGGTTCAAATTGGTTTGTTTTACTAGTACATCAATCTCAACCTTTCCCTTGTGGGCTTCTTCGGTAGTAGCCTTGACTTTCTTTCGCTTTTCCTTTGTCTCAGGCCCCCAATCGAGGCTCGATAACATTTAAGTTTTTCCTCTTTATTAATGGCCTCTCTTTCCCACTTTTTTTCTCTTGCCAATAGCGTGATGTACTAACATCAAGTCGATGCATGAACCTTTTTCTATTTTGTCAGCTTGTTCTTTAAATGCCCTATGACATGAGTCCTATTGAAATCATAAAGCATCACCGAATGAAACAAAAGAAAACTACAAGGTCAAACAAATATGTCATGAGCTAAAGCTTGTCAAAATTATTATTGTAAATATATGTAGGGTATGAGGTAGCATACCTGATATAGTTGGCAATAGACGAGCTCATTAGAGTTTGTATCCTCATAGAGCGCCTCAAGTTGCTTCTCGAGTGATTCAGTAGAAAGTTGGCATAGATAATGGTCGAGCTACTCTGGATCCAAGCCTCTATTTAACAAAATCCTTTAGAGCCCAAACAGGGAGGTAGAGTTCCAAGTTCCTCTTACAGTGAGGCTCGATACAGATAGATGTTCAACGGCTCTGGGCTAAGTGTAGGCTCATCTATAGACTCTTTCTTCTTCTTTTTTAGGGTCACAGGGCGACCTTCCTATCTAGATGATTTTCTCCTCTTTTTACCCTTAGATGAGCCCCCTATAGAAACATGAGGTATACCCTTTTGGGAACTCACCTCGGTAGATGCTATCTTACTTTACAAATGAGACAAAATCTAGGTAGGTGTAGGCTCCATAGGATTTACTAAACAAAAATAAGAGGTGAGGTTATTTTAACTCGACGTTCCAAATAAAAAATAGTGGGGAAAGAGCCAAGGTTTAGTTCATCATCATCAATAATAACTTCGAATTAACCCCCAAAGTCTATCAAAGAGGTTCAGAATCTAGGAGAAGCTCAGTGTTTTCAAATGATTCTAAGGGGGGCTTCACCATATCATGCCTCATGATTCTGCACGTGGAAAAATGTGGGTATTCATAAGTACCTCCAAGGGATTTTCTCAAGAAGATAGTTTTAGATATCAGTAAACCGTTGCATTGAATCAAGACTCAAGGTCCTAATTAAGGGGCCTATATTCCTTATCACAACCTTATTGTCATTCCAAATACTCCTTATTGATCTAGTGTCATCGGTAGACAAATCCCACCAGCCTAAAGCATAGAAAAATATTGTTTTTTGATTTTTCTCATTCTCGAGGAGAGACACATTCATACCCCGAGCCTACTTCACAGACATATACACCCTCCTCAGATCTGTATGGTTCTATTTAAGGATATATACCTTGTTAAACTGAGGCATCTCTAAATTCACCTTGAGTTCTTGGCTTATCAATGTCAGACAGCGTAGATACCTCCACTCATTAGGCATAAGCTATATGGAAACGAGTTGACTCCTAACTAAAAATCTCCTTATGATAGGGTATAAGGGGAACCTCACCCTCAACCACAATGCCTTCTCGTGAAAGATAGTCCACATAGATGGAGGTTGGTTACTATCACTAGCTCCCTTAGGAGGAATCATTATCTAAACCAAGGAGGGAATGTTGTAGGTTTTCCTTACCCTTTCTTCATCCTCTGGTACTAGCCCACTAGCTTTAACAACAGTCGACCAACCCCTGGTATGACCTATTGGTTCCCTAGACCCCTTGTTTCTCATCTTTTTCCTCCACATCCCGGACACCCATATTTAGGTTTGAGGAATCCTTAAATTAATTGCTAGAGTGGCTTGAGGATGATTGGGTGAGGTTGAGGTAGAGGTAAATACTAACTTGTCTTGTTGGAAGAACCCGACCCAGAAAACCTTGAATCATCACCAATACTGAGGCTGAGGTCTCTTCTCCAAGCATGATGATAAGTCCTGACTCTGGTACCTCTTTATATAGAAACACCCATTTTCTATCTCCAAACAACTAACATGCATTTATTAGATGATTTGATAGGTTCATATTCACTGCTCGAGAATTACTCTTCCACCTGTACTCAAGAGATCGAGCTGAAAGATTAGGGGCCTAGATGCTTGGAAAAATGGATTGACCTAGAGGTTGGTACGAGCCTATATAATCAAACTGAGCTTTATGTCAAATGAGGTCTACATGATCAAGTTGAGCTCATTTAGCATACCATCAAGTATAAGGTCTGTCCTGGAGGTCATATCTTATGTAAGGTGGACCACTAGCTCAAGCTAGGGTCGACCTCAATTCATAAATGCTGTACTTATACCAATCGTATCCCTTACTAACACACACATATATGTATACATTTTATGATCGAGACTTGTACATATAATGTCCTATAAATAGATAGATCTTTTATGGAATCCACAGATTTAGCCAATTATCTTAAGTTCTTTCAAAATTCTCTTTTCTCATTACTGATGAGTGCTCAAAAAGCACTAAAATAACCATGATTTTATGTACATTAATTGATTAAAAATACATATATTTATATGTTTTATCATATATTTATATAAATTTGTCTTTTTCGGAATCACGGGTATTTTTATTGTTTTTCAGGTATTTTGGCTTAAAAACGCAATTTAAAGACTCAAAGAGGAATACTTGAAGCAATACATCACAAATATATTAATAAATAAGTGGAAAAAGGTCAACAAACATGGAAAAATTGGACAAAAGGGGTCAAAAAGGTCAAAAAGACGGAAATCGCGCCCAGCCGCGCAAGCAGCCCAGTCCCCAGCCAGCGCGCCCCAGCGCCCCATGCCGCGCGCGCTGACCTGCCCATCCACGCGCGCCCCAGCGCGCGGGCACTATTCACGCGCGCGTGCAGCACCCAGCAGCCCCCCTCCGCACGTCCAACGCCTTTTCGGCCCATTTTTCACGTGCAGCCGCCCTCGTGATGTCATGCTGACGTCATTAATGACCTCAGCATTTCCATTACGCGGTTTTACATTTTTTAACATTTTTTTAACATTTTTTTACTCATTTTTTCTCTCCATCCTCACCTATAAATACCCCCTTCCCTTCATTTCAAATCACACCTTCAAAACACACTTCTCTCTTCTTTCTTTCTCTCATTTCTTAGTTTTTGAGATTTTCTTAGTTTCTTTCTTAGTTTCTAAGCTTTTCTTAGTTTTTCTCTTAGTTTTTAGTTCAATTCTCTTAGTTGTAGAGTTCTTCTCTTTTTGAGAGGAACTTGTAATGTTTTTGTAATAATTTAGCTTTTTAATTCAATAAATGGGAGTGTAAATTCCGCTTGGAGGTTTTCTAGCTACGGGAATAGCGTCGAAGTTCTGTAAGGATTTTATTTTCTTTACAGTTATTTTTATGCTTTATTCTTACATGTTATATTTAATTTGTCTGTGGTTAAATTTAACTATGCTGGCTGTTTAGTAAACATGATGTAATAATGACGTTGTTATGCTTGCGAAATATTAAATAGGTAAAAATCTTTAAAATGAATTAATTTTGTTTTTAATCAAGATTTTATATTAAGAATGTTATAGAGAAATATATTATTTTTCATTACAAACTTAAACCTGAAAATTAGATTTTAAGGTTTAGTTATCCGGTCTAATTTAGAGTATTGCTCTTTTATTTGTTGGTACAATCGCCCGGTAGTTAGAGTGAAGCTCTATTTCAAAAGTTTTTATAAGAATTATTATGTGAAAATATATTGACAACATGTTTTCAATAGTGGTTTTGAAACTTGAAAGTTAGTACTCGGATAATTAAATTCTTATGTTTAATTTGGACACCTTGAATAAATTTTAAACTGTCTAACCCCACCAAAGGTGACATTTAAATGGTTCATTTTCAATCTCTTAGAAAAAGGAATTAATTTAATTAAGCATATTAGTTATCAACCCCACCCATAGGTGTTAATTGATTTGTTTAGTTAACAAAGAATATCTAACCCCACCAAAGGTGGTATTTATATAAAAAAGAGAGAATCAATAAAATATCAATTTATATCTTTAATAACCTAGATAATATGAGCAAGCATAATTAATTTAGTTATTATATCCATAAATACTCCGCTAATATAAATGATAAAAATTTGCATGAATATTTATTGAATCTGTATATATGTTTATTTTTAGATAATTATTTATTGAATTTGTATCTATGTTTATTTTTATGTTATTAGATTATATTTAATTAATCTGTATATATGTTTATTTTATGTTATTAGATTAGGAACACAAAAACCAAACTATCGTGACAGGATGTTTAGGATTTAATTTCGTTTTTAAAAGTTTGAATAATAAATTAAAAACCAAATACATTCCTTCCTTAGATCGACCTTGGGAGTATACTTATCATTTTCTTCGAAATGATTCGTGCACTTGCGAGATTTTTATAAATATTAAAACCAAAGTATTGGCAAGAATCGACGATGTCGGTTTTCGCTCATCAAGTTTTTGGCGCCGTTGCCGGGGAAGGAATAACGTTTTTTTAAATTATTTATCAAAATTTTAAAAACATTTTTGTGCTGTAAATAATTATGATATTTTAACAATAATCAAATTTCAAAATTCATAAGAAATAAAAAAAAAAGAATTTTTAAATTTCAAAATTTTTAAGTTAATAAGAAATAATATAGCATGAATAGTAAAATAAAATTACCGTTAAAAAAAACATTACTTGAATTTATACATAATTAACTAAATAGCATGAAAAGTAAAAATCTAAGGGAGTTCTGTCTAGGAGACTAGTTCTTGGAAGCCTTTGTGCCACTAGTCTTTCCTCGGAACGTTGTTCTGGCTAGGAGAATGGTTTTTAAGGAACCGTTGCACCACCATTCTTTCCTGGGAACACTCTTGGTTAATACTGATTATGTTATTTAAAAATAAAAAAATATAAAAAAAAATTAAAAATTAAAAATTAAAAAATAAAATAAAAATATATATAAAAAAATAAAATAAATAAAAATTTAGGGTTTAACTAGTTTTGTCTAGTGTTTTGTATTAAATACCATGTAAATTTTCTCTAATTTTTTTATTTTTGTTGACAGGAGTTTTAAATTTACGTTTACAATAGTCTATGCGTGGTAGGAGATCCTTAGGAAACCCCCTTACACCATATGTAAATAATATTCATAAATTTAAACAAGTGTCAACAACACTGGATTCCACCCATCAACCTGTTTTTGAGCCAAACATAGAACCAAGACTTAATCCTTTACTAGAACCAAAAGAAATGGAGGAAAACCAACATGTTAGGGAAACCACGATGAAAGAGTTTGAAAGACCGGTGATTGGCACGGCAACTGCCGCTATCCAGTTGGGTGAGGCTGCTCGGAATTATGACCTTAAAATATTCATTTTTCTATGCTTCCTTCCTTTTATGGGCTACCTAATGAAGATTCTCTTTCCTTTATGAGAGATTTCTATGCTACGGTCCAAACATTCCCCCTCGGTATTCTAAACGAGGATCAACTTAGAATGAGATGTTTTCCCTACACATTAAAGGATAAGGCCAAAGCTTGGTTGATGTCACTTCCCCCAAGTTCTCTGATGACATGGGGTAACATTTACAATAAATTCATGGGAAAATTCTACTCCCATAAAAAAACATCAGAGTTGAGAGGAAAGATTGCTACTTTCTCTCAGATGGAAGGAGAACCATTCCATGAAGCTTGGGATAGGTTCAAAATGTTTCTCACTCAATGTCCCCATCATAGCTTTCCCCTGCAGTTGCAGAACCAATTCTTTTACGATGGACTTACACAACAATGTCAGTTCATTGTCGACAACGCTGCAGGAGGAGCAATAGGAGAAAAGACTGCCTCAAAGACGTATAACCTCTTTGAGATGTTGGGTGCTAATTCCCAACAGAAAAGCTCCCGAGTGAGAAAAGCTGGAGTTCATGAAATCGACTCCAGTAATGAAGTTCAACAACAACTTGTTCAACTGACTAAGCAAGTTGCCCTTCTCGCTACACAAACCAACACCAATAATGAACAATATGGTTTGTATAGCAACATGGGACATGGTACTGAAGCCTGTCCATATCAAGGAGAAACAACAAATGGACCTGAACAGGTTAATGTGTTGGGAGCATATCAACAGAGACCAAGGTTTGACCCCAATTCAAATACCTATAATCCTGGGTGGAGAAATCATCCAAATTTCTCTTGGAGGCAAAACAACCCTCCTTTTACTCAAAGCTCAAACCAGGCAGGCCAGCAATTCCACCCACCTATTCCAAGAAGCATTCCCAATAAACCAACCCTGGAGGACAACTTGAATTCTTTTATTCAAGTTTGTAGGGATAACCAATCTAAAACTAATCAACGGTTGGACTCTGTGGAAGCTTCTATCAAAAAGGTGGAAGTTCAAGTTGAACAGTTAGTTGAACATTTGCGAAAAAGCAAAGACTAATTTGATAGTCAAATGAATTCAATGAAGAGGAGACATTGAGTTTTTCATTCTGCAATCTCCAAGCAACGTCTTACTAGAAGACGATAAATTTTAGTCCTGTATGGGAGGTCACCCATTATTTTATTTTCCTTTGTTTTAGTTTGCGTGTAATAAAATTCAAATGAAATAAATTCGTTTGTTTCAAAAATTGTGTCCATTCGTTAAAATAAATAAAAAAAATTAGGTTCCTTGCACCTTTTTGCTTTTACGTTTTATCAAGTTATAAATATTTCTTAGAGATATCTACTATTGTTTTTTAAGAGCAAAATGTTGATACACAATAGGAGGAGGATCATTTTCAACTACAAACAACCATGGGAGATGCTGACGATAGGCGGAAAAAGATGAAAGACTATATAATGCCAATCATTGGCAATGTAACTTCTGGCATCCAATTACAAGAGGCTGCAAGGAATTATGAATTGAAAAAGATTCATTATTCTTTGTTGCCTTCCTTTTACGGTATCCCTAATGAAGACCCTTTGCATTTCATTCGAGAATTCTATGCTATTGTCCAAACCTTTCAACTACATGCAATTAATGAAGATCAACTTAGGATGAGGTGTTTTCCTTACACTCTCAAAGATAAAGCTTGGTCATGGTTCATTACTCTACAGTCAGGTTCTCTTAAAACTTGGGAGGAAATCTATGAAATTTTTATGTGTAGGTTCTATTCCCATCAAAAGACTGTTGATCTAAGAACAAAGATAGCAACATTTTCTCAAATGTATGAAGATCCCTTTCATGAAGCTTGGGAACGATTCAAACTCCTTTTCATTCAATGTCAAAATCATAGCTTTCCATTACAGCTACAAAACCAATTCTTTTATGATGGATTGACACTACAGAGTCAATACATGGTTGATAATGCTGCTGGAGGTGCTGTAGGAGAAAAGACCGCAGAGGAAACCTATAATCTTTATGAGCTATTGGGTTCTAATTCCCAACAAAGAGGTGGTAGAAGGAAAGCGAGGGTCAATGAAGTTGGCTCTGATAATGAGATAACCTTGCAACTTTCTGAATTGACTAAACAAGTGCAATTTCTCACTACCCACCAAATTTCAAATCAAGAGGTATGTGAAGTGTGTTGTTCAATTGGGCATGGTACTCATAATTGTTCAAATACTTGTGATTCTAGTGTCGATGCCATAGAGGAGGTCCAATCTTTTCAAAGGTATCATCCAAACACGTATAATCACCCAACCTACACCCAATATCCAACACTAAGGTCGGTTAACAACCACCCTTACCCACCAAGCCAATCTTTTAAGCCAACCTTAGAAGATAGCTTGAATGCTTTTATTCAAGTTAGCCGTGACAACCAATTGATGACTAATCAAAGGTTGAACACCATGGAGGCTTCGGTTAAAAGGATTGAATCTAAAGTTGGGCAACTAACTGAGCAAATGCAAAAGAAAGAACCAGGAAAGTTGCCCAGTCAACCAGAACAAGCAAAGGATGTAAGAACCCTTCGAAGTGGTAAGGTAGTCAATACCAGTTTACCTGAAATCTCTAACAATCTACCTTGTAGTTCAGGTAACAAAGAAGGCGATATTCTAATCTCGCAAAAAGGAGAAACAAGTGTTAAACTTAACAAGCCTTCTGAAAAACTCATTGGGGGGTCATCTGACACTCCCAAAATTCAAAAGACAACAGAACCACACCAGATGCAAGTACCTTTTCCCCACCGGTTAAAAGAATCCAAACAAGATAAGCAATTCAATGATCTTTTTAATATGCTCTCTAAAGTAAATATCAATTTACCATTATTAGAAGTGATCATGAATGTGCCCTCATATGCCAAGTTTTTCAAAGAGTTGAACACTAAGAAAAAGAGGTATGAACTGAATGAACGAGTAGTAGTATCAGAAATTTCTAGCGTTGTACTTCAGCACAAACTACCCCTAAGTTGAAAGACCCTGGAAGTTTTATTATAAACATAACTATGGGGGATAGGAAGGTTGCTAAAGCAATGCTTGATTTAGGTGCTAGTATAAATTTGATGCCCTACTCTATATTCTTACAGCTCAATCTAGGGGATTTAAAACCCACAACTATGTCCCTTCAACTTGCAGATAGATCTCTTAAATATCCAGAGGGAATAGTTGAGGATGTTTTGGTACATGTAGACAAACTGATAATACCTGTTGACTTTGTGGTTTTGGATATGCAAGAAAATCCAGCATTGGACAGAGAGCACACAATATTGCTTGGTAGACCATTTATGGCAACTACTAAAACTATTATTGATGTCCAAGATGGAAATTTGACAATGACAGTCTTAGGAGAGACTGTTCATTTTAAAGTTTTTGATTCTTCACCTTTTCCTTCTATTTCTGCCATCGATGAAATATTCGATGTTGATCCTTTGGATAATCTTGTCCAAAGCACCTTTTTACAAACCAGAATAGAAGACAAGCTTGAAACCGTTCTTACACTTGAAAAGGTTGAAGAAGATTTAGATGAAGAAATTAAGGGGTACCTTGAACAACTAGACAATAATGAAGTAATGACAAAATCTAGTACACTTTTAAATCTACCCAGTTCTTCATCTATTAAAGAGGCCAATCCACCTGAACTTGAACTCAAAGACTTACCTGAGCACTTAAAATATGTGTTTTTGGGAGAAGGAGAAATTTATCCAGTGATAATTTCTTCAACCTTGACCAAACCACAAGAAAAGGAACTCATCAAAGTGCTTAAACAGTTTAAGAAATCTATAGGTTGGAGTATAGGGGATATAAGAGGCATTAGTCCAACAATGTGTATGCACAAGATCAACTTGGAGGATGGTGCTAAACCTGTACGAGAGGCCCAAAGGAGACTAAACCCAAACATGCAAGAGGTAGTTAAAAAGGAAATTCTTAAATTATTAGAAGAAGGGATTATCTATCCTATTGCGGATAGTAAGTGGGTTAGTCCAGTGCATGTGGTACCAAAGAAATCTGGGATAACAGTTGTTAAAAATGACAAAAGTGAATTAGTGCCCACTAGAATAATCACTGGATGGAGAATGTGTATAGATTTTAGGAAACTAAATTTATATACGAAAAAGGATCACTTTCCTCTTCCATTCATTGATCAAATGTTGGAAAGATTAGCTGGGCACGAATTTTACTGTTTTTTGGATGGACTGTCTGGATATTATCAAGTACCCATAGCACCAAAAGATCAGGAAAAGACCACATTTACATGTCCTTTTGGGACATTTGCTTTTCGCAGAATGCCATTTGGGTTATGCAATGCCCCTGCCACTTTCCAGAGATGCATGATATCTATTTTCTCGGACATGGTGGAAAAATTCATTGAGATTTTCATGGACGATTTCTCTGTCTTTGGGAACTCATTTGATGATTGCTTACATAAATTGACTTTGGTTTTAGAAAGATGCATTGAATGCAATCTAACCCTTAGTTGGGAGAAAAGTCATTTTATGGTTCAACAAGGGATAGTTTTAGGACATATAATTTCAAACAAGGGTATTGAAGTTGATAAGGCAAAAGTTGAATTGATATCCAAACTACCTCCTCCTACATCTGTGAAGGGGATAAGAAGCTTCTTGGGACATGCAGGATTTTACAGACGATTTATTAAAGATTTCTCTAAAATAAGTCGTCCCTTATGTAACTTGCTATCCAAAGATGCTGATTTTGATTTCAACAATGACTGCCTTACTTCCTTTAATACCTTGAAAGATAAACTCACATCTACCCCTGTTATTATGGCACCAAATTGGTCTTTACCTTTTGAAATAATGTGTGACGCTTCTGATTATGCAATAGGAGCAGTCCTGGGACAAAGAGTGGATAAGCGTTTGCATGTCATCTATTATGCTAGCAAAACACTCAATGATGCCCAAATGAATTATACCACCACTGAAAAGGAATTCTTGGCTATAGTATTCTCTTTAGACAAATTTCGGTCTTATTTAGTAGGATCTAAAGTGATTGTGCATTCTGATCATGCTGCTTTAAGATACCTATTAAGTAAACCAAATGCCAAGCCAAGATTAATCAGGTGGGACTTACTCTTACAAGAATTTGACCTAGAAATCAAGGATAAGAAAGGCAGTGAAAACTTAGTAGCTGACCATTTGTCTAGGTTGATTTCTGACTTCAATTCTCTTAAAGATGAGAGTAATGAAGATATAGTTGAAACCTTTCCTGATGAATAGCTATTTTTCATAGGTCCAAACCCATGGTATGCTGATATTGTAAACTATCTTGCCACTGGTGTTTTGCGACCTAACACTTCATATCAAGACAAGAAAAGGTTTTTTAAAACTATTAAGGACTATTTCTGGGATGACCCTTATTTATAAAAGATTGGTCAAGATCAAGTCATCCGGAGATGTGTACCTGAAGAAGAACATAAGAGCATTCTAACTTTTTGTCATGAACTTCATTGTGGGGGTCATTTTGGAGGTGAAAAGACAGCCCGTAAGATATTACAGTCTAGATTCTTTTGGCCCACTCTTTTTAAAGATGCTCATATGTTTTGTGCACAATGTGATAGATGTCAAAGAACAGGAAACATAAGCAAAAGAGATTAAATGCCTTTGACATCTAATTTAGTTGTTGAACTCTTTGATGTATGGGGGATTGACTTTATGGGTCCTTTTCCCCCATCTAATGGTTTTCAATACATTTTGGTTGCTGTGGATTATGTGTCCAAGTGGGTAGAAGCTATCCCCACCAAAACCAATGATGCTAATGTTGTTGTGAAATTCTTGAAAGATTTCATATTCAGTAGGTTCGGAACGCCTAGAGCTATAATAAGTGATGGAGGTAGCCATTTTTGTAACAAACTATTTGATGGAGTACTAAACAAGTACAACATCACACATAAAGTAGCTACTCTATATCATCCTCAAACTTCCGGTTTAGTGGAAGTAAGTAATAGGCAAATTAAGGGAATATTGGAACGCACTGTGCATCCTTCAAGGAAGGATTGGGCATTTAAGTTAAATGATGCCTTATGGGCATACCGCACCGCTTACAAAACACCTATTGGGATGAGCCCTTATCGGTTAATCTTTGGGAAAGCGTGCCACCTTCCAATTGAACTTGAACACAAGGCTTACTGGGCAATTAAAGTGCTAAACATGGATTTAGATAAAGCAGGTGAAAAACGATTACTCTAGCTTCATGAGTTGGAAGAAATTAGGAATGAAGCTTATGAGAATGCCAAATTATACAAAGAGCGTACTAAGCGCTATCATGACAAGAGGCTAGTTCCTAAGACTTTTCACCCTGGAATGAAAGTTCTTTTATTTAACTCTCGTTTGAGATTGTTTCCAGGAAAGCTGAGATCAAGATGGGATGGACCATTCAAAATAGTTCAGGTATTTGAACATGGAGTGGTAGAACTATTGGACTCCAAGACACAAAAAACGTTCAAAGTCAATGGCCATCGTGTCAAGCCTTATTTAGAAGAACCAAACAACATTGCTGAAATGGATTGCATTTGGCTGAGTAACCCTTAGCACCAAAAAGATACGTCTTGCTAAGACGTTAAACTAAGCGCTGGATGGGAGGCAACCCATCATTTTAGGTAAATTTTTTATTATTTGTTTTATTTACTTAATTTTATTATTTATTTTAGTTTACTTATATGTGAATAATTTTTAAAATTGTTAAAACTAAAAATATTTGTTGAGATGATTAGAAGTTCACAACGATCTGTCTGTACACACTTTAATGATGAATATGATAGATGCACCTGAATTTCTTCATTACTACTTACACATTCTCAAGAAATAGGTAATCTTTCTCCTTTTTTTTCTCTTTATCTTTAATTTGCAGTTGTTACATTGAGGACAATGTAAGTTCTAGGTTGGGGGTGGTGAAAAGTTACCATGCTTAATAAAAAATAAAAAATAAAAAAAATAAAAAAATTCTCACAAAAATTTATCGTTTCTTTAAATCAAATTTAAGTAAATAGTTAAGTCTTTGGTACTGTTAAATTAATTTTTGAAAACATATCATGAAATATTTTGTAATTATTTTTGATAATTAGTTAGTTTTTGTCATACCTAGTATTTCTTGATAAAATGTGGAAATTATATTAAACCCAAAATCAGTGTTTATGAATTTTTTTTAGTGGAGACTACCCTTGTGAGATATAATTTGAGCCTAATTTCTTTTATTCAGAGTGAAATATATATTTTTTCTACTCCAAACACATTTCTTATTTATTCAAATTTTTAGATGATCTCTATAGGTATTAGCATTGAATGTATGAATTATTTTCTCACATAATAGAGTATCATATATTTTTTTATTATTATTTTTGTTTAGATTAAACGATTTGAGTAGAAATTGATAGTATATGCTTATATTTCATTCATGCATGACTGCTACAAAAACAAAAAGACATATCTGGGGTTACCGAAACCAAGATCAAACAGAAAAGCCACAAAATTAACCACTCACCAAAATCCAAAAAAATGTACAATCTGTACATGGGTTTACTCTCTAAAATATACATATATTGAAAAAAAAATAGAGAGATAAAAAAATATAGTATCATCTTCATACTATGACCCACATTCCCTACAAAGTTGTGAGTACAGGCTAATTACAAAAAAAAGATATAGGAAGTAATTCCCTACAAAGTCATTGCAATTCTTTCTTAATGAGTTTGATTTATGCATGAAAATAATTTTTGTATATGATATCTTTATAATTTATACATTCGATTCCTTTCATGAGATCAATGTTAAAATAAACACTTTGAGCCTTTATTCTTTATACATATGCGAACCTATTAGTTCATTTCTATACATCAACTCTTTCGCATATAAATTAGTATGAGTGTTTGAACCCATAGGATTCAGTGTTTTGAGAGTATTGACTTGTGAGGAATAGAGTTGAAGCGAATTCTGATTCATGACACTGAAATTGGGTAAAATTAAATTGATACATTTTTGATAGGAAATATGAAAATGATTTTCGACTAATTATTATAATAAAATCATGATTGTTTAAAGAGATTAAAATAACTTATGCTTGAGATTTTAATTATGATCTTAAAAGAGATTAAAAAGTTAGAAACATTTTTGTGATATGCTGTTTTCTTTTATTCTTAAATTAATTTTTGATTTTGTTGTAATTTTAATTTTTGATTTTGTTGTAATTTTAATTTTTGATTTAATTGTTTTTATTTTTACATTTAGTTCAATGTTTGTGGGTATCATTATTGAAAACACTCACGAGACTCAAACTCGTCCACTAGGGCAACCTAGGGGTTTAACGGCTTGTTGCATAGGCTAAATGCAACCGTTTCAATCCACGAAAGTGATTTAGGATAGTTTAATTTTTAGTTTTTATCGCTTCTCTTGCTAAGGGACTAGCAAGAAGCTGGTTGGGGGTTGTGATGAGTGCTCAAAAAGCACTAAAATAACCATGATTTTATGTACATTAATTGATTAAAAATACATATATTTATATAAATTTTTCTTTTTTGGAATCACGGGTATTTTTATTGTTTTTCAGGTATTTTGGCTTAAAAACGCAATTTAAAGACTCAAAGAGGAATACTTGAAGCAATACATCACAAATATATTAATAAATAAGTGGGAAAAGGTCAACAAACATGGAAAAATTGGACAAAAGGGGTCAAAAAGGTCAAAAATGTCAAAAAGACGGAAATCGCGCCCAGCCGCTCGCGCAGCCCAGCGCCTCAGCCAGCGCGCCCCAGCGCCCGGGCGCACGCGGACCTTCCCATCCGCACGTGCCCCAGCGCGCGGGCATTGTTCACGCGCGCCGAGCTACGCGCAGCGCCCAGCAGCCCCCCTCCGCGCGCCCAACGCCTTTTCGCCCCATTTCTCACGTGCAGCCGCCCCGTGACGTCATGCTGACGTCATTAATGACCTCAGCATTTCCATTACGCGTTTTTACATTTTTTAACATTTTTTTACTCATTTTTTCTCTCCATCCTCACCTATAAATACCCCTTCCCTTCATTTCAAATCACACCTTCAAAACACACTTCTCTCTTCTTTCTTTCTCTCATTTCTTAGTTTTTGAGATTTTCTTAGTTTCTTTCTTAGTTTCTAAGATTTTCTTAGTTTTTCTCTTAGTTTTTAGTTCAATTCTCTTAGTTGTAGAGTTCTTCTCTTTTTGAGAGGAACTTGTAATGTTTTTGTAATAATTTAGCTTTTTAATTCAATAAATGGGAGTGCAAATTCCGCTTGGAGGTTTTCTAGCTACGGGAATAGTGTCGAAGTTCTGTAAAGATTTTATTTTCTTTACAGTTATTTTTATGCTTTATTCTTACATGTTATATTTAATTTGTCTGTGGTTAAATTTAACTATGCTGGCTGTTTAGTAAACATGATGTAATAATGACGTTGTTATGCTTGCGAAATATTAAATAGGTAAAAATCTTTAAAATGAATTGATTTTGTTTTTATTCAAGATTTTATATTAAGAATGTTAGAGAGAAATATATTATTTTTCATTACAAACTTAAACCTGAAAATTAGATTTTAAGGTTTAGTTATCCGGTCTAATTTAGAGTAGTGCTCTTTTATTTGTTGGTACAATCGCCCGGTAGTTAGAGTGAAGCTCTATTTCAAAAGTTTTTATAAGAATTATTATGTGAAAATATATTGACAACATGTTTTCAATAGTGGTTTTAAAACTTGAAAGTTAGTACTCGGATAATTAAATTCTTATGTTTAATTTGGACACCTTGAATAAAGTTTAAACTGTCTAACCCCACCAAAGGTGGCATTTAAATGGTTCATTTTCAATCTCTTAGAAAAAGGAATTAATTTAATTAAGCATATTAGTTATCAACCCCACCCATAGGTGTTAATTGATTTGTTTAGTTAACAAAGAATATCTAACCCCACCAAAGGTGGTATTTATATAAAAAAGAGAGAATCAATAAAATATCAATTTATATCTTTAATAACCTAGATAATATGAGCAAGCATAATTAATTTAGTTATTATATCCATAAATACTCCGCTAATATAAATGATAAAAATTTGCATGAATATTTATTGAATCTGTATATATGTTTATTTTTAGATAATTATTTATTGAATTTGTATCTATGTTTATTTTTATGTTATTAGATTATATTTTATTAATCTGTATATATGTTTATTTTATGTTATTAGATTAGGAACACAAAAACCAAACTATCGTGACAGGATGTTTAGGATTTAATTTCGTTTTTAAAAGTTTGAATAATAAATTAAAAACCACATACATTCCTTCCTTAGATCGACCTTGGGAGTATACTTATCATTTTCTTCGAAATGATTCGTGCACTTGCGAGAGTTTTATAAATATTAAAACCAAAGTATTGGCAAGAATCGACGATGTCGGTTTGCGCTCATCAATTACATCAATCCCAAACAGATATTATGCCATTTCTAAGATGTCTGATTCTTTGTATAATTAACTATTAGGCATGGTACCTCTAACTTGATGTGTCTACATTAGTTATCGCCAATAGGGTGACCCCAATATGAATATGCAAATTGCTAAAATATTTTATTTTAAATATAAAATCATTAATATAACACTTCATCAAGTCACCTTTAATAAATCTTAATGAAATTGTATAATTCTTGATTTTGATTTAGATTGAAAGTACTTTTCTAAGTCACTCTAAGCTACTTTATAATAGTCTTAAAACCTAAAAAATTTCTCAAAAACTCTAAGTTGGGATAACTCTCAAGCCCAACTCCCTATCATTTGATTTGCATGTAACAAAGCTTAAAGTTAAGCTAGAGGAGGATATTCTTTAAGAATACAGTATTATAAATCATAACTACATATAATTTTCGGGATATAACTCGTTCTACCAAAGTCTTAGTACATGGTTTTTTACATCTTATGAAGCTAAAAAAATAAAAAATCTTGAAGAAACATAGCCATAAAAAAATTTAAAATATCTTGAAGAAATAGAAGTTACAAAGCTTCATGTATAAGAAATGAATAAATAAATGGATGAAGGACCATACAAGTCTCATACTTAATCTAAAACTAACATTTATGTTATCTAATTATTTGTTGCAAAAATTTAGTCTTATTAATATTAAAAAGTGACAACATAAAGACAAATAACAATTTTTTATGCTTTTATTTATCTTTTTCTTTAATTCTTTTAGTTGTAATGCAATGCTTTAATTGTTTTGCTTGGATCATCATGTCATAATCCTATGATGTAAACAAGTTGTTAAAGGACTTGTGAGGAGAATTTGTATAAAAGAAGGTATTGTAAGAGAAAATGACACAATTGAAAACATAGTTAGATTTATTAGGTAATTTTTGAAAGGAAAGAGGTATTTAGTTGTGTATGATATTTGGGACACAAACTTGTGAGAAGTTATGAAAATTTCTCTACCAAATATCTGTAACAATGGTAGTAAGATAATTATGACAACCAAAATTGATACAACTATTGAATCATGGAAAAGTATCTCAAATGTTAAAAATATGAAATTGTGACTTTTGTCTAACGAAGATTCCATGGATTTGTTATGCAAAAAATATTCCAACAAGTTCCTCCTGAAGATGATCAAATGAAAGAACTTTGTATTCAAATTGTTAGAAAATGCAATGGACTACCACTTGTTATTGTTTCTTTATCTGGCATATTGTTAACAAAAGAGAAGGTTGTATTTGAATTGCAAAGATTGCTTAATAATCTCAGCTTTGAGTTTAGAAGCAATCCAAACCTTATAAATGTTTCAAAAATTCTGAACATCAGTTATGAAGATTTGCCTCATCACTTCAAGTGTTGCATATTGTATTTTGGAGACTTTATTGAGGACCATTTCATCAATGTTTCAACACTACGTAGACTTTGGATTGCAGATGGTTTTATAAAAAGTATGAGTACAAGAAAATCTTTGGAACAAGTTGTTGAAGAATATTGGATTGAGCTTGTTTAGAGGAACTTGGTAATTTTATTTGAACACATGGGAGAACACACAGGAAAATGGTGAAGAGTATTAGAATTTCATCCTCATAAACTATCTTAGCAAGTGTAGCTTTTCCAATTCCACCTTTTCCTACCAATGAAATGACCATGTGTCTAGGTTGTCCTTCAACCTAACTTTTTATGAGTTCATATTTTTATGACTTAATTGCCCCAAGTTCAGACTTCTCAATGAAAATAGAGCTTAACCTAGGATCATGCCTTTGAACACTACTCATTAATCTATTATAACTTGTTTCTTCAAATTCTAAAAGAGTTAAGCCAAATGTAATAGCTTTTCCTTCAGTTTTGTGCAAAGAAGCTATGATGTTTTGACTTTTCTTCCCCATTTTGTAATGTGGTTTAAGGTATTTGATGATGAAAATAATGTGGTGAAAGAAACCGAAGAAGGTATGGGGATGATTACAGAGTGCTATATGAATAACATATTCATCTATCATATCTTCTTTGCTATCAACTTCTTCCTTCACTTGTTTAATCCAAATTTGAACACTCTCTCTTGCATATATTTTATCTAATTGTGACTCTTCATCTATAAGGTAACACTTGAGCACTTCAAATCATTTTTTAACGTTTCCATATCTCCATCAACTCCTTTGAAAAACTTTGCTTTTGTAATCAACAACTCTATCTATTTTTCAACGATTGCACTCACTGCTACATCTATCACAATCCTATGATGTAAACAAGTTGTTAAAGGACTTGGTGAGGAGGCTTTTTAGAAAAGAAGGTATTGTAAGAGAAAATGACACAATTGAAGACATGGTTTGATTTTTTAGGGAACTTTTGAAAGTAAAGAGATACCTAGTTGGGTTTGATGATTTTTGTGACATACTTGTGGGAAGTTATGAAACTTGCTCTACCAAGTATTAGTAATAATGGTAGTAGGATAATTATAACAGCCATAATTGATACAACTATTGAATCATGGAAAAGTATCTCAGATGTTAAAAATGTGAAATTGTAACTTTTTTCTAAAGAAGATTCCTTGGATTCGTTATGAAAAATATTATTCCAACAAGTTCCTCCTGAAGATGACCAAATGAAAGAACTGTGTATTGAAATTGTTAGAAAATGCAATGGGTCCATTTGCTATTGTTTATTTATTTGGAATGTTGTTGACAAAAGAGAAGACTATTTTTGAATTGTGAAGATTGCTTAATAATCTCAACTTTGAGTTTAGAAGCAATCCAAACCTCACAAAATGTTTCAAAAATTCTCAACCTGAGTTATGAAGATTTTCCTCATCACCTCAAGTGTTGCATATTGTATTTTGGAGTCTTTATTAAGGACCATTTCATCGATGTTACAACATTGTGTAGACTTTGGATTGTAGAGGGTTTATAAAAAGTGTGAGTACAAGAAAAACTTTGGAGAAAGTTGCTCAAGAATAATTGATTGAGCTTGTTCAAAGGAACTTGGTAATTTTATTTGAACACATGGGAGAACACGCAGGAAAATGGTGCAGAGTACATGATATTACAAGATAAGTCATCTTATCAAGGTTTGATGAACTGGGCTTTTGTCAAGTTTTAGATAAAAATGGGAAACAATTCAAAGGAAAAGCTAGATGATTATCAATCCTTCATAGTACTACAAAGGATGTTTTTAATGAGATTGGATACAATGGAGTTCGCTCTTTTTTCTTTTCAATTCAAAAGATGTTTTTATTAGCAATGACTTTTTACTAACATTGTTTCAGAAATTTCAACTCTTGAAAGTGTTATATTTATGTGATGCTCCTTTTGATACTCTTCAAAAAGAAGTTAGGAAATTATTTTATCTTAGATACTTGGATAGGAGGAACACAAAATTAATAAAACTTCCAAGGTCCATAGGCAACCTAGAAAATCTACATGCATTGATCATATACAATACTTTGGTGTAACAGTTTCCAATTGAGATCAATAGGCTGAATATGTTGAGACACCTCATAGTGTATTCCATTAATGAGATATGAGAGCGTGATAACTGTATTTTATATAGTTATTTTAATCTATTTTATTAATTATAATTTCTATGTTCTTGACATTTTTAGTTAATTTTAAATGGAATAAATTAATATTTGTTGTTTATTTTTAAGGAATATATTTTTAATAAAATTATGTACTTCATTGCAAATTTATGTCTAAAAATATAATTTAACATAAAAGAGTGTTTAATTGCAATTAATAAAATTCTAAAATATAATTAAAATTAAAATTGGGCTTAATTGTAATTAACAAAAATTTAAAAGATAATTTAAATTAGAAAAGGTCTTAATTGCAATTAAAGAAAGTTTAAAGTTTATTTGAATTAAATTGGAGGGCTAAAATGCAATTAAGGAAATTTATTTTCTACGCAGGAAAAGGAGGCCACGCGCGCCATCACCAACGCGTGACACTAACCGTTCAATGAGGAAATCAATGGATATGATAAGGCGCGTGGATTGCAAACGCGACAAAAGAGAGTGGACGTGGTTTTCTGGTTCACACGGCTTGGCACGTCGTGTGGGGCCCACCTGCCGTGCAAGTCAGCGTGCAGGGTGGGGCCCACGTGTCTCACGGGCGTTGATCCCATGCAGCGTAACCACATGCAATCTATCCCTCCAACCATTTAGAGTCTTCCACATGTCCCAACATTCCATGAATCCAATCATGTGCTAACACGTGGCACATTTTGGTGAACACAAAAATCTAGAATCACACACGCGTTTCCAACAGCTATCCCCCATATGTCTCGGTGCCATTATCCCCTGCACCGCGTCCCTCGTGAGCTCGTTCCTTCCACCAATTAAAGGTTGTCACGTGTCCCACTATATTTTGCAGCGAATCAGATCGCGACACATGGCAGCATGCATTGAAAAAGAAATCAGTAACAGCGCACGTTCCCTATTTTGTGTGTTTCAATATTCTTGTCCCCCACGCGGATTAATTTATTATTTTTTCCATATGTTTTGGTCCCTCTCCACGTGTAGAAAAATATATTTTTAAATGTATTTTTTTGTTAGAAATTTGATGTTATAAATATGAGATTATTATGATAGTTGGGGAAGTTTTTTTTAGTTTCATTTTGGGGTTAGACTGTGGAACACATAGAAAGCATTTTTGGCTTCTGTTGTGTTCTGCGTGTGCCAAAAATTTAGGAGCATAAATGTTTTAATTTTCTGTGTTCTTGACCGAATATTCCTTAAGTATTGTAATATAATTTTTATCTGTGAAGTAATTTAATTTTTGTAGAGTTGCGTTTTATCTAAATTTATGAAGCTTAAGTTTAATTATTTTGAATGATTTATAAGACTTTTAATTTGTTTATTCTATTTGTGCTTAATACTTTTGATTATTGGAAAATTTATTAATTGATCTGTGGCACTCAAATAAACTTGGAAGAGACATTTTTGTGTATATTGCTCATGGATAGAATAACATGTATATATGAAGGATAGGAATATACCTTTATCGTATGTATGGCCATTTGAGAACTTAGAACGTAATGAATCTTGGTGAATTTAATTCTCATAGGAATATAGTGAATTAATTTAGCGAGGTGTGTATATACGGAGCTCGGAAGAGATGTATGGATAAAATTAGAAGTTTTCGGTTGAAAAATTAAATTTACTAAAAAAATATAAATCAAGAGAAGATAATATGATTCGAGTGGATTAATTTGGTGAAAAACTACAATCCTAGAATTCTTTTATTTTTTTATAAAACTCTTTTCTTAACTTGTTCCAATTAACGATTGTTTTGGATAAAATCAGAGTGAAATAATTTTAGTACTTAACAAACTATAGTGACAAATCTCTGTGGGAACGATAACTTTACTTATCAAATTTTATTACTTGTGACCGTGTATACTTGCATGTTTTATGTTCTCCTAAAAGAGACAACAAAGCGCATGTATGATTAATTAAAAATAGGTAAATTGAGTTGTGTTAAACACACTAATTAGTTATGTAACTTAAAGAAAATTCATTCTTTGCATTTATATTTGTGTTAAACATACTTTGGTGTAGTTTGTGTCTTTTTCATTCCTAATTGTTCTTTTTATGTTAATGAGATGTAACCAAATGCCATGTAGTTTATTTGAGCACATAAAAAGTCTATAGTTGGAATCCCTATTATAGGAGTTAAATATGGCCCAAAAATTCAAGCCTAAAACTCATTATTAGGTAAACTCTCTCCCTTACCAATATATATATATTTCTGTTGAACAGAGAAAAAGTGCAGAAGATGTGTGATAGAGAAGAATTCGTTGTTCAACCAACGTGAACAAGAATCTCACCAGCATCCTCGTGACTCCTTCCTCTTGTTATAACATCCTCATCAAATCACCCAGCTTCTTCGTCCACCAGCATCTTGCGTGCACCAGTTGCTATCTCACACTAGTAGCTCTCTTCCACTTCAGCTACTCACTACTGTTCATCTTTTCTTCCTATTCTGACACCAGTTTCTTGCCTTCAGTTCACCCTACAAATGCTCTGTTGATTGACAAATGTGGTAAGAAAGAAGGATGGAAAAACGTGAAAATTATACTCCACTAACGACGTCACATCGAGAAATATCCACTAATAATCAACTAAAGAGACAAACACCAATATTCAAAGAGCTTCAAAAAATATACCAAAACCCAAATACATCTAGAAAATAACTCCATCTAATTTACTGGTAATATACAGCAAGATAAATTAACAAACTTGCTATTTATTCAAATAGTACCATACAAATTAGCTTACTACATATTTTGTCATCCCTCCTTCTTATCACATTTGTCAATCAGCAGAGAATTTGCATGGTGAACTGAAGGCAAGAAGTTGGTGTCATAATTGGAAGAAAATATGAACATCAACGAGCAGCTGGAGTGGATGAGAGATACTAGTGTGAGATACTTTATGGTGCATGTGAGTCGCTGGTGGATAGAGAAGCTGGATGGTTTGATGAGGTTGCCATAACGAGAGGAAGGAACTGTGAGAATACTGGTGAGGTTCTGGTTTGTGCTGGCTTAAGAGTCTTCTTCTCTGTCTTATGAACAATGGCTTCTTCTCTATAATGCAACTTGTGCACTTCTTTTCTGTTCAATATATATATATATATATATATAGGTAAGGCAAAAGGTTTATTTAATAATGGGTTTTGGGTCTGAAGTTTTGGGCCACATTTAAAAAATCTCCACCTTGGCTCAAAGTGGAAGCAATTTTTTCAAATATGAAATTCCTTGGATTACCAAATAATCGTTTCCCAAAACCCCTAAGGGTGATCATTTACTGCAAACACCAATCAAGTCCAAGTAATACTTGAACTTGTTAAATGGAACTGGTTTGGTGAACATATTAGTTGGATTCTCTATAGTGACTATCTTATTGACAACAATAGTACCTTGAGACACAATGTCATGAACGAATTGATATCTGACATCAATATATTTAGTTCTTTCATAATATATAGTATTCCTGAACAAGTGTATTACACTCAAACTATCACAAAATACAACAGAAGTATCCTAATGTAAACCTAAATCATAAACCAAACCTCTAAGCCAAATCACTTCGTTCACTACTTCTATTGTTACCATATATTCTACCTTTGTGATAGTCAAAGCAAGTGTAGAATGTAAAGTAGCCTTCCAACTAATTGCATAATGAGAAAGAATGAAAACATAACCTATCAAAGATCTTCTTATATGCAAATCACTAGCATAATTGGAGTCCACATAATCGGTAACACTGCAACTAGTATTAGAACTTCCATCATATACCAAACCAAAATTAGATATGCCTCTCAAATATCAAAGTATCCATATCATTGCTTGCTAATGACCCTTGCTAGGATTTCTCATATATCTATTGACAATACTAACTGTATGCGAAATGTATGGACGAGTACAAACTATAGCATACATCAAAATACCAAAGGCACTAGCATATGGAACCTGAGACATGTACTGCTCTTCTTCTTCTGACGGTGGGGAAAACTCCAAAGAAAGCATAAAATGCGCAGCTATCGGTGTACTCACAGGTTTAGACACTTTCATACCAAAGTGTTCAAGAAATTTTTCAATATAAATTTTATGAGTCAAAGCTTGCCCGGTTCTCTATCCTTGTAAATTTCCATGCCCAAAATATTCTTTACTGCACCCAAATATTTCATCTCAAACTCACCACTAAGTTGAGACTTTAATTTCTAAATCTCAAACTTATTCTTAGAAGTAATAATCATGTCATTAACATAAAGCAACAAATAGACAAATGAACAATCATGGAATCTTTTATGATAAATAAAAATATCATAATTACTCCTAAAGTAACCATGATCAATCATAAAAGAATCAAACTGTTTATACCATAGCCTAAGGTATTGTTTCAATCCATATAAAGATTTTTTCAATAAAAAACATGATCTTCCTTACCTAGAACAACAAACCCCTTTGGTTGATGCATATATATTTTTCCTCAAGCTCACCATATAAGAAGACTATTTTGACATCAAGTTGTTCTAGTTCCATGTCAAACAATGCAACCATAACAAGCAACACATGAATAGAGCTATGTTTCACAACATGTGAAAATACTTCATTGAAGTCAATACCCTTCTTCTGACAATAACCTTTTGCAACAACACATGCCTTGATCCTAGTTGCTTCAACCTTAGGTATACTTTCATTTTTCTTAAAGACTCATTTTTTTCCAACAATCTTTTATCCCTTAAGAGGTTTCACCAATTCCTAAGTATGATTCTTATGAAGTGATTCAATCTCTTAACAACCAGCCACTGAACAAACTCATCACAGGTGACAACTTCATGATAGCTAGAATGTTCATGCACCTTAATTGACACTACCACAAACAATGCAAAAGAAACTAACTCTCTATATGCGTACCTCTAAGGGTGTCAAATCTCTCTTATTCCTTTACCCTTAGTGATACTATATGGTTTCCCATGTTGCTCTTCTACTACTTCATGGGCAGAATCATCTATCTCATCCATAGATGGCTAATCTGAAGTGCTCTCTTGCACTTGACTATGAGTTACACTCTTAAGCTCTACCTACTCACTAACACCGTAGTCTTTACCTCTAACAATAGACTTCTTTTTCTTTTCCAACATGGAAAAAGTAATCAAACTTAACATCTTTACTAATCAAAAATTTAGGTGACTTAGGTTCAACACATCATAATCTATAACCCTTTACCCCATAAGGATACCCCAAAAATATGCATTTCAATGCCCTAGGATCAATTTTACCATCATGAATATGAGTATAAGCAGGACAACCAAAAAATTTCAAATAAGAATAATTAGTAGGAGTACTAGAGAATACCTCAAATGGAGTTTTCAACTCAATTACAGTTGATGGAGACCGATTCATGATGAGTGCTCAAAAATCACTAAAATTACCATGATTTTATGCACATTAATTGATTAAATATATATATTTATATGATTTTATCATATATTTATATATATTTGTCTTCTCAAAATCAAGGGTATTTTTATTGTTTTTCAGGTATTTTCGCTTAAAAACGTAACTTAAAGACTCAAAGAGGAATACTAGAGGCAATACATCACAAATATATTCATAAAATAAATGAAGAAAAGTTAACAAATATGGAAAAATTGGACAAAATGGGTCAAAAAAGTCAAAAAAGTCAAAAAAGTCAAAAAGGAGGAAATCGCGCCGCCCAACGCGGGTGCCTCGCGCATCCATTCACCAATCTCCGTGCACCTACACCTAGTCTACGCTAATCTATGCACACCTACGCCCATCTGCACGCGCTATCATGCCCACACCAGCATGACGTCATCATTCACTACTCCACGTTTTCTCCATTTTTAATCATTTTTTCACCCAATTTTTATTCCTTTCCTCACCTATAAATACACCCATTCTCTTCATAATTAAACACACCTCAAAACACATTTTCTCTTCTCTTTCTTTCTATCATTTTTTTTTAAGTTTTTCTTAGTTTTTAGCTTTTCTTAGTTAGTTTTTCTTAGTTTTATAGTTCTTCTCTTTTTGAGAAGAACTAGTTATGTTTTTGTAATTTATTTGCTTTTCGAATCAATAAATAGGAGTGCAAATTCCGTTTGTAGGTTTTCTAGCAACGGGAATAGCAACAAAGTACTGTAAGGATTTTATTTTCTTTACAGTTATTTTTTATGCTTTATTCTTACATGTTATATTTAATTTGTCTGTGATTAAATTTAACTTTGTTGGATATTTGTAACATGATATAATAATAACGTTGTTATGCTTGCGAAATATTAAATAGGTAAAAATCTCTAAAATGAATTGATTTTATTTTTATTCAAGATTTTATATTAAGAATGTTAGAGAGAAATATATTATTTTTCATTACAAACTTAAATATGAAAATTAGATTTTAAGGTTTAGTTATCTGGTCTGATTTAGAGTAGTGCTCTTTTATTTGTTGGTACAATCGTCCGATAGTTAGAGTGAAGCTCTATTTCAAAAGTTTTTATAAGAATTATTATCTAAAAATGTATTGACAAAATGTTTTCAGTAGTAGTTTTAAAACTTGAAAGTTAGTACTCGGATAATTAAATTCTTAGGTTAATTGATTCTCCTTTTTTTATATCAATACCACCTTTGGTGGGGTTATATATTCTTTGTTAGCTAAACAAATCAATTAACACCTATGGTGGGGTTTACAACACAAAAAGTTTTTAAAATTTTGATAAATAATTTAAAAATGTTATTCCTTCCCCGGCAACAGTGCCAAAAACTTGATGAGCAGAACCGACATCGCCGAATCTACCAATACTTTGGTTTTATATTTATAAAACTCTCACAAGTGCACGAATTATTTCATAGAAAATGATAAGTATACTCCCAAGGTCGATCTAAGGAAGGAATGTATGTGGTTTTTAATTTATTATTCAAACTTTTAAAAATGAAATTAAATCCTAAACATCCTATCACGATATTTTGGGGTTTGTGTTTTTAATCTACTCACATAAAAATAAACATAGATACAGATTCAATAAATATTTATGCAAATTTTATCATTTATAATAGTGGAGTATTTATGGATATAATAACTAAGTAAGTATGCTTGCTCATATTATTTAGGTTATTAAAGATATAAATTGATATTTATTAATTCTCCATTTTTTATATGAATACCACCTTTGGTGGGGTTAGATATTATTTATTAACTAAAAAAATTAATTAACACCTATTGATGGGATTGATAACTAATTTGGTTAATTAAATTAATTCCTTTTTCTAAGAGATTGAAAATGAACCATTTAAATGCCACCTTTGGTGGGGTTAGAGAGTTTAAACTTTATTCAAGGTGTCTAAATTAAACCTAAGAATTTAGTTATTCGAGTACTAACTTTCAAGTTTAAAAACCACTTCTGAAAACATGTTGTCAATACATTTTCAGATAATAATTCTTATAAAAACTTTTGAAATAGAGCTTCACTTTAACTATCGGACGATTGTACCAACAAATAAAAGAGCACTACTCTAAATCAGACCAGATAACTAAACCTTAAAATCTAATTTTCATATTTAAGTTTGTAATGAAAAATAATATATTTCTCTCTAACATTCTTAATATAAAATATTGAATAAAAACAAAATCAATTCATTTTAGAGATTTTTACCTATTTAACATTTCGTAAGCATAATAACGTTATTATTACATCATGTTTACTAAACAGCCAGCACAGTTAAATTTAACCACAGACAAATTAAATATAACATGTAAGAATAAAGCATAAAAATTAACTGTAAAGAAAATAAAATCCTTACAGTACTTTGTTGCTATTCCCGTTACTGTAAAACCTACAAAAGGAATTTGCACTCCCATTTATTGAATCGAAAAGGAAATAAATTACAAAAAATAACTAGTTCTTTTCAAAAAGAGAAGAACTCTAAAACTAAGAAAAACTAACTAAGAAAAGCTAAAAACTAAGAAAAACTTAAAAACTAAGAAATGAGAGAAAGAAAGAGAAGAGAAGATGTGTTTTGATGTGTGTTTAGTTATGAAGAGAATGAGGATATTTATAGGTGAGGATGGGAAGAAAAATTGGGTGAAAAATGATTAAAAATGGAGAAAACGCAAAGTAGTGAATGATAACATCATACTGATGATGTCATGCTGGTATGGGAGCGCCAGTGCGCGCAGATGGGCCCAATGGCGCGCGTAGATGGGGCAGATGGGTAGCAGCGCACGCACTTGGGCGCAGGCGTGCGCGGATGAGCGCATGGATGCGCGCACCGCGCACAAAATGGAGAGCATGTGCGTGCATTGCTGGGCACTGCTTGGGCAGATGCTGGCATGCCGCGCGCATTGGCCGGCTCAATTGGGCGGCGCGATTTCCTCATTTTTGAAAATTTTGACCCATTTTGCCTAATTTTTCCATATTTGTTGATTTTTCCTCATTTATTTTATGAATATATTTGTGATGTATTGCCTCTAGTATTCCTCTTTAAGTGTTTAAGTTACGTTTTTAAGTGAAAATACCTGAAAAACATTAAAAATACCCGTGATTCCGAAAAGACAAATATATATAAATATATGATAAAATCATATATATATATATATAATTAATGTGCATAAAATCATTGTAATTTTAGTTCTTTTTGAGCACTCACCAATTCACCAAATAGCAGGAATTGTTACAAGCTTCAGTTCAAAAGGATTTATCCAAATCAACTTGAAAGAGCATACAACATGTTATTTCTAAGAGAGTCACATTCATATATATTCTGGAACTCCATTTTGCTGTGGTGTATAACGTACAGTGCGGTGTCTCACTATGCCATTTCTTTCACATAACTCATTATACTAACTTTCTCAAATACTTGATTTTCTCTACAAGCCTTGAATTTTACAAATTTTGAGAACACATAATTCTTGTTCTTTAGAATATACACCAAAACATGAATGGAGAAGTCATCAATAAAAGTTAACATATATCGAGCACTACCCTTAGACACAACACAAGAAGGACCCTAAAGATCTGAATGAATATAATCAATAGTACCTTTTGTTTTATGGATGGTTGTACTCAAGTTCACCCTACAGTGCTTTCCATAGACACAGTGCTCATAGAAATCAAGCTTCCCAGTTTTTTGACCACCAAGAAAATCATGCTTGCTAAAAATAGATATCCTTACCTCACTCATATTCCCTAACCACATATGCCACAATCGAGTAGTATCTAAATCTTGATATGATGATGATGAAATTGAACACTTCTCATATCAGTTCTACCTTGAAGCACATAAAGTCCACGCAACAATTTCCCTTTAATTACAACGAGAGCACCCTTACTAACTCTTAAAATTCTACATTTAGCTTTATACTTTTAGCCTTATGAATCAAGAGTACCCAAAGATTTCAAGTTCTTTTCCAAATTTAGAACATGACAAACATCTTTCAAAAACCTAAAAATACCATCAGACATCTTAATTCAGATGGTACAAATACCAATAACCTTGGAGAACACATTTTTTCCCATCAAAACAAAATCCCCATCAATAGATTGATAAGAAGTAAACTAGTCCCAAGTAGGGCACATATGGTATGTGTAACCCATATCAAGGATCCAAACATCTCCAAGAGAATCAATAGACCAAGTTATTTGCAACACCAATAACATCATTAATACGAGAAGACATTTTGGAAGATTTTCCTTTACCTTTGAGTTTTGGAAAATTTACTTTCCAGTGCCCTTTCTGATCGAAATAATTGAATTTATCTTTTTTTTCTAGATTTGGATCTAGATTTTCCTTTATCGTTGCTTGAGCTTTTTTTCTTGATTTATACCTCTAAGAAATAAACCATTGTTATTATCATTATTGCTAGTAGACACCTTTTTCTTCAACTCTTTGGAATTCAAAGTTGGTTTGACATCCTCCAAATAAATAGTGTCTAGCCCATATAGCATGGTACCAACAAAATGTTCAAATGAATGAGGTAAAAGAACATAATAGAACTAAGGCCTCATTCTCATCATCAATTTTAACACCGCCATTTTTTAGATCATGAATAATTTTAGTAAATTTATCAAGGTGATCGTGTAAAGGTGTACCTTCTAACATTCTAAATGTATACAAATGCTGCTTCAAATATAACTGATTTATCAAAGAATTGGTCATATACTTACTCTCCAATTTAAGCCATAACCCAACGAAAGACTTTTCATCACCAACCTCGCTTAGTACCTCATCAAATAAGGATAATTGAATTGAACTAAGAGCATTTTCCATCAATGCATCTTTTTCTTCATCAATCAATTTTTCTAATAACTTATCCTTGCCTTCAAGTGTCTTAACAAGCCCTTCTTTAACTAATATGACCCACATCTTCATTCGCTAGAGACTAAAATTATTCCTCCCATTGAATTTCTCAATTTTGTATTTTTTCCTCATGATAGAAAACCCAATATTAAAAAAACACAACCCAAAAAATATGAAACTAATTAGATAACCAGAAGCTCAAAATAAATCCAAAAGAGCAAACTTGATTAGTTCCAATGTAACAACTGTAAATTAAAGATAAAGAGAAAAGAGAAGAAATATTACCTATTTCCTGAGAATGTGCAAGTAGTAATAGAGAACTGCAGGTGCATCCATCATATTCATCATTAAAGTGTATACAGACAGATCGTTGTTAACTTCTAACTTCTCAACAAATATTTTTAGTTTTAATAATTTAAAAATTATTCACATATAATTAAACTAAAATAAATAATAAAATTAAGTAAATAAAACAAATAACAGAAAATTACCTAAAATGATGGGTTGCCTCCCATCTAGCACTTAGTTTAACGTCTTCCCAAGAAGTAAATTTATGGTGCTAAGGGTTACTCAACCAAATGCAATCCATTTCAGCAATGTTGTTTGGTTCTTCTAAATAAGGCTTCACACGATGCCCATTGACTTTGAATGTTTTTTGTGTCTTGGAGTCCAATAGTTCTACTACTCCATGTTCAAATACCTAAACTATTTTTAATGGTCCATCCCATCTTGATCTCAGCTTTCCTGGAAACAATCTCAAACGAGAGTAAAATAAAAGAACTTTCATTCCAAGGTGGAGATTCTAAGGAACTAGCCTCTTGTCATGATAGCGCTTAGTACGCTCTTTGTATAATTTGGAATTCTCATAGGCTTCATTCGTAATTTATTCCAACTCATTAAGATGGAGTAACCATTTTTCTCCTACTTTATCTAAATCCATGTTTAACTCTTTAATTGCCCAGTAAGCCTTGTGTTCAAGTTCAACTAGAAGGTGACACGCTTTCCCAAAGATTAACCGGTAAGGGCTCATCCCAATAGGTGTTTTGTAAGTGGTGCGGTCTGCCCATAAGGCATCATTTAACTTAAATGCACAATCCTTCCTTGAAGGACACACAGTGCGTTCCAATATTCCCTTAATTTGCCTATTACTTACTTCCAATAAACAAGAAGTTTGAGGATGATATGGAGTAGCTACTTTATGTGTGATGTTGTACTTGTTTACTACTCCATCAAAGATCTTGTTACAAAAATGGTTACCTCTATCACTTATTATAGCTCTAGGCGTTCCGAACCTGTTAAATATTAAATCCTTCAAAAATTTAACAACAACATTAGCATCATTATTTTAGTGGGGATAGCTTCTACCCAATTGGATACATAATCCACAGTAACCAAAATATATTGAAAACCATTGGATGGGGGAAAAGGACCTATAAAGTCAATCCCTCATACATCAAAGAGTTCAACAACTAAATTAGATGTCAAAGGCATTTCATCTCTTTTACTTATGTTTGCTGTTCTTTGACATCTCTGACATTGTGCACAAAACATATAAGCATCTTTAAGAAGAGTGGGCCAAAATAATCCAGATTGTAATACCTTACGGGATATCTTTTCACCACTAAAATGGCCCCCATAATGAAGTTCATGACAAAAAGTTAGAATGCTTTTATGTTCTTCTTCAGGTACACATCTCTGGATGACTTGATCTTGATCAATCTTGTATAAATAAGGGTCATCCCAAAAATAGTCCTTAATAGTTTTAAAAAACCTTTTCTTGTCCTGATATGAAGTGTTAGGTCGATGTTGTGTGTTTTGCAACACACGAAGAAACGTGCAAGTATACACGGTCTCAAGTAATAATATGATAAATAAATTATCGTTCCCACAGAGAAATGTTACCAACTCTTGTTAATTACTAAAATTATTTAAACCTAATTTTATTCAAACAATCCATAATTTTATGCAGTTTGACTTAATCAATATTTTTGTTTCTTTTTAACAATTTTTATGAAAATTCTAGGATTGCAGTTTACCCAAATTAATTCACTTGAATATTTTATTCTCTCTTGATTTATGTTCTTATGTTTTAAGTTATTAACCAAGAACTCCTAATTTATCCATATATCTCTTTCAAGCTCCACACAGACACATCCAGTTAAAATGATTCACTATATTCCTATAAGAATTAATTTCAACCCGATTTATTAAGTTCTGAGTTCTCAAAAAGTTACACATATATTAAAAGTATATTTCTATCCCTTATGTATATACATTATTTTATCCCGAACAACCCACAAAAATTCCTTTTTCAAGTTTATTTAAGTGTCACATATCAGTTAATTAATCTTCCGATAATTAAAAACATTTAAAGCAGGTAAAATAAACAACTTAAAACAGTTCCACAAATCATTCAAAAATAATTACTTCAAGTTTCATAATTTACGTAACACTACAATCCTAGAACAAATATATTAGTTCATAGAAGAAATTAAAATTACAACACCACAAAAATAAAACATTGTAGAGAAACAAAAATTAAAAGAAAATGAGTTAGGAGAAACTCTTTCACGATTCCTCAATGAAAAATAATTTCTTCCATTTCCTTCTTCTTCATCAACCTCTTTCTCTGTAATTTCCGTAAGATAATACACAACAAAAATGTCAAAATAAAATTTTCTGCGTGTAAAAGAGACACGCAGAGAGGGAAAAATGAAAACTTCTTAAGAGGAAATAATTAAAACAAATCAAAGAACTCGAAAATCCTTCAAAAATTTGAGAGAAAACTCTCTGCTCAAAATAAAATGAAAAACAAAGAAGAAGAGAATTCTACAAAAAGAAAACTAAAAACGAAACCAAAAACAAAAAACGCGTACAAATGAAAAATTTCCGTTACATATATCCCCCCACTATTGAATTATTCCCTTTCTATTATTATTATTATATATATATATTTTAATATTAGCGGGGGACACAAATAAATGGTGGGGAATAAAAAAATATCACGGGTGAAAACAATTCTGCGCGTTTCTAAAAAAAAAAAAATCTTCTACGCATGCCACATGTCGCCATGTGATTGGCTGCGAGCAATTCAGAGACACTTGGCATCGTTTCATTGGATAGGCAGGTCGGGCTCACGGAGAAACGATGGAGCGCAACGCACGAGATTTTGTCGGGTAGCGGCTCGGTGCGAGACAGTTGGATCCACGTGCTTCAATCTGGACCGTTCAACGGATCCAACGGTGAGCGATGCGCCTCGGGGAAATTCTGCACAGCCGACATGTGGGTCCCACCCTGCACGCCAGTCTACGCGGCCAGTGGGCCCCACTCGGATGCCGAGCCATGTGAAACACAATCTGCGCCCACGCGATCTTGTCAGGTGTGATCTGAACGCGCGAATCTCAACCGCTTCTTCTTTGATCGGACGGTCCACGTTTCGCGCGTGGTGTGTGGCGCATGGTTCTTCTCACCTGCGCAAAAAAATATATTTTCTTAATTGCATTTTGACCCACAAATTTATTTCAAATTACATTTTCAACTTTCTTTAATTACAGTTAGCCCTTTTCTAATTTAAATTAAATTTTTAAACTTTTAATAATTAAAATTAAGCCCGATTTAAATTTAAATTATATTTTTGACTTTTATAAATTGCAATTAAACACTCTTTTATTTGAAATTATATTTTTGGACACAAATTTGCAATTAAGTACGTTTTCGATACAAATCATTTAATTTTTATTCAAAAATATAAAAAACAGTAAATACTAATTTATTCATCGAAAATTAACTAAAATAAGTATGAACATAGCAATTATAATTAATAAAATAGGTGAAAATAACTATATAAAATACAGTTATCAGTCGCAAAACAGCAGTGGCAAGATAGTTTACAATATCAGCATACCATGGGTTCGGACCTATTGAAAATAACTGTTCATCAGGAAAGGTTTCAACTATATCTTCATTACTCTCATCTTTAAGAGAATTGAAGTCAGAAATCAACCTAGACAAATGGTCAATTACTAAGTTTTCACTACCTTTCTTATCCTTGATTTCTAAGTCAAATTCTTATAAGAGTAAGACCCACCTGATTAATCTTGACTTGGCATTTGGTTTACTTAATAGGTATCTTAAAGCAGCATGATCAAAATGCACAATCACTTTAGATCCTACTAAATAAGACTGAAATTTGTCTAAAGAAAACACTATAGCCAAGAATTCCTTTTCAGTGGTGGTATAATTCATTTGGGCATCATTGAGTGTTTTGCTAGCATAGTAGACGACATGCAAATGCTTATCCACTCTTTGTCCCAAGACCAGTTTGGTGCCATAATAACATGGGTAGATGTTAGTTTCTCCCTCAAGGTATTAAAGGCAATAAGGCAATCATTGTTGAAATTAAAACTTGATGAGCGAAAACTGGAATCACCGATTCTGCCAATACTTTGGTTTTATATTTATAAAACTCTCACAAGTGCACGAATCATTTCATAGAAAATGATAAGTATACTCCCAAGGTCGATCTAAGGAAGGAATATATGTGGTTTTTAATTTATTATTCAAACTTTTAAAAACGAAATTAAATCCTAAAACATCCTGTCACGATAGTTTGGT
Organism: Hippophae tibetana; assembly: GCA_037013495.1. NCBI lineage: Eukaryota > Viridiplantae > Streptophyta > Magnoliopsida > Rosales > Elaeagnaceae > Hippophae > Hippophae tibetana. The sequence continues at coordinate 38,205,159 of CM072803.1, forward strand.
TTTTGCATTTCTAATCTAATAACATAAAAATAAACATAGATACAGATTCAATAAATATTTATGCAAATTTTATCATTTCTAATAGTGGAGTATTTATGGATATAATAACTAAGTTAATTATGCTTCCTCATATTATCTAGGTTATTAAATCTATAAATTGATATTTATTGATTTTCTCTTTTTTATATGAATACCACCTTTGGTGGGGTTAGATATTCTTTGTTAACTAAACAAATCAATTGACACCTATGTGTAGGGTTGATAACTAATTTGGTTAATAAAATTAATTCCTTTTTCTAAGAGATTGAAAATGAACTATTTAAATGCCACCTTTGGTGGGGTTAGAGAGTTTAAATTTTATTCAAGGTGTCCAAATTAAATCTAAGAATTTAATTATCCGAGTACTAACTTTCAAGTTTTAAAACCACTAATGAAAACATGTTGTAAATACATTTTCACATAATAATTCTTATAAAAACTTTGGAAATAGAGCTTCACTCTAACTACCGGGCGATTGTACCAACAAATAAAAGAGCACTACTCTAAATCAGACCGGATAACTAAACCTTAAAATCTAATTTTTAGATTTATGTTTGTAATGAAAAATAATATATTTCTCTCTAACATTCTTAATATAAAATCTTGAATAAAAATAAAATCAATTCATTTTAGAGATTTTTACCTATATAATATTTCACAAGCATAACAACGTTATTATTATATCATGTTTACAAATAGCCAACAATGTTAAATGTAATCATAGACAAATTAAATATAACATATAAGAATAAAGCATAAAAAATAACTGCAAAGAAAATAAAATCTTTACAATACTTTGATGCTATTACCGTTGCTGGAAAACCTCTAAACGGAATTTGCACTCCTATTTTGAATCAAAAAGCAAATAAATTACAAAAACATAGATAGTTCTTGTCAAAAAGAGAAGAATTCTAAAACTAAGAGAAACTTACTAAGAAAGCTAAAAACTAAGAAAAGCTTAAAACTAAGAAATAAGAGAAAGAAAGAGAAGAGAAGATGTGTTTAGTTGTGAAGAGAATGGGGTTATTTATAGGTGATGATGGAAAGAAAAAGTGGGTGAAAAAATGATAAAAAATGGTGGAAACGCAGAGTAGTGAATGATGATGTCATTTGATGACATCAGCATGATGTGGGGGAGGGAGCTGGCGTGCACGTTGCTGGGCACGGCTGGGCAACTATGTGGCGTGGCTGAGCGGCTGGGTGGTGCATTTTCCTCCTTTTTGATATTTTTGACCTTTTCAACCCATTTTGTCCAATTTTTCCATTTTTGTTGACTTTTCCTCATTTATTTTATGAATATATTTGTGATGTATTGCCTCTAGTATTCCTCCTTGAGTCTTTAAGTTACATTTTTAAGCGAAAATACCTGAAAAATAATAAAAATACCCGTGATTCTGAAAAAACAAATATATATAAATATATGATAAAATCATATAAATATATATATTTTTAATCAATTAATGTGCATAAAATCATGCTAATTTTAGTGCTTTTTGAGCACTCATCAGGGTGCTATTAAATCTAAAGCAAAGACTAACCTCTACATGCAAAAAATCAGCAGACAAGTGAGAAGCTTCTTACATATGGAAAAATGACATGGTCTTTTACAAAGATAGAATGGTTCTTGCTCCTAAATCACCAATCATTCATCAATTATTACAATAATTTCACGATTCCATCTTAGGAGGACACTTAGGGGTGCTCAGAACCTAGAAATGAAAGGCTCAACAATTCTATTAGCCATCAATGTATAACACTATCAAGAATCATATAGCCTCTTGTCAAGTGTGCCAAAGAATTAAAACTAAAACTTTGTCTCCTGTAGGACTTCTTTAGCCACTACCAATTCCCTGTCATATTTGGGATGATATAACAATGGATTTCATTGATGGTCTTCTTTCCTCCCAATTCAAAAATGCCATCTTAGTTGTCATGGACCGCTTTAGTAAATCATCTTGTTTCATAGCATTATCTCACCCATACATAGCCAAGATGATTGCTAAAATATTTGTTGTAGAAGTTGTGAAATTTCATGGCATGCCATGATCAATCATGACCCCATATTTATTAGCCATTTTTTGCAAGAGTTCTTCAAAATTTCTGGAACTAAACTAAAAATGAGGTCAGCATATCATCCTCAAATAGATGGCCAATCAAAAGTAGTAAACAGACATGTAGAACAGTACCTCTGTTGCTTTGTACATCAATAACCACATAAATGGTTTTCTTTTCTTCCATGGGCTGAATTATGGTATAACAGTACCTATCATGCTTCCATCAAAATGACACCCTTTGATGCTTTCTATGGACGTCTTCATCCTATGATTCCATGCTACAACAAAAATACTTGTCCTATTAATGATGTAGATCAAAAATTAAAAACCAGAGATTTAATCCTTAAGAAGCTTAAAGAAAATTTATTTACTGATAACAATAGAATGAAACAACAAGCAAACAAAAGAATGAGGGAAATTGAATTTAGCATCGGTAATCTTATCTTTCTCAAACTACACCCATACCACTAGTATAGACCCTATGAAGTTGAGGAACAAATTGGTCAGGTCACTTACAAATTGAAATTACCCTCAAATTCTCAAATTCATCCAGTTTTCCATGTGTTCATGCTCAAAAAATGCATAGGAAAAGGTCAAGTTTCAAGTCTAGAATTACCACCAGTCTCAGATGAAGGGGAACTCATCATTGAACCAGAAGTAATCATAGACTCATAATAGGTAAAAAGATGATCCAAGTTTATGGAAGAAAGTCTCATAAAATGAAAAAAAAAACATTCCTTAAGAAGAAGCTTAGTGGGAAGATTATGAAGAAATAAAGGAAAGGTTCTTGAACCTTGAGGCAAATGTTCATGCTAAAGAGGAGGACAATGTTAGACGTTCATCAAGAACTCCCAAGAGGAATCCCAAGTATGCATAAACATGCATACATCTTTTGGAATGGCACAAAGCATCTTTGTCGGTTAATGCGCACAAGAAGGACGTCATTGCACGTATGAAGGGTGTCATTGTGTTCACAGCTACTCAGCCATTGCACGTGTTGTGCTACATGTGCATTGTCACTAGAACGCTGCATGTATTTTGTCAAATAATTTCTAACAATTGTTTGTACCCTTTTAGGCCATGTGTTGTGACAAGTGTCATAATATTGTACATATGTATATAAAGACAAGTGTAGCAATATTATGCAACCATATGTCTAGTGCATGCCCTAAATGCCACGGATGCAAAAGACAAGTGTCATGAACAGCCACCGAGGTGTTGCATGACAATTTTGTAAGCAATCTCTTATGCATTTTAAGAAGAAACAGATGAAGGGAAAAGGTAATGAATTTACAAAACAAAACCACCCTTTTCTAACTCCTTTGATCTTCTTTGATTTGAACCTATCAAAGTTATGCATTTCAAAAGTGACTTCAAATATTAAGCCTATTCTATATGCCTCTAGAAGTTGATCAATCTTAATGAACTAGGCATCCACTCAATAAGCAAAGCTGAAACTCTAGATTTGCAATTAATTTCATTTCCACCTCCTTTGTTAAAATGGCTTCTCTTAGATACTCCCTTAAGAAAGATGCCAAATTGGATTGCCAAACTAGAGTGTTTAAGCAAATTGTATTTGTTATCAACAAGGGTGAGAAATAATCCATTGAAGTGTATTCATGGTTTGCAAAATTTAAGGGTTTTTTTCCCTTTTTCGAGCATATGATGGAGAAATATTGCATTTTGAAGAAGGTGGGTTCTTAAAATCTAAACAAGCTTCATCTATTAGATTTAAGTAATCTAAAGGGTGTGAAAATAGATGATGGAGTAATGCCACTTCTTGAAAAGCTAGAGATTGGAAACATCAAATTACTTGAACAAGTTCCTTATGATATTCATAAATTGAAAAATCTAAAATTGCTTGAAATCTATGACATGCCTTGGGAATTTGTAAAGAGAATGCAAATAGATGGTGGACAAGATCATTGTACAGTTAAGCATATACCAACCATTCATATTCTCTATAAAGAAGAAGGTCAAAATAAACAAGGGTTTACTGCTTATGAGGTGTACAAGTTAGGTGATATGGCATTGCATTATCGTCTACATCAAGCAAGCTTGGATAGCTCTAGTGTTGAATGTTGATATTCCACCACCGACTTATTCTAGTCACAGATACTTAACCTTAGATATACCTGATAACTGTATTTTATATAGTTATTTTCATCTATTTTATTAATTATAGTTGTTATGTTCTTGACATTTTTTGTTAATTTTAGTTAAATAAATTAATATTTACCTTTTATCTATTAAGGAATACATTTTTTTAAAAAAAATTTGAATTGAAATAGTACTTAATTGTGAATTTATGTCCACAAATATAATTTCAAATAAAAGAGTTCTTAATTGCAATTTATAAAAGTCTAAAATATAATTTAAATTAAAATCGAGCTTAATTTTAATTATTAAAAGTTTAAAATTTAATTTAAATTAGAAAAGGGCTTTATTGTAATTAAAGAAAGATTAAAATGTAATTTGAATAAAATTTGTGGGTCAAAATGCAATTAATTAAATTTGAATTTTCTGCGCAGAAAAGAAGAATCCCACGCCCCACAATCCACGCACGTTACGTGAGCCGTCAGATCACACAAGAAACGGTCAGGATTGGCGTGTGCGTTTCAAACCCGAAAAAAAGCAAGTGGACCCATTATTCCTGGAGTCACGCGGCTCGGTGCCCAAATGGGGCCCACCTGCCGTGTAGGTTGTCGTGTAGGGTGGGACCCACGTGTCTGACGCGTTTTCAAGGCATGATTCCATGCAGCCGATTCACATAATCCCGATTATACAATGAATAGAAAGCTGCCACGTGTCCCACTTTATCTTTCAGCCAATCATATTATGACATGTGGCAAGGTTCGGTGAGCGTGAAAACACAGGATCACGCACGCGTCTCAGCCACTATTCCCCACGTTCTTCGCGCCCTTATCCCATGCGATGAGCTCTACGTGCAGCCGGTTTCCTCATCGAATGAAATGCTACCACGTGTTTGTATTAATTTTTCATCCAATCAGAGATTGACACGTGGCATGTAGATTGAATTAAAAAAATCAAAAACGGCACCCTGTGTTTCTGTCGTCCACGTGTAAAAAAATTTAATATTCTCTTTCGTACGCGTGGATGCGGAATTGAAGTAAAATGTCGGGGTTTTATTTTCGATGCAAATTTTTTACGCGTGTTTAAAGAATGTATTATTTTAGATGTATTTTTTTAGCTATAAATAGAGGATATTATGATAGAGTAAAAATTTTTGGGAGTTTAGAGTTTGATATTTTTTGTATTGTTCGAGGCTGGACTGTGGAACACGCAGAAGCCATTTGTGGCTTCTGTTGTGTTTTGCGTGTGCCAAATATTTACGATCCGAAATGATTTAATTTTCTTTTGTTCTTCATCTCATTTTCCTTAACTGCTCTAATTTTAATTTTAATTTATGAAGTGATTTAATTTTTCTAGGGTTGCATTTTATCTAAATTTATGAAGCTTTGATTTTTATTATTTTTGAACGATTTATAAGACGTTCGATTTGTTTATTCTATTTGTGCTTAATGCTTTTGATTATTTACGAATTTTATCAAATGATCTGTGACACTTAAATAAACTTGAAAGAGACATTTTTGTGTATATTGAGTGTGTTTAGGGTAACATGTATGATTAAAGGAGAGAAACTTTCTTTATTATATGTGCAATTATTGGAAAATTTTGAACGTAATGAATCTTGGTGAATATAATTTTCATAGGAATATAGTGAATTAATTTAGCGAGGTGTGTTTATACGGAGCTTGGAATAGATATATGGATAAAATTAGAAATTTTCCGTTGACAAATTAAATGTACTATAAAAATATAAATCAAGAGAATTAATATGATTTGAGTTGATTAATTTGGTGAAAAATTACAATCCTAGATTTCTTTTATTTTGTTATTAAACTCTTTTCTTAAACTTTTTACAAATCAACGATCGTTTTGGATAAAATCAGAACGAAATAATTTTAGTACTCAACAAACTATAGTGACAAATCTCCGTGGTAACGATAACTTATCAAATATTATTACTTGTGACCGTGTATGCTTATACGTTTTATGCTCTCCAAAAGAGACAACAATACCCACTAAATTTTGATTCATTTTATATAAAAGTGCGTTTTTTTTTATGCAAATGTGTCTAAGTTTTTATCATGTTTACACGTAACTTCTTTTTTGTAATTAAGTTCCATCACTTTAGTTAAACACAACTAATTAAATTTTATAAAACACTAATTAATTGATATGTTTGAATTAAATTTTAAAAAAGGAATTATGTGTAAACTGGAAGCATTTTACCCTAAACTTTAACCATAGCATCTGGAACTTCTTTCAAAATTATAAAATTGATATTTACACTTCATCAGCTTTTTGTTAGATTGATTGGTTAAAAGTTTTTTTTTTTGGTAGTTATGAATTTTACTCGCAAAAAAAGTTCTGCATATTCTGATAGAGTCAAAATAAAACTTAATTTTCTTTTAATATAACTCAAATTCACATATATGTAATCAGGAGTCATACCTTAAACTTTAAATATATCCAAATAAATTTCATACTTTTGTGTCCAAGAGGTAACTAATTTCAATATGAATTTTATTTGCACCAAAAATGCTAAATATACTAATTATATTGTGTTACAAGATAAAAAACAATTATTCCCAACTTTAAAATTTACATGTTTAAAAGTGGTTGGTTAGATATACTATAACTATTTATCTATTTTTTTTTCATATAATATAACTTAATTATATATTTATTAAACATAATGAAATATTTTAACTTTTAAAAATATGTATTTATTTTAGAGACATATTGATATTTATTTTTTTTAAAGCAAGGAACAGTGAAGTGAGAGAATAATCAATGTATTATTTATTGGTTATTTCCGCTTTTATTTATATTAATAGATAATTATAAAAAAATGTATTTATTCTAGAATATTTTAATATTTATTGGATCTATAAATAAAAAGTGTATTTATTTTTGAAATATTTTGATGCTTCTTTGTGTATATAAATAAAAAAATATGTATTTATTTTAAAAATATTTTGATATTTATTTATTATTTACGTTTAAAAATAATAAAATAATAGAGCAAACCAGTAATTAATGTAGATATATAGAAAAAATAAAAAAATAAAATTACAGGAGGAACGACAAAAGATAAAGGGTTTTTATATATAAATGTATATAGAATTGAGGTGAAATATATATGACATCATAAAACTAATTTATTTATTTAAAAAAGTCCCAATGTCATTCCCCACTCTACCATAAGTAATATTATTTAATTATGCAAATAGATAAGATTATAGGTATTTAAGGAACTGGTAACCTTTTTAGAAAATCATTCAAAATTTGCTAAACTTGTATTTTTGCGTTATTTTCTTCTTACCAAAAATATCTTTTGCACTGATCTTAATAGATATCCATATGTATTAATTGGATAAAAAATATTTTTTCTGCATATTAATGAGGATAATTTTAGTTCTATCATAATTATGCTATAATTGGTTTTTCAATTTGGATTGCACTCTTCTATAAGTAAAATATGGATCTAACAACTTACATGTTAATTTTTATCTTAATAGAGTAACTAATATAAATTCCAAACATGATGCCATTTTGCATTCTACAAGAATATTTATTTGACACATCTTTTTAAATAATTTTTTTTCCATTGTTATGCAGGTAGTCTTGAATTTGCAGAAGATTTATATGGTTGAAAACATTTATAGTTCTATTGTGTTATATATTTTTTAAATAATTTAAATTACACACATGAAGTAAATTATATAGATCATGTAAAATATCATAGTATCTTTTAATTGAATTTATTTTTAAGTTATATGATTGTGATATATAAGCATTTAAATTATAAAAAAAATCACTTAATTTTTGTTTGTTTTATTTTTCATGAATAAAATGCAATGAATATTATGAACAAGTTTTAACGTGCAAAACATGTACCTTTAACTAGTTACTTAGAAAAACATAAGCTATAATTCTAGGTATATTTGGTCTGCATGTGTAATAGTTACATATATGCCTTTAATAATTACATCCACATATAATTAACTTAAATTACAAATAAAATAATGTCGTTAAAGTGTAATTGGATTGTGCGAGCAAACTTACTTAGCTTAGAATCACCAGCATTGTGACAATGAAATTGGACAAAAATAGTTGGTCTATATAACAATTCACTCCCCTACATACATGAGCACGTAAACATCCATCAAACAAGTAGTCTAAACTTCAGAGACATACAAATGTAGAATTAAATCATTATAAATATTACCATCAAAAAGAGATTATCACAATGACATCCAAGTGATATAACCTTTCGAACTCATATTAGCACTTTATTAATCATTTGTCCATAAATATGAAGTTATTTACAATCTCTGCTAGTATTTTTAATGCTATAATGAGCTCTAAATATGAAATCAAGTGTAACTCCAATTTGTTACTTGGCTTGTACGAGTTTTGGTACCCTTAAACGTATGGAAATTTTTTGTAATACGTTCATGGGCATCAAAACTCATACAAGCCAAGTAACAAAATATGAGTTACACCTGACGTCATATTAGAGCTCATTATAACATTAAAAATACCATCAGAGATTCCAGATAACTTCATATTTATAGACAAATGATTAATAAAGTGCTACCATGATGTTGTCATAAGAAAAGTAGGCAAGAGAGATTAGATGAAGTTTGGGCCAAAAATAGGTCCATAAAACAATACATCCCCCTAAATACATGAGCACATAACCATTCATCAAACAAGGGACTTCAGACACAGGAATAGAGAAATGAAATCATTTAAAAATTTACCATTATGTTGTCATATGCTATTCAAGATCATCAGAATCTTCTCCTGATTCTTCTTGTGATGATATAATTTAAACCATGTGTTCTGCTCACTCCTTTCGTAAATCATCAAAAATTTGCTGGTCGTAGCCCGTCTTGTTCCAACCAAAGAACTACATATAATTAAAATCAAAATAAGAATGTAATTTCATGTATTTACAAAAAATAACTCAAATATGTTAAAAACTTTTATGTATATGTGTAAAAGATATTACCACATCATCAATTGTAATTTTGATATTTGTGATGATTTCGCTCGTAAACTTCATGACATAATAACCACACATGACTCCATTATTTTGTTGTGAAACCTACAAAAAACAAGTGTACATGATTTTCAATATTCGAATATCTTTATTATTTAATTATAAAATTAATGCTTGTACGTACCATAGCTTTTGTCCATATAAGCTTATGAGATTTTTTAAGGGAAATGCCCCTAAACTTGTTCCATAACTTTCATGCCCTATCAAGGTTTAAAACGGTTAGTTTTTATTAAATATTACAAAAAAATAATAGAAGAAACTAATATCTAGCTATAACTTTTACATTTCAACAACTGCTTTTGTATCTTTACTCAGTTCTATGGAAGCTGAGTCACAATACTAAGCATGATTATTGAATAGATCAATGATTACCAACATCCAATGATCTTGGCCTTGTTCAAACCTTAATGGCCAAGGGATTATCAACTTTTGATTTCTGTTAAGCGTTAATGCCCTATCACATAATTGTTTAGCTCTGATGCTAACATCTTTCTCTTGATATTGATTGACATATAAAGAATCATAGAACATTGCTAAATGTGATGAGTGATTATGTTGAAGTCAATAATAGCACGCCCTATATAAAAGATATATATATATATATATATATATATATATATATATATATATATAATTAGATAATATAAATATAATTATAATGTTCTACATAAATGAAAGAAAAATAAATAGATTGAGGACTAACCTTGTCCACACTTGAATTATACTTAAATCGATCATTTGATATTCAAATTGTTGCAATATGCACTCGATTGAAATATAAGTTTGGCCGAGGTCTACACCAGAAATTTCTATAGGAAGTGGTACGATCCATCCATCATTTATGCTAGATGCCCTCCTAACAATAGTCATCAAAGTGCTAAGATTTCTGCTGAAGTTTAAAGCATAATTATAACTATACTTTTTCCAAGGCTTCTTCTTGAATGACTTCGTGCACGATGATTGGTCACTAAACATAGATTTAGCACGAGATAGTTACTTGTATCTCTTAAATGTGCTGCATTTAAGAGTTCTGGTATAATAGACTAAAAAAACTCATTGTGTATGTTAGTAACAATAAAAGATATAATAAAATAATAGTACTAAACAAGTGTTATTTTAAGTTAAAAAATAGTACCACATCAAAATTTAGAACAACTTGAATCGATGGCCAAGCCACATACTATCCAACCACCTCTTGGACTGTGGTAGCATCAGAAGGCACATGTAATGGACAATCATGAAGCAATGATTGATCAATTACTATTCGCCAATGATTAGGAAAATATTAATTATGAAACATCTGATCATCGATCAATTGTTGTACCGTTCCAATAGCAACAAAGTCTGTTGATGAATGATGTTTCAACAAACATTTCATATTTTGTAGAAATATTTAAGTGTTATATATAAAAAATAAAACATATAATAAGAAATTAAAATAATAGATTATATACACCAGAAATTAAAATCTTACCACATATGATTCATCAAATAGAGGACTCCCATGTGGGGTAGCTATTGGATGTACATTCTCACCAAAACGTTCATCGTGGTTTGATTGATGGTAGGAATGCGCAGATTGCATTGGAGAAAATGAATCACTACTTGATTGATTGCATATGCATTCTTGGCATATAGGGAGGACCAATAGGATGACTATATCCCATACTGGATGTAGTTTGAGTGCAATGAGATTGCGTGGGTGGCATGGATGGTTGCCTTCCTGTCATAGATGGTGGCATGACTGGCATGGATGGTTGCATGCCTGACCAATATGGCATACCCTAGTTGTAGAATGATGTCATGTCTGACATGTGTTGTGATTGATATTCTTTTAGAGTGTCAATCTCACCTTACTGACCGCCTGAGGATTTTGTTTTGGAATGTTAAAATACTCCATATAACCATCATATTAGCTACCTCCCCTAACACGAACAGGATGGTCGTGTCCGAATGCATGATATTGAGCATCTCTCCCAAGCTCTTCGATTATTTCTCCCCTGGATATTTGTTCTTGAACAACTCTCTACAAATAATAAAGCACACAAACATATCATTCATTATTACATCAATTATTAAAAATCATTAAGACTTTTTATCAACCGAAATTACTAACCAATTTATTTATTTGTTCTTTTCATTGCTTAGTCATCGGTCTTGAATTCTTCGTTTTAGGAGTCTTTGTTTCTATGTAAAATTCAGTTCGGGTAATAGGTCTATCCAATTTAGCTTCATACATAAATTATGAAAACTTTACTAACAATAACATGAAATTAAATTGAGGAAAAAATATATAAAAATATTTATAAATTAACACAAATTAATAATACCATTCTATATCTAACTTTAAGATTTGAAGACCTTTCAGAATGGTTAGGAAGAATGTTATGCATTTGTATATTCTGATGTTCTTCCCTAATAATTTGAAATTCACCTGAACATTTATAATCCATAAAGTATTTCCAAACTTGATGTGTAATCTAGGGGTGTCCTTTAGGGATTTTGTAGAGCTCTACCTCATCAAGTGGTTCCAAATATGAAAACACATAATTTCTTGCCAATATGAAAACACATAATTTCTTGCCAATATGAAATTCTTGTATTCCTTCCACACCTTATTTGCAATCTTATAACACTTAAGTTTCCAACTGTCATCGACTTTGTAACGATTTTGTAAAAACACAGTACAAAAGATTAGATATAATACAAAAAAGATATAATATATGTAATTGATTATAAAATATAAGAGACTTACACAAATGGTTATCCATATTTTGAACTTTTCTGCATCGTCAACCTGAGACCAATCATTTATATTGATTGGTATACTGGACTTTGCAAGTTGACCAATAGAGGATTTCAATTGTTGGCCATTTTCCTCTATTGGAGTACTAGTAGCATCAAATAGAACATGTATTCTATCATCTGGGTTCAGTGGAGCATCAGGTATATTCGTCCAACCCCTTCTTTTCAAATACCCCAATGGATCATTTGGATCTACAAGCTCTATTACCCGAGGATCCATGAAATATCTGCAAACAATGAATAAATATAAATTAATTGAAAATTTTAGGAACATATATATATATATATATATATAAGAGTTATTACAACAATATAGAATATATGTTATGTTTAATTAGGTTGTTGATCGTATACATATATTCCTTCACAATCACTTCGAGCCCATGACGAAGAATCATCATCATCAACTAGATCATCATATACATTAGGAAATTTATTTGAGAAATTACTAATATTGGTTAATGTATCAAGCATAGGGTCGTCATATTCTAAAGCATCACATGGTAAAACTTCTTTTGTGGAGGCGTTAACACAACAAACCATCTTGTGTCAATTTGATTGCTCACGTAAAATACTTGTTTTGCATGAAGTGCTAATGTGAAAGGATCATCAGTGTGACTTATCTTGGATAAATTTACAAGGGTAAATCCAAAATCATCTATTTTATATCCAACATTGATAACATTTTTGACCCAATCACACAAGAAAACTGTTTCATGGAAGACCTCATAATCCAATTCCCAAATCTCTTGTATTATACCATAATATGTTTTATCAGAAAATATAGAATTAGCATCTTTGAAACTAGAAAATTTCATAGTTTGTGCAACCATCTTCACACCACTATTTTTATTTACTCGGACTTTATCCCTAGCTTGAGTCGTAAACCTCGATCCATTTATTGTGAAACTATAAAATGATTTGACATCAAATTTTGGCCCATGTGCAAGTCATTGTAAACTTTCTGATATTTTATGATTGGGTTTCTTGAGTTCATCTCGAATCTATGTATACAAAAACATGAAATGTGTTTAGAGCAAAGTTTTAAAAACATTTAATAGATCTAGGAATATACATGCATGAATTTTTGTTTGTGACACTTACATGGTTGCGAAACCAATTAATAACCTCTCTTTTATGTTCATCATACAACCATTTTTCCTCCTTTTCTTATAACGAGGATTGATCTTCAATAAGTTTAAATGCATCCTGTAATGTTATTAAATATATATGAAGTATATATCATCATTAATAGTTAAATAAAAAAATGATTTTAGCATAAATGGAAAGGTTGAACATCACTTACTCTATGTACGGTTGTGCCTCATTATTATTTACAAAAATGATTTGGTGTGCTTTTTTCCATCGAGTGCAATCAATAAAAAATTTCTTACTTCCACCAAGCATAAGGTTACCTACTTGGATCATGTGACGTTCTAAGAACAACTTGTGTGTATGATTCCCAATTTCAGTGCAACCACTAAAATATTCAGAACAAAACTCAATGGCATCCTAACAATGTAGCGTTCCATCATGCATCATTCAAGTCAATTTCTATTATTTACATATCCTTTAAGGACTTGCATATATCTCTCAAAAGGATACATCCACCTTAAGTAAGTAGGACCACACAATTGAACCTCTCGAACTAAATGAACACACAAGTGAATCATTATATCGAAGAAAAAAGGAGGAAAATATTTTTCAATTAGACACAAAGTCTCTACAACATCTTTCTGTAAAGAATTTAACTTGCCAATTGATATAGATTTCTTGCATATTGTATTTAAGAATGAACAAAGCCGAATTATTGATAATCGAACATGTTTTGGAAGAATTGATCTAATAACAACTGGTAATAACTGTTGCATTAAGATATGACAGTCATGTGATTTCAATCCATACAGTTTATTATCGGTGATAGACACAAAATTTCTTAAGTTGGATGAGTAACCATCAAGAACTTTCACACCTTCCAAACATTTACGAAACACATCCTTCTCTTTTGTTGACATTTTATATGATGCTGGTGGTAAGTCAGTTCAAACTCTTTTTCATTTTCACCCATTTCATTAGTTGACCTCTTTTGTTTCCCTACCTTAGTGAATTTTTTTTTCATCTTTTCATATCGTTTGAATGTCATACCATTCAATTACCTTAATATTTCAACACCTAGAAAAGGTTGGGTTGCATGATCATGATCTTCTTCACCATCGAACGGTTTCTTTTGGTATCTAAACTTGTGTCCAGATGGAAAAAATCTTATATGTCTTCTATAAGACATATTTCATCTGTGAACAAGATAAGTTGTAGAAGTTCCATAACTACATATAGGGCATTCCTTGTAACCCTTTGTTGCATGTCCTGAAAAGTTTCCATAGGCAAAAAAATCATTAATTGTCCATAAAAGGATCCCCTTCAAGTTAAAGTGTTCTTCTTTATGTGCATCATAAAACTTTACACCATCATTCCACAACGTCTTTAAATCATCTATCAGAGGCTGCAAATATACATCAATATCAACACCGGGTTGTTTGGGTCCTAAGATCAATAATGTTAACATCATGAATTTTCTTTTCATACACAACCAGGGAGGAAGGCTATATGTTACCTTAATGACTGGCCAACAACTATATCTACTACTAAGGGAACTATGTGGATTAATTCCATCAGCAGCAATGGCAAGACGAATATTGTGCAGATCAGATGAAAATTGAGGAGATAAATTATCTACTACTTTCCAATTTGGAGAATCATAAGGATGATGTAGCACCCCATCATCAGATCAATTATCTGAATGCCAAGTCAACATCTTTGATGTATCTTTACTATTGAACAACCTTTGCAGGCACACCTTTCTTATGTGTTGTCTCATTTGTACCATGCTTCCATCTCAATTCTTTACACATCGGACAATCATCTAATGTCTCGTATTCTTTTCTATAAAGAATGCAATCATTTGGACAAGCGTGAATCTTATGATATTCCATGCCAAATCGACTAAAAGATTTCTTCACTTCATACATTAAAGATAGAAATTCAATACCCTCAAGAAACATATCGTCTAGTAGATTTAGTAATTCTGTGAATCCCTTGTCATTAAAACCATGTTTTGCCTTCACATTGTACAAATGAACCAATCCCGATATTTTAGTGTATTTTTTGCATTTTGGATACAACGGTTTTTCGGCATCTTCTATAAGTTTTTTAAAGGTTTCAAGATCATTCTCACGTAATTCATCTTTAACACCATTAAACATATTTTATGTCTGTACATTATGATAAGATGTATGTAATCCACTCACATTCTTATTTATCTCTTCCCCATGAGTATTATCAATATTTTCTCCATGAAAATACCAACATTTATAGCTCAAAAGAATACCATTACAGATAAGGTGATGCTTAACCTCGTTAAAATCATGAAATTGCTCATTTTTACATTTAACACATCGGCATCGAATCATACTTGTTCCACTATTACTATTTCTACAAGCAAATTTCATGAAACTTTTAACTCCAGAAATATAGTCCTACTCAATTCTACACTGTGACATCCAAGATTTGTCTATTTTCTATTAATGACATTAATTAAGCATATTAATTAATTATGTATCCAATGAACATATTTCAAGTATTATTATATATAAATTCCCTAATTATTAGAATATATATATCAAAACATACATAATACAAAATAATTATCATTTTAATCATTTTACAAATGTATTACTTTTACTTAATAAAATATAATTATTTATATATAAATAAATTTATAGCATATTAATTAATTATGTATCCAATTAATATATTTAAAGTATTATTATATATAAATTTCCTAATTATTAGAATATATATCAAAACATACATAATACAAAACAGTTATCATTTTAATCATTTTACAAATATAATACAAACATACAACATTCAGATATTATTTCCACAGAAAATAAGCCAAACATATAATAACAAGTATAATAAAAAACATACATAAATAAAAAAATTATACAAAAAATAAAACAAACTGAATAATAAGCTGCAAAATTAATAGAAATACTTACAAGAATGTTATGAAGTGACGAAATGAAGGAAATGAAGAATAAAAGGGTGTTTTGTAAGTGAGAATAAGTGAAAAAATGGGTATAAAAAATTTGAGTATTTTGCTCAAAAACATAGTAGATCTGAAAGATAATGTGAAAAGGAATATAACCCATAAAACGACGTTGCAAATGGTGGTTGGAGGTGGCCGGAAAATGATAAAGAGGGTAAGTTAGCTCGGTTTTGGGAGAAAGGGAGAAGAAAATGAAATTTTTTTGGGTTTCTGCAGTGAAGAAGAGAGCCAAACGGTAATATTATGTGGATAACGTCGGCTGACATGCAAAACTGATGCTAGCCACGTGGGTAGCATTGGTTTTCCCCGTCAACCGACACTACGTCCATGTGGATAGCGTCAGTTGACTCGGCAAGCTGACGCTACCTATGTGGCTAGCGTCGGTTCTTCTCGTCAACCAACACTATCCACATAGACATAGCGTCAGTTGACATAGAGAACCGACGATACATGCGTGGATAGCGTCAGTTTTCCATGTCAACCGACGCTATGTCCTACATGGATAGCGTCGGTTCTTTACCGAATTGACTTTAAATTCATTATAAGTCGGTTTTTTCCAAAAACCAAATTTACACAATGACTTAAATACCCCTTTTGTAGTAGTGTGTGTTAATAGTTAACACATCTTATATAAATTAATTAACAATGACTTAATTGCATAAAAATTATTTAGACATGTTGAAGTTTTGGGTTCGAGTCTAACTATGTAACTTAATGAGTAAGACCGACAAAGGATGATTTTACAAATACTTTGGTTTTATATTTGTAAAACTCTGGCAAATTTACGAATCATTTTATAGAAAATGAAAAGTATACTCATAAGGTTGATCTAAGGAAGGAATATACGTAGTTTTTAATTTATTATTCAAACTCTTAAAAACGAAATTATTTATAAACATCATTTCACTATATTTTAGTTTTATGTTTCCTAATCTAATAACATAAAAATAAACATTTATACAATTTTCTTATCATTTATAATAGTGGAGTATTTATAGATATAATAATTAAGTTAATTATACTTGCTAATATTATTTAGGTTATTAAAGATATAAATTGGTATTTATTGATTTGATCTTTTTTATATGAATACCACCTTTGGTAGGTTAGATATTCTTTGTTAATTAAAAAAATCAATTAACACCAATGATTGAGGTTAATAATTAATTTGGTTAATTAAATTAATTTCTCTTTTCTAAGAGATTGAAAATGAACCATTTAAATGCCACCTTTGGCGGGGTTAGACATTTTAAAATTTATTCAAGATGTCCAAATTAAACCTAAGAATTTAATTATCCGAGTATTAACTTTCAAGTTTTAAAACCATGATTGAAAATATGTTGTCAATATATTTTCGAATAATAGTTCTTATAAAAACTTTTGAAATAGAGCTTCACTTTAACTACCGGGTGATTGTACCAACAAATAAAATAGTATTACTCTAAATCAAACCGGATAATTAAACCTTAAAATCAAATTTTTAGATTTAAGTGTGTAATGAAAGATAATATATTTCTCTCTAATATCCTTAATATAAAATCTTGAATAAAAACAAAATCAATTTATTTTATGTAAATGTTTTACCTAGTTAATATTTCACGGACATATCAATGTTATTATTATATCATATTTACAAATAGACAATCATATTAAATTTAATCATAGATAAATTAAATATAACATATAAGAATAAAACATAAAAAAATGTAAATAATTCATTTTAAAATTATAACTTAAAAGAATTGTTACAACACTTTAATTCGAATTCTATTGTTGGAAAACCTCCAAACGGATTTCTATTTCCGTTTATTGAATAAAAAACTCTTATGCATAGGCAAGCTCACCCCATGAGTGTCGCTATGGGAATGGGTGCATACTAGTCCTCCTAGGGTGACTCATCTGATGGCTCGGGATGTTAGTTAGATTGGGCTCTCGGTTAATCTATATGTTCAAACATCAAGTTAGCCTACTTTTTTAGCTTAGTTCCTCAACATGGGTGGAAGAATAGCCACTGGGTAGAAATTTGGAACATTCAAATCACCCTAATAAATGCTCTATATAAGGAGGGGCTTAGACTTCTCTTCATTTAATTGTTTCCCTCACAACAAACAAAAATTGGAAGAAAAAAAATTCTCTATCACCTTAACTCTAACAGTTTTCTTCTTTCTTTTCAGGTCGGTCTATAAATTCATTCCTTCTTTTACTTCCAAAACTCGACCTTATGTAAATTATATTTCTCGTACCTTAACATTTTATGTTTTGTAATATTTTGTAAAGGACATGCATAGAGAGTGCACTTTAGGCTCGTCCTCTTGGGAGAGCCCGTAATATCCCAACTTCTCTGGCCAAGCAGAATTTGATGCCCTGGATCGACTAATAAGATAATCACCTTGAATGAAGAGGAGATCTGAGCTTCCATGCCGTCACTTTTAGGGCGAAGGCCAACTTGTGAATCATTGGATACTTGTTTTGGGTGTTTGTCAAGATCTGGTTGATATAGTAGACAAGGTTTTGGACCTTTCTTCTTTCAGTTAGGAGTGTAACACTAAAAGTTTAGGGCATAACGACCAAATACAAATAAAGCATTTCTCTAAGGAAGGGGCTGACTAAGACCAATGGCTTGTTCGAGTGCTTTTTAATTCCATAAAAGCTTTATCATAATCCTTGTTCCAAAAACAATTGATGTATTCTTCCTCAACATTTTAAAGAATGGAAAGCATTTGTACGTGCATTTAGGAATGAATCTGTTCAATGCCACTATTCTTCCATTCAATTGTTGAATCCCCTCCATATTGGTAAGAGGTTTCATGTTGACCAAGGCTTGTATCTTTTATGGGTTGGCATCAATCCCTCAGGTAGATATAAGATACCCTAAGAATTTTCCTAAAGTAACACCAAAAACATATTTTTTAGGGTTAAGTCTCATACCATACCTTCGGATTACGCAAAATAGTTCTTCCAAGTCTTTGACATGGTTTACTAGTTTTGTTGACTTTATCACCATGTCATCTATATATACCTATAGATTTATTCCCAACTGATCAACAAACATCTTATTGACGACTCGTTGATACATAGCTCTTGCATTCTTTAAACCAAATGACATTTGGATGTAATAGGAGGTGGAATCCATCAACTAATCAATACTTGGGAAGGGGAAACAATCTTTAAAACATGCATCATTTAAGTCCATAAAGGCCACACATATAATAGGCAATCCACAAGCCTTTTTCACCAACACTACATTTGACAACCTGGTTGGGTAGTTCACAACCCTATCAATCTCCGTCTCTTTAAGTGTGATGACCTCACAATCATCTCATTGTTTTCTCTAGGGAACTTTCTCTTCTTTTTCTTGATAGGTCTAGCTTTTGGATCAATATTCAACATGTAGGATATGATCTCCTACTCAATTCAGGGCATATCTATAGGCCTTCATGTGAAGACATCGAAAATTTCTTTTAAGAATCGAGATAGTTGCTCCCTAAACTTTATTATCAAGTCAGTGCTTAGCTTTAGAAAGTGGTCATTTTACTTGTTTCCAATTGGTAGATCTTGCACCTCATTTGAGTTGACAGACTCTGCTAGACATCTACCTCATGGCCTTTTTTGATAAGGCTCATGCTACGATTACTACTTAGAGGTACCCTTCTTCATAGTAGAATTATAACAACCTCTAGCCTTTTCCTAGCCTCCATTTATCTTCTTTATACCTTCCTAAGTCAGGTATTTGATGACTTGGTACAAGGTAGACAAAATTTATTTCATCTTGTATATCCATGGTCTGCCTCGGATAACATTGTAGTGAGCTAGGACACAAACTACCAAAAATTTGGTCATCACAATGGATCTCTTTTCCATGACTAGTAATACCATGGTTTAAATTGCATAGGTGGTGTTATTGATGTCACATTCCTTTATACCTAGGGCCCTTGTTGTTGATAGAAAAAGAAGGTTGATGGAGATACAGATAAAAGTGATTATTGCTTTATACTTGTCATATGATCCTAGTCTAAAGGTGATTACCAAAAAGTCTTCATGGGGAGATAAGGCCTCATCCTTCTCGATAAAGGTAATTTCAACAAAGGACCTTACTTTATCTTGATTATAGAAATGTGGTAAACCATGTAAGTCTATGGTGTACTTTTGTGTGAGTTATTTGAGATCCTATTAAGCCCAGGCCCTCCATGTATGGATATTTCTCACATTTTCCTTATCATGTAGGTCTATCCCACTACTTGATGGAGTATGTAGCCTTAACATTTTGCATTCGAACTATCACCCACTTACTCTACTATTACTTCACATGAGGTACCCTAAATACCCTTTGGATAATAGATCCTTTAATTGTTTTTTCAAATGCCTACAATCTAACGTCTTGTGGTCTATATCCTTTTTAAAAGTGCATCACTTAGATTTGTCCCTAAGGGGGCCCTCATTTTTGGTGGCCACCTAACATTTTTTCATCTTCCATCCTAAACATCGCTTAAGCTAGACTTACTCTTAAGGATGGGCCCTTGAATAAAGACAATGATCTATCCTAAGGCCTCATGTTCCAAAACCATTGGTCACTCTCCCTATGATTTGGCTTGAAGCATTTAATTTTGTTAATCCTTTTTATCTTGATTTGCCCTATATGGATTTATTCTTCTTTTCTCATTTTCT
This sequence comes from Hippophae tibetana, assembly GCA_037013495.1. Taxonomy (NCBI): domain Eukaryota; kingdom Viridiplantae; phylum Streptophyta; class Magnoliopsida; order Rosales; family Elaeagnaceae; genus Hippophae; species Hippophae tibetana. The sequence goes on from CM072803.1 coordinate 38,225,992, forward strand.
AGCGTAGCTTACATTGCAACCTTGCTCCTCTTATTTAGTCCTGGCTCCCTTTCTAGATGAACAAACTTTCTTACTTCCTTACAAGCTTCCTCCAAATTTGGAGGACTATTTTGGTCAACTCCATGAACAAATCATAATTATTTAGCAGACCTTACCTAAAGACCTTTTTCACAATAGATTTGGGGTAGTCTAATATCATGTATTTTTCAGTAGACTCACCCTTTTCTTAACTGATTGAGAAGATGTGGTGAGATTCTTTCCTTAGAGGCTTGTTGTATGCATAATTATTGATGAACAACCTGGCAAGCTAAGAGAATGACGTTATAGCATATGGTGCCAAGTTATTGAACCACTTTTGTGTGCCATCACATTGGGTGGTAGCAAACAGTTTGCATATCATGGCATCTCTCTTGGCTTGAGTGAGGGTCAAAGGGGCTATAGACGTCTTGAAGTTCTGCATATGAGTTACCAGATCATTCGTTCATTGGTAGTCTAGGAACTTAGGAGCATTAAACTTGGCTCGAGGTTTCATAATGCTCTATTTCATTAGAAAAAGAGGGAGACATAGAATTTCTCACAATCCCTATCCATATTATAGTGTGCCTTACCCTTGTCTTGACATTCATGGGCCCTTTTAAGGTTTTGGTATTGCTTTTTGTTTACTTAATCCAATGCTTGAAATTATGCCTTCTTGATTTTTTACTCTTACATCAACTTCTCATTACTGAGCCTCGTAAGATAGGATGGGGATCGCCCTTAGTTGCATTCTCACCTTAGGATGACTTAGGCACTACATGATCTGGCTCGATCACACCCACCAGATTAGTGGCACAACCCTTAGAGGCCCTCATGCCTAATTGTGAGCGTATTGCCTATTTTCTAACCTAGTCTCCTTGATCTCTCTTCTTAGCTCATAAAGCTAGAATTCCAGCTCTCGATGGGGATTGATTTTCTTTTTGGCCTCATTACGAGCTGGCAAGATGTGGTCCTATACTGATTCTTCCTCTTCTTTTACTAGTCTTAATATTTCCTCCACTCGTGTTCCTACCATGACTGAAATAATTCTAGGGAAAATTGCTCACTTACTAAGTCTCTCTCTTATAAATCATGGTGGATCGTTGAAAATAGGGGGTCAAAAGTCAAAGCTTAACCTTTGAATCTGAGCCACATGATTGGTACCAAAATGTTGGGATGGTCCGATTTATAGAGAGATAAACAAGAGAGAAGTTAAAGAATTTTTATAGAATGAATGAATTTGTGGATCTCTTATGAGGTCCATGTATATAGAATGAATTACACGTATACATGTTGATTACATAGTGGGTACACGTCATAGCATGTCAAAGGGGTACAAGAGTAAAAGAAAATACATTTTAAAGTTTAAGGTCGACTACTATATGGCTCGAACTGATGGTCGACCTTACAACACCAAAGCTTCTATGCGTAGGTAGGTTCACCCTATGAGTGTGGTTATATGTGTGGGCACATACTGGTCCTCTTAGGTTGACTTGTCTAATAGCTTAGACTATTAGTTAGATTGAGCTTTGGGTTAATCTATATGGTCAATAAAGTATAATATAAGCTATATAGATGTGATGAGCACTATTTTGTTGCACTAATATTGAAATATCTCATTTGAAATTCACAAAACCCAACTCATTTAAGTAGTGCTAAGCTTCTGGTACCAAGCTTGTGGAGCTTGTTTCAATCTATATAGAGCCTTTTTCAACTTGCATAATCAATGTAATAAATGTACAAATATCCTTCAAATGTTCCAGGTCAACCCATTATGTGATCAAAGACAAAGCAACTCAAGGAGGCATTGAATGGACTAATTCAAGAGCTAAGGATGATGGGTGAAGCACAAAAGGTGCTACAAAAAGAGCCCAAGTCACAACATGGCCTAATCAATGCAATAAATGTTTTAGCTCCAGAAAGTGGAGGCATACCAAGGAATAAAAGTTTGCAAGCCAAGGCATGAAAGCATACCACAACATAGAAAAATATGTGTCATTGCATGGTCTTCTTGAGTTTCTATACTAGTTACAAGAATTGACTCCTCATCGTGGCATAGAATAATCTGCACATATAATTTATTATTAATATTATTATTATCATCATTATCATCATTATTAATTTTTAGTAGCAAGGGAAATTCAGATTATTTTTCATATATTAATTAAGTTGAGAGCTTTTTAGCTTTGTTTGCTCCTTTTTAAACTGACTTATCAACAATTTGCAAACTTTGTGACATCTTCTTCATCATTGGTCCTTGATTATTTATAACCATAGGATCAAGGTGATGCTCTAATATGAATTTAGCTTTTTTAGGATTGTTAATCAGTTTGTTGATGATAGATCTTTAACAATTTATCTTGGAGTTCTCATACACCAATTTTCTTTGGGTTTCAAGGTTTGAGTTCATAGGTTCGTATCATTTAGTATTAGAGTTCAAGCTCTAAATTCAAATTTCTATCCCTTTATTTTATTTATTTTTGTTTCTTAGTGTTTTCATTTATTTTTGTTTTAGTTTGTTATTTGTTTCTAGTTTAGAGTTAAAAAAAGTTATGATCCTATCCTTTGTTTTTGTTTCTTTATCTTGTTTCTTGTTACTCTTTAATTTCTTAAATCTATTTTGTTCTTGTTTCTAATCTTTTTCATGTCTTTTTTTCTGGTTAGGATTGAATTCAATTGGATCCAATACTTCTTAAGTCCTGGTTTGTTTTTGTCACAAACCGAAAATAGGGTTATGTGAATTTTCAAAAGAGAATGATATTAAAAGAATTTTTTTTAAATAATCATGAAAAAAATCAATTATTTATAAATATTTCGAGTACCCTTAAAGATTTTATCTTTGAAAGGAAAATTTTAATATAATTTAAATATATTCATAATCACCATCATCAATATACAGTGTAGGGAGATTTATTTACAAAACCTATGTATACAAATACTTCCTTACTTTCGGGGAACTAGGGGAGTGTACATTTCAAGTATCCCAACACATGCTAATATAATATAAAATATGCTATGCAATATAAATTCAATGCATGATATGTAATCCCATATGTATTGGTCACCAAAATACATAGGCATATATGTAGTGAACCTTTGATATGCATTTGGATCCACCTTTGACTCTATGTATGATCATAATATATATATTAAATGTATTGGTTAGATCAATTTCATATGGGCCCTCATCTATGGGTAGTCCGTTTCAAGACACAATGGGGAGTACTGATGAGTGCTCAAAAAGCACTAAAATAACCATGATTTTATGCACATTAATTGATTAAAAATATATATATTTATATGTTTTATCATATATTTATATAAATTTGTCTTTTTCGGAATCACGGGTATTTTTATTGTTTTTCAGGTATTTTGGCTTAAAAACGCAACTTAAAAACTCAAAGAGAAATACTGGAAGCAATACATCACAAATATATTAATAAATAAATGGGGAAAGGTCAATCAATTCTCTTAGTTTTAGTGTTCTTCTCTTTTTGAGAGGAACTTGTAATGTTTTTGTAATAATTTAGATTTTTGATTCAATAAATGGAAGTGCAAATTCCGCTAGGAGGTTTTCCAGCTACGGGAATAGCATCGAAGTTCTGTAAGGATTTTATTTTCTTCACAGTTATTTTTATGCTTTATTCTTACATGTTATATTTAATTTATCTGTGGTTAAATTTAACTATGCTGGCTGTTTAGTAAATATGATGTAATAATGACGTTGTTATGCTTGCGAAATATTAAATAGGTAAAAATCTTTAAAATGAATTGATTTTGTTTTTATTCAAGATTTTATATTAAGAATGTTAGAGAGAAATATATTATTTTTCATTACAAACTTAAACCTGAAAATTAGATTTTAAGGTTTAGTTATCCGATCTAATTTAGAGTAGTGCTCTTTTATTTGTTGGTACAATCGCCCGGTAGTTAGAGTGAAACTCTATTTCAAAGGTTTTTATAAGAATTATTATGTGAAAATGTATTGACAACATGTTTTCAATAGTGATTTTAAAACTTGAAAGTTAGTACTCGGATAATTAAATTCTTATGTTTAATTTGGACACCTTGAATAATGTTTAAATTGTCTAACCCCACCAAAGGTGGCATTTAAATGGTTCATTTTCAATCTCTTAGGAAAAAGAATTAATTTAATTAACCAAATTAGTTATCAACCCCACTCATAGGTGTTAATTGATTTGTTTAGTTAACAAAGAATATCTATCCCCACCAAAGGTGGTATTTATATAAAAAAGAGAGAATCAATAAAATATCAATTTATATCTTTAATAACCTAGATAATATGAGCAAGCATAATTAATTTAGTTATTATATCCATAAATACTCCGCTAATATAAATGATAAAATTTGCATGAATATTTATTGAATCTGTATATATGTTTATTTTTAGATAAATATTTATTGAATTTGTATTTATGTTTATTTTTATGTTATTAGATTATATTTAATTAATCTGTATATATGTTTATTTTATGTTATTAGATTAGGAACACAAAAACCAAACTATCGTGACAGGATGTTTAGGATTTAATTTCGTTTTTAAAAGTCTGAATAATAAATTAAAAACCACATACATTCCTTCCTTAGATCGACCTTGGGAGTATACTTATCATTTTCTTCGAAATGATTCGTGCACTTGCGAGAGTTTTATAAATATTAAAATCAAAGTATTGGCAAGAATCGACGATGCCGGTTTTCGCTCATCAAGTTTTTGGCGCCGTTGTCGGGGAAGGAATAGCGTTTTTAAATTATTTATCAAAATCTTAAAAACATTTTTGTGCTGTAAATAATTGTGATATTTTTCTTTAATAATCAAATTTCAAAATTAATAAAAAAATATATAAAAAAAAATTAAAAAAAAATTAAAAAATTAAAAATTAAAAAAATAAAATAAAATAAAATAAAATAATTTTTTTTAATAGTTAAAATAATTTAGAAATTTGAAATTTGAATAAAAAATTTTACCGTTCATGAATAGTAAAAAAAATTCAAAAAAAATTCAAAAATTTTAAGTTAATGAGAAATAATACAGCGTGAATAGTAAAATAAAATTACCGTTCATAAAAAAAATTTAAATTTCAAAAATTTTAAGTTAATAAGAAATAATATAGCGTGAATAGTAAAATAAAATTACCGTTCATGAATAGTAAAAAAAATAATAAAAAAAAAATTTCAAAAATTTTAAGTTAATGAGAAATAATAGAGTGTGAATAATAAAATAAAATTACAGTTCATAAAAAAAATTTAAATTTCAAAAATTTTAAGTTAATAAGAAATAATATAGCGTGAATAGTAAAATAAAATTACCGTTCATGAATAGTAAAAAAAAATTAAAAAATAAAAAAAATAAAAAAATAAAAAAAAATTCAAAAATTGTAAGTTAATGAGAAATAATACAGCGTGAATAGTAAAATAAAATTACAGTTAATAAAAAAAAATTAAATTTCAAAAATTTTAAGTTAATAAGAAATAATATAGCGTGAATAGTAAAATAAAATTACCGTTCATGAATAGTAAAAAAAAATTACTTGAATTTATATCTAATTAACTAAATAGCATGAAAATTAAAAATCTAAGGGAATTCTGTCTAGGAGACTAGTTCTTGAAAGCCTTTGTGCCACTAGTCTTTCCTGGGAACGTTGTTCTGGCTAGGAGAATGGTTTTTAAGGAGCTGTTTGCACCACCATTCTTTCCTGGGAACACTCTTGGTTAATACTGATTATGTTATATAAAAAAAAATTAAAAAAAATTCTTTTTTAGGGTTTAACTAGTTTTGTTTAGTGCTTTGTATTAAATACCATGTAAATTTTCTCTAAATTTTTTATTTTGTTGACAGGAGTTTTAAATTTACATTTACAATAGTCTATGCGTGGTAGGAGATCCTTAGGAAACCCCCTTACACCATATGTAAATAATTTTCATAAATTTAAACAAGTGTCAACAAAACTGGATTCCACCCATCAACCTGTTTTTGAGCCAAACATAGAACCAAGACTTAATCCTTTACTAGAACCAAAAGAAATGGAGGAAAACCAACATGTTAGGGAAACCACGATGAAGGAGTTTGCAAGACCGGTGATTGGCACAGCAACTGCCGCTATCCAGTTGGGAGAGGCTGCTCGGAAATATGACCTTAAAAATATTCATTTTTCTATGCTTCCTTCCTTTTATGGGCTATCTAATGAAGATTCTCTTTCCTTTATGAGAGATTTCTATGCTACGGTCCAAACATTCCCCCTCGGTATTCTAAACGAGGATCAACTTAGGATGAGATGTTTTCCCTACACTTTAAAGGATAAGGCCAAAGCTTGGTTGATGTCACTTCCCCCAGGTTCTCTGATGAAATGGAGTAACATTTACAATAAATTCATGGGAAAATTCTACTCCCACCAAAAAACATCAGAGTTGAGAGGAAAGATTGCTACTTTCTCTCAGATGGAAGGAGAACCATTCCATGGAGCTTGGGATAGGTTCAAAATGTTTCTCACTCAATGTCCCCATCATAGCTTTCCCCTGCAGTTGCAGAACCAATTCTTTTACGATGGACTTACACAACAATGTCAGTTCATTGTCGACAACGCTGCAGGAGGAGCAATAGGAGAAAAGACTGCCTCAGAGACGTATAACCTCTTTGAGATGTTGGGTGCTAATTCCCAACAAAAAAGCTCCCGAGTGAGAAAAGCTGGAGTTCATGAAATCGACTCCAGTAATGAAGTTCAACAACAACTTGTTCAACTGACTAAGCAAGTTGCCCTTCTCGCTACACAAACCAACACCAATAATGAACAATATGGTTTGTATAGCAACATGGGACATGGTACTGAAGCCTGTCCATATCAAGGAAAAACAACTGGACCTGAACAGGTTAATGTGTTGGGAGCATATCAACAGAGACCAAGGTTTGATCCCAATTCAAATACCTATAATCCTGGGTGGAGAAGTCATCCAAATTTCTCCTGGAGGTAAAACAAACCTCCTTTCACTCAAAGCTCAAACCAGCCAGGCCAGCAATTCCACCCACCTATTCCAAGAAGCATTCCCAATAAACCAACCCTGGAGGACAACTTGAATTCTTTTATTCAAGTCTGTAGGGATAACCAATCTAAAACCAATCAACGGTTGGACTCTGTGGAAGCTTCTATCAAAAAGGTGAAAGTTCAAGTTGAACAGTTAGTTGAACATTTGCAAAAGAGCAAAGACTAATTTGATACTTAAATGAATTCAATGAAGAGGAGACATTGAGTTTTTCATTCTGCAATCTCCAAGCAACGTCTTACTAGAAGACGATAAATTTTAGTCCTGTATGGGAGGTCACCCATTATTGTATTTTCCTTTGTTTTCGTTTGCGTGTAATAAAAATTAAAATGAAATAAATTCGTTTGTTTCAAAAATTGTGTCCATTCGTTAAAATTAAAATTTAAAAAAAAATTAAAAAAATTAGGTTCCTTGCACTTTTTTTGCTTTTACGTTTTATCAAGTTATAAATATTTCTTAGAGATATCTACTATTGTTTTTTAAGAGCAAAATGTTGATACACAATAGGAGGAGGATCATTTTCAACTACAAACAACCATGGGAGATGCTGAAGATAGGCGGAAAAAGATGAAAGACTATACAATGCCAATCATTGGCAATGTAACTTCCGGCATCCAATTACAAGAGGCTGCAAGGAATTATGAATTGAAAAAGATTCATTATTCTTTGTTGCCTTCCTTCTACGGTATCCCTAATGAAGACCCTTTGCATTTCATTCGAGAATTCTATGCTATTGTCCAAACCTTTCCACTACATGCAATTAATGAAGATCAACTTAGGATGAGGTGTTTTCCTTACACTCTCAAAGATAGAGCTTGGTCATGGTTCATTACTCTACAGTCAGGTTCTCTTAAAACTTGGGAGGCAGTCTATGAAATTTTTATGGGTAGGTTTTATTCCCATCAAAAGACTGTTGATCTAAGAACAAAGATAGCAACATTTTCTCAAATGTATGAAGATCCCTTTCATGAAGCTTGGGAACGATTCAAACTCCTTTTCATTCAATGTCAAAATCATAGCTTTCCATTACAGCTACAAAACCAATTCTTTTATGATGGATTGACACTACAGAGTCAATACATGGTTGATAATGCTGCTGGAGGTGCTATAGGAGAAAAGACCGCAGAGGAAACCTATAATCTTTATGAGCTATTGGGTTCTAATTCCCAACAAAGAGGTGGTAGAAGGAAAGCAAGGGTCAATGAAGTTGGCTCTGATAATGAGATAACTTTGCAAGTTGCTGAATTGACTAAACAAGTGAAATTTCTCACTACCCACCAAATTTCAAATCAAGAGGTATGTGAAGTGTGTTGTTCAATTGGGCATGGTACTCATAATTGTTCAAATACTTGTGATTCTAGTGTCGATGCCATAGAGGAGGTCCAATCTTTTCAAAGGTATCATCCAAACACGTATAATCACCCAACCTACACCCAATATCCAACACTAAGGTCGGTTAACAACCACCCTTACCCACCAAGCCAATCTTTTAAGCCAACCTTAGAAGATAGCTTGAATGCTTTTATTCAAGTTAGTCGTGACAACCAATTGATGACTAATCAAAGGTTGAACACCATGGAGGCTTCGGTTAAAAGGATTGAATCTAAAGTTGGGCAACTAGCTGAACAAATGCAAAAGAAAGAACCAGGAAAGTTGCCCAGTCAACCAGAACAAGCAAAGGATGTAAGAACCCTTCGAAGTGGTAAGGTAGTCAATACCAGTTTACCTGAAATCTCTAACAATCTACCTTGTAGTTCAGGTAACAAAGAAGGCAATATTCTAATCTCGCAAAAAGGAGAAACAAGTGTTAAACTTAACAAGCCTTCTGAAAAACTCATTGGGGGGTCATCTGACACCCTCAGAATTCAAAAGACATCAGAACCACACCAGATGCAAGTACCTTTTCCCCACCGGTTAAAAGAATCCAAACAAGATAAGCAATTCAATGATCTTTTTAATATGCTCTCTAAAGTAAATATCAATTTACCATTATTAGAAGTGATCATGAATGTGCCCTCATATGCCAAGTTTTTCAAAGAGTTGAACACTAAGAAAAGGAGGTATGAACTGAATGAACGAGTAGTAGTATCAGAAATTTCTAGCGCTGTACTTCAGCACAAACTACCCCCTAAGTTGAAAGACCCTGGAAGTTTTATTATAAACATAACTATGGGGGATAGGAAGGTTGCTAAAGCAATGCTTGATTTAGGTGCTAGTATAAATTTGATGCCCTACTCTATATTCTTACAGCTCAACCTAGGGGATTTAAAACCCACAACTATGTCCCTTCAACTTGCAGATAGATCTCTTAAATATCCAGAGGGAATAGTTGAGGATGTTTTGGTATAGGTAGACAAACTAATAATACCGGTTGACTTTGTGGTTCTGGATATGCAAGAAAATCCAGCATTGGACAGAGAGCACACAATATTGCTTGGTAGACCATTTATGGCAACTACTAAAACTATTATTGATGTCCAAGATGGAAATTTGACAATGACAGTCTTAGGAGAGACTGTTCATTTTAAAGTTTTAGATTCTTCACCTTTTCCTTCTATTTCTGCCATCGATAAAATATTCGAAGTTGATCCTTTGGATAATCTTGTCCAAAGCACCTTTTTACAAACCAGAATAGAAGACAAGCTTGAAACCGTTCTTACACTTGAAAAGGTTGAAGAAGATTTAGATGAGGAAATTAATGGGTACCTTAAACAACTAGACAATGATGAAGTGATGACAAAATCTAGTACACTTTTAAATCTACCCAGTTCTTCATCTAGTAAAGAGGCCAATCCACCTGAACTTGAACTCAAAGTCTTACCTGAGCACTTAAAATATGTGTTTTTGGGAGAAGGAAAAACTTATCCAGTGATAATTTCTTCAACCTTGACCAAACCACAAGAAAAGGAACTCATCAAAGTGCTTAAACAGTTTAAGAAATCTATAGGTTGGAGTATAGGGGATATAAGAGGCATTAGTCCAACAATGTGTATGCACAAGATCAACTTGGAGGATGGTGCTAAACCTGTACGAGAGGCCCAAAGGAGACTAAACCCAAACATGCAAGAGGTAGTTAAAAAGGAAATTCTTAAATTATTAGAAGAAGGGATTATCTATCCTATTGCGGATACTAAGTGGGTTAGTCCAGTGCATGTGGTACCAAAGAAATCTGGGATAACAGTTGTTAAAAATGACAAAAGTGAATTAGTGCCCACTAGAATAATCACTAGATGGAGAATGTGTATAGATTTTAGGAAACTAAATTTATATACGAAAAAGGATCACTTTCCTCTTCCATTCATTGATCAAATGTTGGAAAGATTAGTTGGGCACGAATTTTACTGTTTTTTGGATGGACTGTCTGGATATTATCAAGTACTCATAGCACCAGAAGATCAAGAAAAGACCACATTTACATGTCCTTTTGGGACATTTGCTTTTCGCAGAATGCCATTTGGGTTATGCAATGCCCCTGCCACTTTCCAGAGATGCATGATATCTATTTTCTCGGACATGGTGGAAAAATTCATTGAGATTTTCATGGACGATTTCTCTGTCTTTGGGAACTCATTTGATGATTGCTTACATAAATTGACTTTGGTTTTAGAAAGATGCATTGAATGCAATCTAACCCTTAGTTGGGAGAAAAGTCATTTTATGGTTCAACAAGGGATAGCTTTAGGACATATAATTTCAAACAAGGGTATTGAAGTTGATAAGGCAAAAGTTGAATTGATATCCAAACTACCTCCTCCTACATCTGTGAAGGGGATAAGAAGCTTCTTGGGACATGCAGGATTTTACAGACGATTTATTAAAGATTTCTCTAAAATAAGTCATCCCTTATGTAACTTGCTATCCAAAGATGCTGATTTTGATTTCAACAATGACTGCCTTACTTCCTTTAATACCTTGAAAGATAAACTCACATCTACCCCTGTTATTATGGCACCAAATTGGTCTTTACCTTTTGAAATAATGTGTGACGCTTCTGATTATGCAATAGGAGCAGTCCTGGGACAAAGAGTGGATAAGCGTTTGCATGTCATCTACTATGCTAGCAAAACACTCAATGATGCCCAAATGAATTATACCACCACTGAAAAGGAATTCTTGGCTATAGTATTCTCTTTAGACAAATTTCGGTCTTATTTAGTAGGATCTAAAGTGATTGTGCATTCTGATCATGCTGCTTTAAGATACCTATTAAGTAAACCAAATGCCAAGCCAAGATTAATCAGGTGGGTCTTACTCTTACAAGAATTTGACCTAGAAATTAATGATAAGAAAGGCAGTGAAAACTTAGTAGCTGACCATTTGTCTAGGTTGATTTCTGACTTCAATTCTCTTAAAGATGAGAGTAATGAAGATATAGTTGAAACCTTTCCTGATGAACAGTTATTTTTCATAGGTCCAAACCCATGGTATGCTGATATTGTAAACTATCTTGCCACTGGTGTTTTGCGACCTAACACTTCATATCAGGACAAGAAAAGGTTTTTTAAAACTATTAAGGACTATTTCTGGGATGACCCTTATTTATACAAGATTGGTCAAGATCAAGTCATCCGGAGATGTGTACCTGAAGAAGAACATAAGAGCATTCTGACTTTTTGTCATGAACTTCATTGTGGGGGTCATTTTGGAGGTGAAAAGACAGCCCGTAAGATATTACAGTCTGGATTCTTTTGGCCCACTCTTTTTAAAGATGCTCATATGTTTTGTGCACAATGTGATAGATGTCAAAGAACAGGAAACATAAGCAAAAGAGATGAAATGCCTTTGACATCTAATTTAGTTGTTGAACTCTTTGATGTATGGGGGATTGACTTTATGGGTTTTTTCCCCCATCTAATGGTTTTCAATACATTTTGGTTGCTATGGATTATGTGTCCAAGTGGGTAGAAGCTATCCCCACCAAAACCAATGATGCTAATGTTGTTGTGAAATTCTTGAAAGATTTCATATTCAGTAGGTTCGGAACGCCTAGAGCTATAATAAGTGATGGAGGTAGCCATTTTTGTAAGAAACTCTTTGATGGAGTACTAAACAAGTACAACATCACACATAAGGTAGCTACTCCATATCATCCTCAAACTTCCGGTTTAGTGGAAGTAAGTAATAGGCAAATTAAGGGAATATTGGAACGCACTGTGCGTCCTTCAAGGAAGGATTGGGCATTTAAGTTAAATGATGCCTTATGGGCATACCGCACCGCTTACAAAACACCTATTGGGATGAGCCCTTACTGGTTAATCTTTGGGAAAGCGTGCCACCTTCCAGTTGAACTTGAACACAAGGCTTACTGGGCAATTAAAGAGCTAAACATGGATTTAAATAAAGCAGGTGAAAAACGATTACTCCAGCTTCATGAGTTGGAAGAAATTAGGAATGAAGCTTATGAGAATGCCAAATTATACAAAGAGCGTACTAAGCGCTATCATGACAAGAGGCTAGTTCCTAAGACTTTTCACCCTGGAATGAAAGTTCTTTTATTTAACTCTCGTTTGAGATTGTTTCCAGGAAAGCTGAGATCAAGATGGGATGGACCATTCAAAATAGTTCAGGTATTTGAACATGGAGTGGTAGAACTATTGGACTCCAAGACACAAAAAACGTTCAAAGTTAATGGCCATCGTGTCAAGCCTTATTTAGAAGAAACAAACAACATTGCTGAAATAGATTGCATTTGGCTGAGTAATCCTTAGCACCAAAAAGATACGTCTTGCTAAGACGTTAAACTAAGCGCTGGATGGGAGGCAACCCATCATGTTAGGTAATTTTTTGTTATTTGTTTTATTTACTTAATTTTATTGTTTATTTTAGTTTACTCGTATGTGAATAATTTTTAAAATTGTTAAAACTAAAATATTTGTTGAGATGTTAGAAGTTCACAGCGATCTGTCTATATACACTTTAATGATGAATATGATGGATGCACCTGCATTTCTTCATTACTACTTACACATTCTCAAGAAATAGGTAATCTTTCTCCTCTTTTCTCTTTATCTTTAATTTGCAGTTGTTACATTGAGGACAATGTAAGTTCTAGGTTGGGGGTGGTGAAAAGTTACCATGCTTAATAAAAAATAAATAAATAAAAATATAAAAAAATTCTCACAAAAATTTATCATTTCTTTAAATCAAATTTAAGTAAATAGTTAAGTCTTTGGTACTGTTAGATTAATTTTTGAAAACATATCATGAAATATATTGTAATTATTTTTGATAATTAGTTAGTTTTTGTCATAACTAGTATTTCTTGATAAAATGTGGAAATTATATTAAACCCAAAATCGGTGTTTATGAATTTTTTTTTTAGTGGAGACTACCCTTGTTAGATATAATTTGAGCCTAATTTCTTTTATTCAGAGTGAAATATATATATTTTTTCTACTCCAAACACATTTCTTATTTATTCAAATTTTTAGATGATCTCTATAGGTATTAGCATTGAATGTATGAATTTTTTCTCATCATAATAGAGTATCATATATTTTTTATTATTATTTTTGTTTAGATTAAACGATTTAAGTAGAAATTGATAGTATATGCTTATATCTCATTCATGCATGACTGCTACAAAAACAAAAAGACATATCTGGGGTTACCTAAACCAAGATCAAACAGAAAAGCCACAAAATTAACCACTCACCAAAATCCAAAAAAATGTACAATCTGTACATGGGTTGACTCTCTAAAATATACATATATTAAAAAAAATAAAAAAATAAAAATAAAAATAGAGAGATAAAAAAATATAGTATCATCTTCATACTATGACCCACATTCCCTACAAAGTTGTGAGTACAAGCTAATTACAAAAAAAAAAGATATAGGAAATAATTCCCTAAAAAGTCATTGCAATTTCTTCATTTGTAAAAAGCATATATCTTGAAATTCTTTCTTAATGAGTTTGATTTATGCATGAAAATAATTTTTATATATGATATCTTTATAATTTATACATTCGATTCCTTTCATGAGATCAATATCAAAAAAACACTTTGAGCCTTTATTCTTTATACATATGCGAACATATTAGTTCATTTCTATACATCAACTCTTTCGCATATAAATTAGTATGAGTGTTTGAACCCATAGGATTCAGTGCTTTGAGAGTATTGACTTGTGAGGAATAGAGTTGAAGCGAATTCTGATTCATGACACTGAAATTGGGTAAAATTAAATTGATACATTTTTGAAATGAAATATGAAAATGATTTTCGACTAATTATTATAATAAAATCATGATTGTTTAAAGAGATTAAAATAACTTATTCTTGAGATTTTAATTATGATCTTAAAGGAGATTAAAAAGTATGAGATATTTTTGTGATATGTTGTTTTCTTTTATTCTTAAATTAATTTTTGATTGTGTTGTGATTGTTTTTATAGTTTCTTTTTATTTAGTTCAATGTTTGTGGGTATCATTACTGAAAACCCTCACGAGACTCAAACTCGTCCACTAGGGCAACCTAGGGGTTTAACGGCTTGTTGCATAGGCTAAATGCAACCGTTTCAATCCACAAAAGTGATTTAGGATAGTTTAATTTTTAGTTTTTATCGCTTCTCTTGCTAAGGGACTAGCAAGAAGCTGGTTGGGGGTTGTGATGAGTGCTCAAAAAGCAATAAAATAACCATGATTTTATGCACATTAATTGATTAAAAATATATATATTTATATGTTTTATCATATATTTATATAAATTTGTCTTTTTCGGAATCACGGGTATTTTTATTGTTTTTCAGGTATTTTGGCTTAAAAACGCAACTTAAAAACTCATAGAGAAATACTGGAAGCAATACATCACAAATATATTAATAAATAAATGGGGAAAGGTCAACAAATATGGAAAAATTGGACAAAATGGGTCAAAAAGGACAAAAATGTCAAAAAGGAGAAAATCGCGCCGCCGCGCCGCCCGGCCGCCGCGCCCCAGCGCCCAACTCCGCCCCAAGCTGCACGCGGAACTGTTCATCCGCGGTACTGTGCAGCCGCGGTACTGTTCATCCCCGGTACTGTGTAGCCGCCCCCCGTCATGCTGACGTCAGTAATCACTAATCCGCGTTTTTACATTTTTTTAACATTTTTTTCTCTACTTTTTCTCTCCATCCTCACCTATAAATACCCCCCTTCCCTTCACTTCAAAACACACCTTCAAAACACACTTCTCTCTTCTTTCTTTCTCTCATTTCTTAATTTTTGAGTTTTTCTTAGTTTCCTTCTTAGTTTTTAGTTCAATTCTCTTAGTTTTAGTGTTCTTCTCTTTTTGAGAGGAACTTGTAATGTTTTTGTAATAATTTAGATTTTTGATTCAATAAATGGAAGTGCAAATTCCGCTTGGAGGTTTTCCAGCTACGGGAATAGCGTCGAAGTTCTGTAAGGATTTTATTTTCTTTACAGTTATTTTTATGCTTTATTCTTACATGTTATATTTAATTTATCTGTGGTTAAATTTAACTATGCTGGCTGTTTAGTAAATATGATGTAATAATGACGTTGTTATGCTTGCGAAATATTAAATAGGTAAAAATCTTTAAAATGAATTGATTTTGTTTTTATTCAAGATTTTATATTAAGAATGTTAGAGAGAAATATATTATTTTTCATTACAAACTTAAACCTGAAAATTAGATTTTAAGGTTTAGTTATCCGGTCTAATTTAGAGTAGTGCTCTTTTATTTGTTGGTACAATCGCCCGGTAGTTAGAGTGAAACTTTATTTCAAAGGTTTTTATAAGAATTATTATGTGAAAATGTATTGACAACATGTTTTCAATAGTGATTTTAAAACTTGAAAGTTAGTACTCGGATAATTAAATTCTTATGTTTAATTTGGACACCTTGAATAATGTTTAAATTGTCTAACCCCACCAAAGGTGGCATTTAAATGGTTCATTTTCAATCTCTTAGGAAAAGGAATTAATTTAATTAACCAAATTAGTTATCAACCCCACCCATAGGTGTTAATTGATTTGTTTAGTTAACAAAGAATATCTAGCCCCACCAAAAGTGGTATTTATATAAAAAAGAGAGAATCAATAAAATATCAATTTATATCTTTAATAACCTAGATAATATGAGCAAGCATAATTAATTTAGTTATTATATCCATAAATACTCCGCTAATATAAATGATAAAATTTGCATGAATATTTATTGAATCTGTATATATGTTTATTTTTAGATAAATATTTATTGAATTTGTATTTATGTTTATTTTTATGTTATTAGATTATATTTAATTAATCTGTATATATGTTTATTTTATGTTATTAGATTAGGAACACAAAAACCAAACTATCGTGACAGGATGTTTAGGATTTAATTTCGTTTTTAAAAGTTTGAATAATAAATTAAAAACCACATACATTCCTTCCTTAGATCGACCTTGGGAGTATACTTATCATTTTCTTCGAAATGATTCGTGCACTTGCGAGAGTTTTATAAATATTAAAACCAAAGTATTGGCAAGAATCGGCGATGCCGGTTTTCGCTCATCAAGTACAACTCTAAGGTCCATGTGTGGTCAAACTCTAAGAGCTAATAGATGACAAATTTTGAGACACACAGAGGGTCCAACTCTGAGGCTAGTGTAAGGTTAAAAATCCAAGGCACTACAGATGAAAAAGCTCCCAGGAAATATGTGATGCGAATGCATACCTATAGTCCATCGAAAATAGTCAGTTGTAACCTGTAGCCCATAGGTACCATACTCCGCAATACAACATACATGCATACTCCCCATGAATAAAATCATTTTATGATGCATATATTTAAATCTCATATACTATGTAATATATTATTAATATTCATTTCATATCAAAATTTAATACTCATTTTATGTATACAATTTTTCAATGTATTCGTAATAAAATGTTTATAACGAGTATTTGATTTTAATATTTATAACATTATTTACAAAAATCATGGCATCCAATTTTTATAAATAATGTTATCCAATGAACACTTAAGTATTTATCCTTAAAAGTGCTCCAAAAATAAAAAAAACTTGAACAATTTTAAAGAGAGAAAGTTAAAGAGAGTAAAGGGAAAAATGCGGTGAGAAAGGGGGGATTTTTGGCCTTTTCATAGATCCAAATTGCACCTTGTAACCACCTTCACCAATAGCTCGATGAGGATCTAGTGAGGGATTGGTGAGTCTCAATGAGGATCCAACAAGGATGCAATGAAGGGTCCAATGAGGTTGTGGTGTGTTTCGAATGAGCCACTTAATTGTTTTTCCAATTTTTTCCATTTCATCCCATTTTTCACATGGAAATTTCTTGATACATCCTTACACTTTAAAATATTGTTAAAACCTTCTTTTTATATACTTTAATTATTCATAAATATTTTTCAAGGTTTTACAAACCTATCCTCTAAAAGCAAATTTCGTCCTTGAAATTTTATAACTTCTTAAGTAAGGACATTTTGTACAGACTTCAAACTATAACTTTAAAGTTGCATTCAATGCCATAATGTCTCCCATATTTTCTAGTACTATCGCTCTTTTTCTCAAGTCCCTAACATGGAAATCAATCATTGCAATCAGTTCTTTTCCATGAGATGCATTTTCCTATGATGGTAATTCTGTCCAATCAAGTACACCACTTGATCCAATAGAGACTTTTCCATAAGGTAGATATATTGAAACTATTCTGGTTTTGTGACAAATCTAGAATAACTCCAATTTATACGCTACATCTCTAATTCTTTAACAATTAAAAAATGGCCTGATCTAGTGAGGTTTTGACTTCTCCTTTTATCCCAAAATAAGGCACTTTAGAAAACTATAATCATCCTCTTCGAGATTCAAAGGTTTTTTTCCACCATGAGCGTAACTCTTATGCTAGTTCTAAGCAATATGAAGCTTATCTTGATTCAGATCCTTTAATTATTTCTTGAAAAAGATAAGTCTTCATCGTGTAATTCATACCTAATGAGTGCTTAAAAAGCACTAATATTATCATGATTTAATCTACTTTAATTAATTAAATATATTTATATTTATATGATTTTATCATATTTTTATATAAAATTGTGTTTTCTGAATCACATGTATTTTATTGTTGTTTTAGATATTTTCGCTTCAAAAATAATATAAAAACTCAAAGAAAAAAAATTTGGATGAAATACATCACAAATATGTTAAAAATATGAGTAAAAGTCAAAAAATTTGAGAAAAGGACAAAACTATCCAAAAACTGCGTCAAAGCAACCTTACTATGCAATGCCTATGCAAGGCATGCCGTGTCAGGGCTTGATTCGCGTGCACATGCGCTTCAGACCATGCACCCATTATACGTCTATGCCACACCCATATTATGTCAACTCTTGTCCCTACACATGCATATGCCATGTCAATACTTGTTCATACACGCATCATGTCGCGCCTTTGTCGCTTATGCCTGCCATTTTTGTCCAAATGCATCCACGACCAATTTTTCATATATTTTTTCCATTTTTTTAGCCTTTTCCTCGCCTATAAAAGGCCACTGTCCCCCATTGTAAAAAACACACCTTAACACCAATTTTCTCAACTCTTTCTCTCTCTAGATTTCTCTATCTAGAAAGCTTTCTTAGGTTTTTTTTTAGTTTTTAGTTTTAAAGTTCTTATTTTTTTTTTAGAATAACTAGTTATGATCTTTTAGATTTCTAGTTTTTGATTCAATAAGTAGAAATGAAAATTCGTTTGAAGGTTTTCTAGAAAAGGAATTAGTGTCAAAATTTAGTAAGGATTTTTTTGAGGTATAATTTTAAAATGAATTCTTTATAGTTATTTTTATGTTTTATTCTTATATGTTATATTTAATTTTTCTCTTGATTAAATTTTACATGGCTAGCTGTTTGTAAATATGATATAATAATAACATTGTTATACTTCAGAAATATAAAATAGGTAAAACATTTCTATCATATTAAATGTTAATGAGATGGTCATATCATTTTTTTAAGTCCATTATGTATGCATTGTTATTGATCATTTTCAATATTTGTCATGATCCATATTTCTTGTCCCTTGTTCTTTAGCTCATTGTATGTGCCAACATGAAAGCACACTTTTCGTAAAAACACCACCACTATGTCCCCTTCTTGATATACTTTTTTTCTTCTATGCTTGTTATGCTTTGTATTTAACATTGGACTCTTGATGAGTGCTTAAAAAGCACTAAAATTACCATTATTTAATATATTTTAATTGATTAAATAGATTTATATTTGTATGATTCTATCATATTTTTATATAAATTTGTCATTTCAGAATCATAGGTATTTTTAATGTTTTTAGGTATTTTCATTCAAAAATAACTCTAAGACTCGAAGAAAAATATTGGAAGAAACACATCACAAATATGTTGAGAAAAATAAGGAAAAGTAAAAAATGGACAAAATGGGTCAAAACGGTAAAAAAATGTCAAAAATGCCAAGTCCCGTGTGCATACCAGCACGTGTGCACACGCACACCCATCACAAGCACACCCATCATACGCACACCCATCACACGCATGCCCAGCTAATGCCTGCACATGCAACCAACACATGGTCATCACACGTCCAGCACATGTCTACGCATGCCTAGCACACACATGTCTTAGGTTCCGTGCGTGCTTGCTCGAGTTAACGTCTATCTACCATAAATCTCAACCCCCACACGTAAGCTAGCCCGTCTAAACGAGTTCTAATCGATTTTTGAGATATTTTCCCAACATTTTTGGCCTTTTCCTCATCTATAAAATGATCATTTCCCTCATTGTAAAAAACACCACTCAAATCCCTCAAAATCTCTTATCTCTCTAGCTTTCTCTCTCTAGTTTTTAGTTTTTTCGTTTTAAAGTTTTTTGAGAAGAACTAGTTATGCTTTTATAGATTTTTAGTTTTTAATTCAATAAACGGAAATACAAATCCGTTTGGAGGTTTTCCAATAACAGAATTAGCAGCAAAAAGAGAAAATCAACAAATATCAATTATATCTTTAATAACCTAAATAATATGAGCAAACATAATTAACTTAATTATTATATTCATAAATACTCAACTGTTATTAATAATAAAAATTTGCATTATTATTTATTGAATCCATATCTATGTTTATTTTTTATGTCATTAGATTAGAAAACAAAAATCAAAATATTATGACGGAATGTTTAGGATTTAATTTCATTATTAAAAGTTTGAATAATAAATTAAAAATTACACATATACCTTCCTTAGATCGACCTTGGGAATATACTTGTCATTTTCTATAAAATGATTCGTATACTTGCGAGAGTTTTACAAATATAAAATCAATGTATCTGTAAGATCGGTATTGCTAACTCGATGTCGATATTGTGTTTTTATAAAGTTCTTGGTGTTGTTACCGAGAACTTTATGTTGTGCTCATCAAGTTTTTGGCACCGTTTCTCCCGAAGGAATAATGTTTTTAAATTATTTATAAAAAATTTGAAAAAATTTTGTGTTGTAAATAATTGTAATTTATTTATTTATATTGTGTTAAAAAAAAGAAAAAAATTAATTTTTAATTTTTAAGTATAAATATAAAAAATATAAATAAATAAATATTTATAATTTAATTTTTTTCATTTTTGATTTTTCTTTAATAAAACAAAGGAAAAAATGAAAAAAAAATTATTTTTATTTTTATTTTAAAGAAAGACTTAATTTATTAATTTAATCAACTTAGATTTTCACTTAAACTTAATTAACTTAGATTTTCACTTAACTTACTTTATTAACTTAATTAACTTAGATTTTAATAACATAAAACGTAAATATATAAAGGAGTTATGTCTACGAGACTAGTTCTTAGAAGCCTTTATGCCACTAGTCTTTCCTAGGAACGTTACTCTATCTAGAATGATGGCTTTTAAGGAGGGTTTGCCCTATTATTATTTTCTATGAGCACTCTTGGTTAATACTGATTATGTTATTTAACTTAGAGATTATAATAAAATAAAATAAAAAGATTAAAAAAATTCTAAAGCAATATCCAAAATTTCAAAACTTTTAATCACAATCTATGATAAAATGAAGAAGTTGTTTTATTAGATCTAGATACAACTGTGTTTTGATGCCTTAGTTATTTGACTTGCACCTAGACGTGGGTTATCTAAAACCCACAATTATATACCTAATTTTAAGTAAATAAATTTTTTAAAATCCATAGGGCATGACATAAAAAGTATAGGTAGACAAACTTGTCCTACCTATAGATTTGATTGACTCAATGATATGAGGACATTGAGTTTACTTCAAATGAAATCCCTCAAGTTACGTCTGGCTAAGACGTTAAACTAAGCACTGTATAGGAGGCAACTCATCATTTTAGGTAATTTTCCTTTATTTGTTTTATTTATTTTAGTTTAATTGTATGCGAGTAATTTTAGAATTGTTAAAACTACAATTATTTGTTGAGATATTAGAATTTCACAATGATCTGTCTGTGTGAACTTTAATGATGAACATGATGGATGCACTTGCATTTCTCCATCACTATTTGCACATTCTCAGGAAATAGGTAAATTTTCTTCTCTTTTCTCTTTATCTTTAATTTACAATTGTTAAATTGACGACAATGTAAGTTCCAGGTTGGGGTGGTAAAAAGTTACCATGCTTCATTTCAAAAATTTAACAATTTTAAAATTTTTTATGTTAGCATTTTCAATTTTTTAATGATTGATTATATTTTCTTTATGTGGTTTAGTAATTTTTAGAATGTTAAGATTTGTTTTAAAAAATTTCTCACAAAAATTTATCATTTCTTTAAATCAAATTTAAGTAAATAGTTAAGTCTTTTGCACTATTAGATTAATTTTTGAAAACATATCATGGAGTATATGATAATTAGTTAGTTTTGTCATAACTAGTATTTCTTGATAAGATGTGAAAATTATATTAAACCCAAAGTCGGTGTATAGGAATCAAATAGTAGAGACTACCCTTGTGAGATATAATTTGAGCCTAATTTTCTTTATTTTGAGTGAAATGTATTTTTCTACTCCAAATACATTTCTTATTTCTTCAAAATTTTAGATAATCTCTATAGGTATTAACATTCAATGTATGAATTTTCTCATCTTAATATAGTATTGTATATTTATTTTTCATTTGTTTAGATTAAATGATTTAATTAGAAATTGATAGTATATGCTTTTATCTCATTCATGCATTACTTCTACCAAAGAGATATATAAGAGGTTACTTAAACCAAAATCAAACAGTAAAGCCACAAAATGAACCATTCACCAAATCCTACAGAAATGTACAATCTTTACATGGGTTCACTTTCTAATATATATATATATATATATATATATATATATTGAAAAAATCTCTTAAAAAAATAGAGAGATAAAAAAGATATAGTATAATCTACATACCATGACCCACATAGCCTACAAAGTTATGAGAAAAGGCTCATTACTAAAGAAAGTTATAGGAAATACTTCCCTTAGAAGTCATTGCATTTAATTTTCCTACAATTCTAAATGGCATATATCTTGAAATTTTTGTTTAATGAGTTTGATTGATGCATGAAAATAATATATATGATACCTTTCTAATTTATACATTCGATTCCTTTCATGAGATCAAAGTTATGCACTATTTTTGAGCTTTTATTCTTTTATAAGTATGCAAACTTATTAGTTCATTTTTAAACATAAACTCTATTTGCATATGCTTTAGTATAAGTGCTTGAACCTATAGGATTCAATGTTTTGAGAGTATTGATTTGTAAGGATAGAGTCAAAGCAAATTTGAATTCCTAACACTGAAATTGGGTAAATTTAAATTGAAACATTTTTTAAATGAAGTATGAAAATGATTTTCAACTAATTATTCTTATAAACTATGACTGTTTAAGAAGTTGAAAATAACATATACTTTGAATTTTAATTATGATCTTAAAGGAGATTTTAAGCATGAGATATTTTTGTATTTCATTTCTTTATTTTATTTTAGTCTTTTTACTTTATTTTAAATTTTAATTAACTTCTTATTTTATTTGTTTTATTTTTTTACATTTTTTGTTAATTTTTGTGGGTATCATTATTGAAAACCCTCAGGAGACTTAAACTCATCCACTAAGACAACTAAAGGGTTTAAAGACTTATTACATATGCTAAATGCAATCGTTTCAATCCTCAGAAGTGATTTAGGATAGTTTAATTTTTATTTTTGATCGTTTCTCTTGCTAAGCGACTTTCAAAAAAGTGGTTGGTAGTTGTGATGAGTGCTTAAAAAGCACTAAAATTACCATGATTTAATGTACTTTAATTGATTAAATAGATTTATATTTCTATGATTTTATCATATTTTTATATAAATTTATCTTTTCAAAATCATATGTATTTTTATTATTTTTCAATTATTTTCGTTTCAAAATAACTTAAAGATTCAAAGAAAAATATTGGATGCAATACACCACAAATATGTTGAGAAAAGTCAAAAAATTGAAAAAAATGCGTGAAAATGATAAAAAATGTCAAAAATGTTGAGTCTCGTGTCCACCAACAATGCCCCTGCTAGCACGCACGAGCACACATGCCCACTACATGCCCATGCGTAGCCAACACACACTCATCACACGCTCGTGCGCAGCCAACACATGCCGACTCACTCCTACAAGATGCACGTGGCGAGTCCACGCATGAAAGCACACTCCCACGCGGATTCTCATGTGTGCTTGTGCGACAACACATGTTTACTGTAAATCTCACCTCCCTACACATGTGCCAACCTGTCCAAATGTCTCCAAATCAATTTTTGAGATATTTTCACACCTTTTTTTGGCCTTTTTCTCATCTATAAAAGGATCATCTCTTCATTGTAAAAAAAACACCCCTTAAATCCCTCAAAATCTCTTCTCTCTCTCAAGAGTTTTCTCTCTAGTTTTTAGTTTTTTTTAGTTTTAAAGTTCTTCTCTTTTTGAGAAGAACTAGTTATGCTTTTATAGATTTTTAGTTTTTTATTCAATAAACGGAAATGTAAATCAGTTTGGAGTATTTTCAGTAACAAAATTAGCATTAAAATTCTGTAAGGATTCTTTTGAGGTATAATTTTAAAATAAATTTTTTATAGTTATTATTTATATTTTATTCTTATATATTATTTTTAATTTGTCTATGAATGAATTTAACAAGGATGAATGTTATGCTTTCGAAATATTAAATAGGTAAAAAAATTTATAAAATAAATTAATTTTATTTTTATTCAAGATTTTAAATTAAGGATGTTAGAGAGAATTATATTATTTTTCATTAAAAACTTAAATTTAAAAAATAGATTCTAAGGTTTAATTATTCGGTCTGATTTATAGTAGTGTTCTTTTATTTGTTGGTACAATCGACGGGTAGTTATAGTGAAGTTCTATTTCAAAAGTTTTTTATATGAATTATTATTCAAAAATGTATTAACAACATATTTTTAATAATGGTTTTAAAACTTGAAAATTAGTACTCAGATAATTAAATTCTTAGCTTTAATTTGAAAATTTTAAATAAAGTCTAATTAACTAATTCCCACCTAGGAATATTAGTTAATTAATCTTAAACAAAAGAACTTGGGCCTTACCTAAGGACACTTTCATACAAAAAAGAGAAAATAAAAAAATATCAATTTATATCTTTAATAACCTAAATAATATGATCAAGCTTAATTAACTTAATTATTATATTCTTAAATACTCTATTGTTATGAATGATAAAAAATTTCATTATTGTTTATTAAATCCATATCTATATTTTTTTATCTCATTAGATTAGGAAACAAAAATCAAAATATCATGACAGGATATTTAGGATTTAATTTCATTTTTAAAAGTTTGAATAATAAATTAAAAATCATATATATTCTTTTCTTAGATCGACCTTGAGAGTATATTTATCATTTTCTATAAAATGATGTGTGCATTTAGTTAGTTATTTGTGCATGCATTTTCTGAGCTAGATTATCACAAAGTATGCCTTCACTTAAGAACAATATATATTCTACTAACAATTCATTATCATTCAAAACCTCATGCTTTTAAGCATTTATGATCAATTATATTAGAAAACAATGAGATAAATTTTTGTTTCCAATCCTATCTATTAATCATAACTATCCTAAAAATGTAATAAATAATCATAAAGATTGAAAAGAAAAAAGAATGATATTTAGAGCATACTAATCTTCAAGCATACAAAACTTAAAATAATAAAGATAATACTATGTTATCACTCACCCATACATAATTCTTACACTGTCCTCAATGTAAGCATATGCATATAATGTAAAAATAAGTAAATAAAAATGGAGTAAAAAACAAATATGATTGGTTGCATCCCATAAAACTCTTGGTTGTACATCGTATGCCCAACTCTACCACTTCTTTTTATCCACCATTATCAAAGATTTTAAAGTGTGTGATATCAAACTTCCAAGCTAGCAGTACACTATTTAAATCCTTGCACCTTTGATGGTAGCTTTCTTTGAAGCATACTAAATACATTCTCCCCTAAACCTATCTCTTAGTCATCCTTAAGTTTGTCCATAGTAAGAAAAAGTAAGTTAAGGTACTCTTCGTACCAAGGTTCCTCTTTAATATTGATAAGTTCTCAAAAACACTTAAAATATCATGATTTTATGGATGTTAAATGATTAAATAGATTTATATTTGCTTAGTTTTACTATCATTTTAAACAAAATGATCTTTTCAAAATCAAGGATGTAGTTTTTTTCTTTTTAGGTATTTCTTGTATTTAATTTGTAAGGTCTATGTGAGTGTTAGTGATATTCATGAACAAGACATATAATAATAATTTTAGTTTCTAGATGTGTCGTAGAAGAATATTTTCAAGCCAAATAAATTATCGAGCCTTAACGATCATATCTGAAGTATATCTCTATTCACATGCATGTTATACTTAGGAACAATATGAAAATAGGATATTTGATTGATCAAGTAATGACTTGATTGATTGATATATTCCTTGTTGAATTAATTATTTATATGACTTGATCAATCGATGGATTAATACTTGATTGATCGAGCACTACATCGATCGAAATTAATGACTAGATTGATCCATTTTTTGAGAATTAATTAATTAATACACTAGATCAATCAAAAGGACATTTGATTGATCGAATTATGTACTTCATCAATCAAGCACTTGATTAGATCAATTGAGTGGCTAGGGCTTTCATTTTAAAACCTATATATAATACAAATTGAATTAGTTTTTAACTATATTTTCCTTTTTCTTTAAAACTCATTTTATTGATTTTATGAATAATATGGTAATTTTACTTTAACTAAAAGTGCTTCAAAATATTCTACAAATATAAACCTAAGCACAATTGAAACAAATCACACAAGAGCTTAATTGTGCTTATTATCTTCATCTTCTATTCTCTCCCTTATTTTGCTAAACGTTTTCAAGTAGGATTTTTCATCAAGTTAATTTATCAAACATTTGTGTTGAGTTTGATGGATTAAAAAGCTTATAATAATAACTGTATTATTGTGCTTTTAAACTGCATGTTTTAGAGTTGCTAGTTGTTTTTTATCTATCTGATATATTGTTTTAATCAACTAGTTAGGGTTGTTCATTATTAAATCTATTCTTGGACACACGCTTACACTTGTGTTTATGTGCTAACTTTTTAGGTGACAATGGTGCACGTTTGATTATCTCGTGCGACTTAAGTTTGTTAGAACACTGGACCATATCCAAATGCCTTTCCAATAGAGACTATGATGAAAGTAGTGGCTTGTAAGTAAGTTACTTAAGGTCATTACCTAATGGGTAATTTGAGTCCTATTCTT
The DNA here is from genome assembly GCA_037013495.1 of Hippophae tibetana. NCBI lineage: Eukaryota > Viridiplantae > Streptophyta > Magnoliopsida > Rosales > Elaeagnaceae > Hippophae > Hippophae tibetana. Next base: position 38,252,882 of record CM072803.1, read on the forward strand.
GTAACTGGATACTTATTTTTCATAATGGTATTTAGGTGGTCTATTGGATCAGTAGTTTTCCTCTTAGGTTATTGTTGTAGCCTAGGTTGTTTTCACTTAAAAATCTCTTATGCTGATCTTTATTTTCTACATTATTTTATTTTACACGTGATTGCATGTTTAGCCATTTTATGAATTTTTAATTTGTCATACTTCTACTTTTATTCTCCTAATTAGATCCATAACTAAATAAATGAACTTTCATTTGGTATCAAAATAGGTTAGTGGATACACTTAGTGTGTCTAAGACCTTGTTATGGATCATTTAAGAGAGGGTTCATCTATAACCCGTATACCTTACTTTGATGGCTCTAATTACCCATATTGAAAGGATCATATGAGAGCCTTTCTATAGTCTTTATATGAGAGTGTCTGGAACTCTATACTTTATAGTTGGGAACCTGATGAGTGCTCAAAAAGCACTAAAATTACCATGATATTATGCATATTAATTGATTAAAAATATATATATTTATATGATTTTATCATATATTTATATAAATTTGTCTTTTTCGGAATCACGAGTATATTTATTATTTTTCAGGTATTTTTGCTTAATAACGTAAATTAAAGACTCAAATAGGAATACTGGAGGCAATACATCACAAATATATTCATAAATAAATGAGGAAAGGTTAACAAATATGGAAAAATTGGATAAAATGGGTCAAAAAGTTCAAAAAGGAGGAAATCGCACACGGAGCCACCCAGCCGCACCTAGAAACGTGCACGTCATGCGTGCCCTTCCCCCTTTCCGAACACGTCTGTGCGCACCACTACTGCTTCCGCGTGCGCCTGTGTCCGCCCCAACTCCACTCTGCGCGTGCCACTACCCATCTGCACCCCAATCCACGCGCGCCACCTACCCGCTGACGTCAACTGACGTCATCTTCACCTACTATGCGTTTCCTCCATTTTTTATCATTTTTCACCCACTTTTTATTACTTTCCTCAACTATAAATACCCCCATTCTCTTCACTTCATACCACACCTCAAAACACATCTTCTCTTCTCTTTCTTTCTCTCATTTCTTAGTTTTTAAGTTTTTCTTAGTTTTTTGCTTTTCTTAGTTAGTTTCTCTTAGTTTTAGAGTTCTTCTCCTTTTGAGAAGAACTAGTTATGTTTTTGTAATTTATTTTCTTTTCGATTCAATAAATGGGAGTGCAAATTTCGTTTGGAGGTTTTCCAGCAATGGGAATAGCAACAAAGTACTGTAAGGATTTTATTTTCTTTACAGTTATTTTTTATGTTTTATCCTTACATGTTATATTTAATTTGTCTATGATTAAATTTAATTTTTCTGGCTGTTTGTAAACATGATATAATAATAACGTTATTATGCTTGCGAAATATTAAATAGGTAAAAATCTCTAAAATGAATTGATTTTGTTTTTATTCAAGATTTTATATTAGGAATGTTAGAGAGAAATATATTATTTTTCATTACAAACTTAAATCTAAAAATTAGATTTTAAGGTTTAGTTATCCAGTCTGATTTAGAGTAGTGCTCTTTTATTTGTTGGTACAATCGCCCGATAGTTAGAGTGAAGCTCTATTTCAAATGTTTTTATAAGAATTATTATCTGAAAATGTATTGACAACATGTTTCAGTAGTGGTTTTAAAACTTGAAAGTTAGTACTTGGATAATTAAATTCTTAGGTTTAATTTGGACACCTTGAATAAAGTTTAAACTGTCTAACCCCACCAAAGGTGGCATTTAAATGGTTCATTTTCAATCTCTTATAAAAAAAAGGAATTAATTTAATTAACCAAATTAGTTATCAACCCCACCCATAGGTGGTAATTGAATTGTTTAGTTAACAAAGAATATCTAACCCCACCAAAGGTGGTATTCATATAAAAAAAAGAGAATCAATAAATATCAATTTATATCTTTAATAACCTAAATAATATAAGCAAGCATAATTAACTTAGTTATTATATCCATAAATACTCTACTATTATAAATGATAAAATTTGCTTAAATATTTATTGAATCTTTATCTATGTTTATTTTTATGTTATTAGATTAGAAACACAAAAACCCAAATATTGTGACAGGATGTTTAGGATTTAATTTCATTTTTAAAAGTTTGAATAATAAATTAAAAACCACATACACTTGCGAGAGTTTTATAAATATAAAACCAAAGTATTGGCAGGATCGGCGATGCCGGTTTTCGCTCATCAGAACCACCTATGGTTATCAAAGATAATGTAATCACTCCTAAGCCTAGGAACGAATGGACCAATCAAGATAAAACTGCTAGCAACTAGAAGCTATTTTTAGTACGAGGTCTACTAATGAGTTTCGTTGTATTTCTAATATTGATACTAGTAAGTATGCTTTAGATATTTTAGAGATTGCCTACGAGGAAAATATACAAATTAAACCAAATAAACTTTGCATGCTTGGTAGTCAATTTGTTAATCTTAGGATGAAAAAAGATGAAACTTTCTCAAAATTTTATATCAGATTATGTGTTATTGCAAACACCTTAACCAATACTGGAGAGAAAATTTATGATTTCAAGTTAGTTCAAAAGATTCTTTGCACATTACTATATATATCACTTCCTTACAAAGGTCACTGCAATTTACGAAAGTAAGGATGTATACATCGTCAAAATGGAGGAACTCATTGGCTCACTTCAAACCTTAGGGATGAGATTTCAAAAACCTCAAAAGAACAAAGGTATCATTTTAAAAATTTATATGATTGAAGACAGTGGAAATGATGATGAAGAAATGGTACTCTTAACTAGAAGATTGAACAAAGTCCTCAATAAAAAAAATCCTCAAAATAAAGGACAATCAACTTGTCAAAAGGATCATAATCTAAAGAAACTCAAATTTGTGAGTTGTAATGGTAAGAAATCTAAAGCCACTAGATTTCAATGTTTTGAATGTATGGGTTTTGATCACTTCATAGTTGATTGTGCAAACAAAAAGAACCAAACTGGAAGACATTCAACGCTACACTTACTAACTCTGAAATTGATATCAATAATCCAGTTGAACCTGACACCAACTACTTGGTATTTACTACAACTACTAATGGACAATCCCATGAGTTTGACATTGATTCAGATGATGAGGAAAGTGATGCTGAATTTCTACTCGACAAGTTTAATAGGTTACTCGATCGATCAAGAAGTGACTAGACCGATTGAGATATATTTCCTACTGAAATAATTATTTATATGACTTGATCGATCGAGGGATTAATACTCGATTGATCAAGTGCTAGATCGATCAAAATTAATGATTAGATCGATCCATTTTTTTGAGAATTAATTAATTAATTAGTGACTAGATCGATCAAACTATGTACTCAACCAATTGAGCACTTGATTAGATCGATCGAGTGGCCAGGGCTTTCATTTTAAAACATATATCTAATACGAATTGGATTAGGTTTTTAATATATTGTCATTATTCTTTAAAACTCATTTAATTGATTTTATGAACAATATGGTAATTTTTTCTTTGACTAAAAGTGCTTCAAAATATTCTATAGTTATAAACCTAAGCACACAATTGAAACAAATCACACGATAGCTTAATTGTTCTTATTATCTTCTCATCTTTTATTCTCTCACTTATTTTGTTAAAAAATTTCAAGTATGCTTTTTCATTAAGCTAATTTATCAAACATTTGTGATTACGTTTGATAGATTAACAAGCCTACAATAATATTTGTGTTATTATGCTTTTGAACTACTTATTTTAGAGCTGCTAGTTGTTTTCGATCTATCTGATATATTTTTTAAATCAACTTGTTAGGGTTGTTCATTATTGAATCCACTATTGGACATATATTGATACTTGTGTTTCTTTGCTAAATCTTTAGGTGATGACGGTGCAGGTTTGATTAACTTGTGGGACTCGAGTTTGTCAGAATGTTGGACCAGATTCAAACGCCTTTCTTATGAAGACTATAAGGAAAGTAGCGGCTTGTAAGTAGGTTACCTTGGGGCATTACCTGGGTGGGTAGTTTGATTCCTAGCATTGTAACTGGATACTTATTTTTTAGAATTGATAGTTAGCTGGTCCCATGGACTGGTGTTGTTCTTCTTAGGTCAATGATATGGTCTAAAAATCTTATGTATTGATCTTTCTATTCTGCATTATTTTATTTATACATGATTGCATGTCTGGCCATTCTAAAAAATTTTAATTTGTCATACTTTTGTTGATATTATGCTAATTAACTAATTGGATTAATAACTAAATAAATGAACTTTTGTAAATGATTCAACTTGAAGAAATATATTTAAAAACACCCATTACAACTTACTACATTAAGAAGATAACATATGCAAATAATTACATATGTTTCAAATCTTGAAAAAGGAAATACAAGAAATGAAGGGTTCCAAGTGATGCAGAACAAAGGATGAATCAAAGTGAAAGTTTTGCGTGTCACAACACGAGAAAATATAATTGACATCAAAGAATCCCAAATATGATGCATACCACAATATGAAAATATTGTATGCAGTGGCAAGAATGTGATGGATCGAGCCAAAATTGTGTATAGCATGTGCATGTCATGGTGTGAAAAAATTGTATGTCGCAACACTAGTTTAAAAATCCATGTTTCTCTCGTATCCTCCACCTATAAATAGAACCCTATTTTCATTGTAATTTATATCCCTCATCCTTCTTATTCCTTTCATTTCTTTGTCTCTTAAACTTTTTAGCTTTTTTCTTTTAGTAGTTTAATGTTCTTATCTCAATTGAGATTTGAAAAAATTTAGTTTATGTAATAGTTTATAGTTTTAATTCAATAAACAGCGCGGCAATAAATAGTTTATATGTTTAATTTATGGATAATTTATTAAACTAAGCATGTATGACTATAAATAGTATGTGATATTAGTAATGTTGTTGCCCTTCTGAAATATTGAAGTGGATTAAACATTTTTATAAAAAAAATTAAGTTTTATATCTTCATCAAGATTAAACGAAGTTTGTAAAAGAAATATATATTGATGAAGTATTTTTCCTAATAAACAAAAGAGTTTGATTTAGGATTAAAACATATATTGATGACATATCCTTCATAATAATTTTAAAATCTAAAAGTTAGTTCCTCATACTTAAATCATTACTCTAATAGTTCCTCATACATAAATCCTAAATCTAACTTAAGCACCATGATGAGAGCTTAAATTGATAACCCTACCAAAAGCATCAACTAAACGGTTTATTAATTTCTTTGAAATAAAGCAGAATTTAGTTAGTTATCAATTACTGATACCCGCCAAAAGACTTTAGTTGATGATTGATTAACGAAAGAATATGACCCCTACCTTAAAATATTTTCTATAAAAAATGGGAGAATCAATAATCTTAATTCATATTTTTAATAACCTACTCAATATTAAGCAAGCATAATTAACTAGCTAATGTATCTCATAAATTCTCCAATGCATGATAAATATTTAATTGCCAAATATTTATTGAATCTATCTTTATTTTTATGTTAATAGTCTAGATCTTCAAATGAAAGCAATCATGACAGGATGTTTAGGTTATTATTTTTGTTTTTAAGAATTTGTTGAATTGTTTAAAAACCACATAATTACTCTTTAGACTAACCTCAAAGTAAACTTATCATTTTATATAAGTGATTTGTGCACTTACGAGCTATTTTATAAATCATACAAAAAATTTACCAAAATTAGTATGTAAAAATTTTATACAACAAGTTTTTGATACCGTTGCTAAGAAGGAATAATGTTTTAAATTTTTTATCATCAAAATCTTAAAAATATTTTTGTTTTGCAAATATTATGATTTTTATTTAAATTTTTTAAATATCTAGGTTATTAATTAATTTTAGATATTTAAAAATTTAAATTTTCCTTTATTTAAAAAATTAAATAAAAAATAAAAAATATATTTATCATTAAATTTTATTTTCTTTTAATTTTACTTTCTTTTAAAATAATTCTTTATGGTTTATTTTCATTTTTAATTTTCTTTTCAATATTTATTGACTCTTATATTATTTCCTTTAATTTTTCTTTAATATTTGTTTAATAAATTATTTTTTGTATAATTTATTTTCATTTTGTAACATATTTATAATTTTATTAATTATTGTTTATTATGTGTTAAGTATTTATATGTACAAATATGTATTATTTTATATATTTTATGTATTTACTTTTTTTATCTATTACTTGAGAGGTAAATTTAATTTATGTTTTTATTAGTTTATATGAGGTAGTAGGTTCTCAAGATACCCTATTACACCTTTTTATAATAATATATAAACCACATAAACTATCAAGAAGACTGAATTTTTACATCCCATAACCTTTTGAAAAACGTAAATTTGATCCTAACATGGACCCTTTACCTTAACTTTTAATCATGTGGAAAAATCCACCATGAAGAGAAACCACAATGAAGGAGTTTACAAGGTTAATAATTAGCACTAACACTGACTCTATACACTTGGGTGAGGCTGCTAGGAACTAGGAATTGCAAAACATTCATTTTTTCATGTACCTTCTTTTCATGGATTGCCTAATAAAGATTCAATTTCTCTCATCAGAGATTTTTACTCTACAATCCAAACATTCTCCCTCGATGTACTCACTGAGGATCAACTCTAAATGCAGTGTTTACCCTACACCTTTAAAGATAAGGTCAAAGCATGGTTAATGTCACTTCTTCTAAGTTCCATGTACCCTGGGAGGAAATATGTAAAATGTTTATGGAAAAATTATATTCCTATCAAAAGACATGAAAGCTGAGAGATAAGATAGCCATTTTCTTTCAAATGAAGGGAGAACCTTTTTCATGAAGCATAGAATAAGTTTAAAGTTTTTCTAACTCAGTTTCCCATCATAGCTATAGAACTAATATTTCTATGATAGATCGACACAATAATATCAATCCATCATTGATAATGCTATTGGAGGAACAATGGAAGAGAAAACTACCTTAAAGACTTAAAATCTCTTTGATATATTGGGTGTTAATTCCCAACAAAAGAGCCCTAGAGTAATAAGAATCGAAAACCATAAAATAGACTCCAATATTGAAGTTCAAATGCAACTTTCCCTATTGACCAAACAAGTTACGCTTCTTACAACACATGCCACAATAAATAATGTGGTATGTGTAGTAATTTAGGATATGGTGCTAATACCTATCCTTATCAAATGGAAGCTAATGTTGGACCAAAGTAGGCCAATGTATTAGGAGATACCAACCATGAACAAGATATGACCCCAATGCTAATACCTAAAATCTTTGGTAAAGGAATCATCCCAATTTCTCATAGAGACAGAACAACCCTCCATTTGCACAAAGCTCAAACCTACTCAACTACTAATTCCACCAATAATTGCTTAAAAATTCTCCTAACAAGCCTAGTCTGGAGGACAACTTGAATTCACTCATTCAAGTTAGTAGAGACAACTAGTCAAAAACCAATTAAAGGTTGGATTCTATGGAAATTTCCATAAAAAAGATGGAAGTATAGGTGGAGTAGTAAACCGAGCACTTACAAAAGCAAGGAAAGGAATGGCTACAAGGTCAAAAAAACAAAAGAACTCAATAACAAAAATATGAAATCTCTCAAGCAACATCTCACTAAAGATAAAAAAAATAGTCCTGGATGAGAGGCAACCCATTATTACTTATTATTTCTTTAATTTATTTATATTCATTTAATAGATAATTAATTTTATTTGTTATTATTTTGTGTGATTTTAATTTATGGGTGGTTATTGGGTAATGTTATTTATTCCAATAATAAAAAAGGGGTTAACATGAAATTGAGAAAGAAAAGTTGTTTATAGTGTGTCGTGGCATGCTTTTCTTTGTTCCACATAATGACATAATTAATTTCAAACTGTCTTAATACAAAAAGGTTAATACAGAAGCTTGAAAAACAATGTGCCGTGACCTATGTACATTTTCTAAGCTAAAATACCTTTTTCTCATACGAAAATTTGATTTTTCTCACTTTTCTAAAAAAACTAATTTTTTCCTCCAAAAAAACACATAAAAACTCTTAAAAACTCCACATTTCTTCAAGTTCTCTTCAAAAACCTTTAACAATAATCACTTTCCTAACAATTTCCTACCTATCCTACACAGAAATTTTCAATTTCTTTAACAAAATCAAAATTTTCATCTTCAATAAATGGTTTTTTTAATATTCTTCATTCTATAACAATATAAGTAAGTTTTCATAACTTTTTAGAATTAACCCTTTAAATTAAATTCTCTAAAATTTGTAAAATTATTGTGGTTGTTAAGAGTTCCAAAACCCCAATTAGGACAAAGAAGGGTTAGGAAAAATATTGGATTATCTGTATTATTGTTTGGAATTTCTATGAACTCCTGAATTTTAGATTTTTTTAAAGATTAAAATGGGAGCAAAAAGAAGTATGAAAGGAAATGAGATTTCAACTTTCAAAGATTATGATAGTTCTAAGTTTTCCATTTATGAGGCAAAAGTTTGCTTTGAAAAAGCTACGAAAGTTAATAAAGGATTTATATCGAAAAGGGGGATGGAATTTCATGATGGATCTGAAGGAACTATTGATTTCATAGCAATCCTAGGATGGAAAAGGTTTGTAAGGGAACCAGAGGCTACTATTGAATCTCTTACTCAGGAATTTTACGTGAATTTTTCTGATGTTGTTGATAACCAAGTTTTAGTTACGAATGTTCTAGTTCCGTGTGGACCTAATAATATAAATTCTTACTATTATTTAGTGAATATTAGAGAAGGTGAGTATTAGAAGTATCTTAATAATGTGGATTATACAACAGTTTTAGATATCTTAACTATATAAGATGTTGAATGGATATATGCTGGTGGTAAGCATAATGGTTTGGAAGTAAAGTATTTGCATAAAATTTCAAGAATTTGTCAATACTTTGTGTTATAGGATGATGCCCACCAAACATTATAGCACTGTTGATAGAAAAAAAAGGCTATTTTACTGTATGCAATCACATTAAAATGTCAATGGATGTTGGAGATATAATTCACCAAAGAATAAAATTGTCTACAAATAATCATCATTTGGGTTTCTTTTTTCCTGACTAATAACTGCTTTATGTAAAAAAGCGAAAGTACCCCATTCAAAAGGTGAGGTTGTTATACAACCTAGTGAATTATTAAATATGCCATGTTTTAATGAACCCACCTCTAGTATGAATATTGTTCCAAATGAAAAAAGAGCAATTCCTCTATTAAGATTGTCTATGAAAAAAGTATTTCATAATTTTGGTGAAAGAATGAGCTATATAAAAGAATACCAATACGCCTATTTTACCTAACAAGATGCATTCCTAAATCAACAGAATCGTGAATAAGTGGAACATAATCAGTTAATGAATGAAATGAACTTATTGCAATTAAGTCATCTCATAGTGGATACAAGTCACTTAACAACACCCAAGTATCCTCATTATGCTTTCACTTTTATACTACCAAAAAGATCATAACAACAACTACCTAAAGATTAAGGTCTAGATGATATTGAGGAGGAGCTCTAAATTGAATCCAAAATTTTATTATTTTTTATGTATTTTTTATTTTATTTGTTATTGTTTTTAGATATTGTATTGGTTTTTATTTTATGTTAATTGATTTATTTTGTTTCCTATTTTATAAACATTATTAGAATTGTTAAATTTTATAACCAATAGTTGAAATTTGTGAGAAGTAGATAGTATTCTTTCTGTGAAATATATTTATTTTTGGATCAATGGATGCACTTGCAATTCTATATCAACTCTTCAACAAGATAATCAAATGGGCAACTTTTCTTTCCATTACTCTTTATTTTTAATTTACAATTATTACATTGATGGTAGTATAAGTTTAGGGTTGAATGGAGGAAAAGTTAAATTATAAAATTATGCTTAAATTGAAATTTTTATATGTTCACATTTTTACTTTTATTTGTTTTTATTAAATTAGGAATTTTTGATATTTTTAAAAGAAAATTACAAAATTATCATGTCTTTTAAATTAATTTAAGAAAATCATTAAGTCTTTGCATTGTTAGATTAATTTTAAAAATATTTCATAAAAAAATATGATAATTAGTTATTTTTTGTCATAATTAGTATTTCATAATAAAATATTTAAATTGTAATGAACCTATAATTGGCATTTAGGAATCAAATAGTGCAAACTATCTTGTGAAAATATATTTTGAGTCATTATCTTTTTATTCTGAATTATGATATTCTTTCTACTCTTTTAAACACTCATGCTATCAATTATAATTGCTAGATGTTCTCTACAGGTCTTTGCATTAAATTTTAGGATTTTTACATTTAATAGAGTGTCATATATTTATTTTTTATTACTTAAATGAAACAAGTTAAGTGGAAATTGAAAGTATATGTCATTCTCTTCATTCTTGCCTGACCTTTAAATATATATATATATATATATATATAGGGTTGCCTAAACCAATAAAAGAAAAACCACCAATTAGTCACTCACTTTATCATACAATATATGTATAATCTATATATGAGTCATTTCTCTAAAACAAATATCGCTGAAAAAAGATAGAGATAAAAATAGAGACAGAAAAATTAATAGTATAAACTAAATACTTGATCCATTATACTACAAAGTTGTGACAATTGGTTAAATACAAAAGAAATAAATATAGGAAATAATTCTTCAATAAGTTGTTTGCATTTTTTTCATCTCCTAAAGGTATATTACTTGAAATTTTTATTTGATGAATTTGATTGATATAAGAAAGTAGTATTTGATTTCTTTATAAAATCTTTTCATTTGATTCTTTTCATGAGATTAATATGATGCACCACTTTGAGCTTTTTATTCTTTGTATATATGTGAACTGATTAGTTTATTTCTATACATAAACTTTATTTGCATATACCTTTGAATGAGTACTTAAACCAATAGGAACAATATTATTGAGAGTATGCCTTGTTAGGATAGAATCGAAGCGAATTCAGATTCCTTATATTGAGATTGGTAAATTAATATTGATATATTTTTTATTTTAATATGAAAGTGATTTTCAACTAATTATTATAATAAATCATGAATATTTAGAAAGCTAAAATAATTTGTATTATAGATTTAGTTATAGACTTGGAAGTGTTTAAAAATAATGAGAAACTTTATTCCTTTATTATTCTTTTTTATTTTGTTATTCTTTTTACTTTAATATCTTTTCACTTTGTTTTAAATTTTATTTATTTATGTGCTGTGTATTTTGTTTTTTATTTATATTTAATTTTTTGTATTTTAAATTTAATGTTTGTGGGTATCATATCTGAAAACTCTAACAAGACTAAACTCATCCACTTGGTCAACCTAGGGTTCAAAGGCTTGTCACATACACTAAATGTAACCATGTCAATCTACGTAACTGATTTAGGATAGTTTAATTTTTTTTCTAGTTTTTGTTTTTAAATATTTTCCATTCTTGCTAAGACACTAAAAAGAAGCTGGTTGGGGTTGTAATAAGTAGGGGTGTCCATAAACCGGACCAGACCGGACCAAATCGTAAAACCGAACCAAACCAAATTGTAAAACCAGACCGGATTGAACTGGACCGAACGGTTTTACAAATCAAACGGTCCGGTCTAGTTTGTACTAATTTTAAACCGTTCGAATCGGACCGGATCGGTTTAATAATATATTAAAAATTTCACATTATTCTTCATTAAATGTATAAAAAATTGAACTAAATTGGACCGAACCATTTTATAAACCAAACGGTCCGATTCGGTTTGAGTAATATAAACGGTCTGGTCTGGTCCAGTCCGAGTAATATAAAAGATTCGGTCCAGTTAAATTTTTTTAACCAAAACCGGACCGGACCGGATCGTTGGACACCCTTAGTAATAAGTGCTCAAAAGCACTTAATAAATCGTGATTTTATGCATGTTAAATGATTAAATAGTTGTATTTTTTCATCATTTTAAATAAATTTATCTTTTCAAAAGCGATGGTATATTTTTTTCCAAGTATTTCTTGTGTTTAAATGATTCATCTTGAATAAATATATCTAAAAACACTGTTTACAACTTGGAAGATTAAAAAGATAATATATGTAAAAAAAATCATATGCTTTAAAACTTTAAAAAAGAAATACAAGAAAAGGGTTCCAAGTGATGTATAACAGAGGATGCCACGGGGTGAAAGTTTTGTGTGTCGTTGTGCGAGGTAATAGGACTGACATCAATGCATCCTAAATATAATGCGGGCTATAGTGTGAAAAAGTTGTATGCCACAAAATGAATGTAATGGATCGAGCCAAAATTGTGTACAACATATGTATGCCGCAGTGTGAAACAATTGTATGCTGTGGCACCAGTCTAAGAATCAATAATTCTCTCCTTTCCTCCACCTCTAAAAAGAACCTTATTTCATTGTAATCTATATCTCCCATCCTTCTCATTTCTTTCATTTGTTAGTATTTTCATCTTTTTAGCTTTTTTCTTTTAGTAGTTTAAAGTTCTTCTCTTAATTAAGTGTTGAATAAATTTAGTTTATGTAATAGTTTATAGTTTCAATTCAATAAACAATGCGGTAATTTAGTTTAGAGCTTTTCTAGAACATAAGTTATTCTAAGAATTCTATTGAGGTATATTTAAATGTATTCCTTATAGATTATCTAAGTGTTGTTTTGCATGCTATATGTTTAATTTATTGATCATTTATTAAACTAAGCATGTCAAGCTATAAATAATGTGTGATATTAGTAATGCTTTTGTGCTTGTGAAATATTGAAGTGGATTAAACATTTGTATAAAATGAATTAAGTTCTATTTCTTTATCAAGATTAAAACGATGTTTGTAAAAGAATATAGATTGACGAAGTATTTTTCATAATAAATAAGAGAGTTAGCTTTAGGATTTAAATTATCTAACTCTTATTTAGAGTTATACTCAAGGATATTAGATTATTACAATCTAAATCTATTTTGTGGCATGCTCTATTTCAAATATTTTTATAAAAATTATTATTGAAAGATATATTTACAACATATTTTTCATAGTTGTTCTAAATCTGAAAGTTAGTTCCAGATTTTTAAATCGTAAACCTAATTTAGACACCCGATGAAAGTCTAAATTGATAACCCTGCTAAAAGCATCAACTAAATGATTTATTAATTCCTTATAAATAAAGAAAAAATCAGTCAATTATCAATTATTTAATCCTACCAAAAGACTTTAGTTGATAATTGATTAACAAAAGAATCTGATCCCTGCCTTAGGATATTTTATTATTAAAAAAGGGAGAATCAATAATCTTAGTTCATATTCTTAATAATCTACTTAATATTAAACAAACATAATTAACTAGTTAATGTATCCTACAAATTCTCCATGACATAATAAATTTTAAATTTCCCAACATGGTTATTCAATCTATCTTTATTTTTATGTATGCAACAATTTTGTGCATCAAATATCTTCCATCAAAGAAATATGTATTTTCATCTTGGGGAATGTCTCCAAATTTTCAATTTCATGATTCTACTTCGTTTAACTATCAAACCTATTGGGAAAATATAAAGCAAACTCATTAATAATAAAGAGAGGTTTTGGTACTAATTTTGGTTCCACAATGGATTTTTATGGGCTGATGGTCCTTTCTTCTATATTTATCCCTTCTCCAAATATATCATTCGTAAGGACGTTTTGGAGCTCTTCTAGTTTATTACCATTTTCCATAGTAATGGAACTGATAATCTATTTATGTTTAGCATTTGTTTGGGAGGAGAGTTCGAAAAAAGCATGTGCTTCCATTCTTTCCACAACTACTATTGCTTAGTTAATTTATATCTCAAGATTTCTCCTTATAATTTTTCATTTCTGCTGAAATTTCAAAGTGTAAGCAACTAAATAATTTACTAAGTGCTTAAAAGACTAACCTTGAGAAGTTGGAGTATGTTGTTGTATTGAGAATGTGAAATAAGGTGTGATTTTGAACTCTTATGCTGGATTTCTCCTTGAAATTTGTTATTCTTGTTCAAATTTACTAAATCTTCAATAGAGTTACCTTGAGAGGTTAGAGTGAGTTGTTGTATTAGGAATGGAAAGGTAGGAATGATGTTGAAATCAACTATTGTATTTCTATATGAATAGCTCGGGCATTGATGATCTCACCATCTTGAATTGTACATGTTAGAATTATGGATCATACCTAAGCCTCTAGCTTTCAAACCCACCCATAGCATGACTGTAGTCCTAATTATCTTATTGATTCTCAATGTATGGTGCTTAAAACACATTGTATGTACGGGATGCTACACCCATGTGTGTACATTTTTCCCTAACATTCAACACTTTAAAAAATTAGTTGAGAGAAAAGGGGAATAATAAAAAAATAATGAAATAAATAGAACTAAACCTAAACCTAAACCTAAAAATAAAAACAATGAAGAAAAGATTAAAACCAATTAAAGTTAGAAAAAACTAGCAATTATTAGTAAAACTGTTAAATCAATCCTAAGCAATGAGACCAAAAACTTAACACGATTGAGAACACGGAAGTATATATGATCATGTCCAAGTGATCATTAATTTAAGAATAAGGGTTATCATACCCATGTGGATTGGTAACAATTTCTACTACTTCTTATTAGTTCATTAGTGTGTTAATTAAAACTAGTAAATTGAGAGTTTTGATTGTTTTTGAAGTAAATAACATAAAGTAATAAAATAGATTGCACAAGAATTACGAGAGGTATGTGATTATTGGACTATCCTTACTACTTCCTTACAATTTTATTAACTATGAATGAAAATTAGTTTCTTAAGTTCTAAATCACTTACATAATTGAAAATCATTCTTGAATTCTTAACTTTAGTTATAGAAGTCCAAGTCCACTTAAGACTTTACATCTTTTCTTACCTTGTAATTGATTCAAAATATCATTATAAATTAACATAAATCCTGAACAACCTAGATATCCATGCACTAGATTTAATTCATTCAATGCATTAAGATTTGAAAAAGTGATAACTAAACTATGAAAGATTATAATAATCATTTAACATTTAACGTTGCGTTCAACCCTACTTATGACAATAGTCATAAGGTATAAGTGATTACATAACAACATCTTAAACTTGATCATCCTAATTCATAACATTCATATTCATGGCATTTAAATATAGAATTGAAAACATCAAGAATCAAAAATTGAAATTAAAATTATTCATAACATTAAATTAAGTAAATTATAGTCTAGGGATTGAGATTACCCATAATAACATTAGAAGTTTTGCTAGATGTGAAATCATAATCATGAAAACTAAATAAAGAAATATTAAAAACCAGCTTATGAAAATCATCAATCTTTTCTTCAAAATCTCCTCCAAAATTTGCCCAAGATGTGATCTTTGATCTCTCTTATTTCTTTTTTCAATTGTTATTCTTAGATGACTCCTTAGGTTTTTTATATAGTGAATTTCGGTGCCTAATTCAAGTTGGATTAGAATTTAATTGATCCAATTGTCAAGATTAAAAGTTAGTATTAAAAAATGCAAGATTTTTCTACAAATTAGATGTATTGAATGATTGAGAGATTTTCTCGATTGATTGATACCTTTTTCTCGATCAATCATGCATGTACAATTTAAAATAGGAAAGTGCTTGATTGAAAATTGATCAATCAACCTATGGCCAATGAATCAAGTCCTTTTTAGATCTATCAAATCATACTTGTCTTTCTTGTCCTAACTCTTTGATCGATGATCTATCAATAGACTATTATATTGTTGCTCTAATTATATGTTTTTGCCTCTTTATACTAATTTCATCCCTAAAGGTATAACACAGAATAAACATATAAATTACATGAGTAATACTAATTTATTCTAAATATGTGGGAATTTGGGCACAAATATATGTATTAAATGGTCACGATCAACTAGCTTGACTTTTTTTCTTTTGGGATGCCCACAACATCAAAGAACTATTCCACCTTTGAGATCCAATTAAGGAGATCTTCCATATTCATGTTGTCGTAGAAAATTGAAAGGTTAACTTTGGGAAGATAATCTTATGGTTCTTGGTCTCTTTGGTGATGCCCTCTCTTAGCCCCACCGATAAACTATTCTTCTTCTTGAACTTTATAAATGGAATTATCGATAAGGGTAGCATGCCTTCTTGGTGCCATTTTCCTAACAACTCTTCTTGGGGGTATTGGATCAACAAGTCTTCTTGGAGGTAATATTTCAACTTATCTTTTGAGAGGTATTGGTTTGATTCTATCTTTTGATGCACCATCTACTTCTTAGGCTTGAGGTCTATTTATGTTGTCAGTTTGACCCCTTCTCAATACTAGTTTAGAAATGGTTATAATAAGCTCCTCCATTTTTTGTTGCATCTCTTCACAAAATTATTGAAATTCTTTTCATATCATTTGATTATACTCTTCCATTTTCACAAGATAAGCCTTACTCTGATAACACCTGACGCATGACGGAAGCACAAGTACACCAATAATATCGAAGCACTTAGGAAATAAGAAATGTGTGAACAAAATTTAAACTAACTAACTCAATGTCTGGCAAGAGATCCTCGTATTTATTCAATAAAACAAACACAAGGAAACTATTATCTAAGCAAGCATTCTAGAAAATCTAGAATAGTACAAGCCTAGTAATATTCCTCAACCAAACGAGCACTCTAGCAGCTCTAAAGTAAAACTAGCTTAGCTTTATTTTCTATATTTAGATGAGCACTCTAGCAATTCTCTAACAAAACAAGCATAAAGATATTCATATATATCACAGAAATGAAGACTTCAACTTCCAAATGGAAGAAACAAGAATTATTCTTAAGATGTTAGGAATAAGAGAAAAAAGAAAGAAAATAACTTCTTTGATATTTAGTAATATATTTATTTTCTAGGATGCTTCATACATACAAATATTTATAGTCCAAAAATCCCGAGAGTGATTCATAAAAACTTTATGTGTAATTCTAGTAAAACAACAAAAAAAAAAGTTTTTCTTGTTTCTACCCACATTAGTTTAGGCAAAGATTGATGACAAGAAGAATACTCCCGAGGAGGTGAAAATCTAGTTTATGAATAGGATGGTACCTCATATGGTTGATGATCAAATTGCATATCAAGTGTCTTCACTAAGTATTGGTAGCACGACAATTCTTATTGAAGTTTTGAGGAACGAAAACGTTCACTCAAGGTTGGCATTTACTATTAGTTGTAGTACTGATGTGGAAAAACCAACAAATGAATTTGTTATGGATGGCTCATAGGATAGTGTAGATGATGTTATGGAATGGGCCAAGGTGGTGGTAGTGGTAGCATAATTCGGTGATGTTGTCTCAAAGAAATCTATCATAAGTACAATTTATGAGGGGATGATTCTAGTTACATCTACAACTCATTATTAAATACATACCACATGTTTTTATAAGCCTTAAATATAACAAAAATTTGTAACTCTTACTAATAAACAATTTTTAAATGTGTATTATACAAATAACAAAAAACAATTGTATTTTCCAAATTATCTTTAAAATGACAAAAATAATATAAAATCAATAAATAATAAAAATATAAACACAAGATATTTTTGGATTTTTTCACAAGAAATGATAATTAACAAAAAGAAATTTGAAAAAAATACAAAAAAACAAATTAAATTTTAAGGAATAAGATAGATTCAACGAAGCAACCTTTTCAAGAGTAAAAAAATATTTTAACAAAAATATATAGTTTATTATGCGATAAATAATAAAGAAATAAGTATTACTATTACATATGTAAAAGAAAAGTATAATATGCTATTAATTGACAAAGAAATTATTATGAAAAAGCTATCAAAACCCCTTAGTAAGATAAAAGAAAATTTGAATACATTCATTTAGGAAGAATCCAAATATTAATAAAAGTACTTTTTAGATAAGGAAATGATATACCAATAAAGCTATCACTACTAGATAACAGAATAATAAATCAAAAAGATATTTTATGAGGAATGATCCATGAAATTTTAGGATACCAAAAATTAAAATTCACAATATATCCTAGGTTTTCTATTAATATTAATGATTAAACTAAATATTAAGTTTAACTTATGAGTTTGAACGAAATGATTTAATAAAAGAAGGAAATCATACATTTTCAGTATAATACATATTAGGTGATCACCAAACAAATTGTGTGTGCAATAAATAAGCAAGTATACATATCGTAACAAGTAATATAATGATAAATAAAGATCGTTCCCACGGAGATTATTTTTTTTAGAAACTAATTTTTTAAACTAAAAATAATAAAAATCAATTTATTTTGGTGTTTTTATATCTTAAGAAAGCAAAATTAAAATAACTAAAAGTAAATAGCAATAATTAATTAAATCAAATTTTGTGACTAAAAAGATATATGAGAAAATATCTAAGAATACTTAATCCCTCAATTTTTTAAACATGCGAATCACTAAAATCCCCCCAATATAATATCAATTAATTACATGATCAATTAAATCTAACCTAGCATGTACTCCTCTCTCAAGTAAACTACACACCATATAGTAATTAATTTAATCACACTCTCATGCCAATGAAATTGCATACTACTCATTAAGTTCATCAATTATGGATCACATACATAAGAATCATACATCTCTGCCTAGAAACTATGCATGTTATTTAATCAAGACAAACAATTAAATAATTTTCACAAATCTATTTAATTGTCTCTATAGATAAATTGTTGGTCAAACAATTAATAGCATAAAAATCACATTAAATAATATAATTAAATTAATATTATAATTGAGAAAAAAAATATTAGATCATCACATGTTGAAAATTGGGTTCATAAGATCCCTAGATTAATAAATTAATTACACATAATTCTTTTCATAAAGCTTATATTTTTCATAAATGAAGACATAAAATTAATAAAGAAAAAAGTAAAAAAAGAAATACAATCAATATCATGAATTGTCTAATTAATTTCTTCTTGAATCTCCATCAAAATTGTATCGTTTCTTGAATTTTTCTCTCTTTTTAGCTCTAAAAACTGACCAAAATTATGCTAATGAAGGCAAATTAGGGTCTATGGAGTGATTAGGGGCTTAAATAAAGCTCAGGTGCAATTTGGACCGTCCGATCAGCTTCAAATCAAGAGCTACGATCAAAACAAGCAAAATTGACAATTTTAGCCAATCACAACGTAACACGTGTCATCAGAAGTTCATTGGGTGAATCAAAGAGCGACGCGTGGCAGGGGAGACCGGTCAGAGTCAACATTTGCCGAGTCATCACCAGGTGGCGCAATGTAATTCGCAAGAACAGATGATGTGGCTCACATGTGGAACGTTTCGAGCAATAGCGTGGTGACACGTGTCATAACGCATTAACTGATTTTTGAACTCGGATTGAACTTCGTGCTGACACATGGCACGTGTTTCTCCTCCTCACACGCAGTGTAACATGATTCGCTCTATGTGCTTACATGGTGTCTATGTGGTTTGCTCAGTCAGCTCCTATGCTTACGTGGCATGCCACATGGTAGCTTCTGATTGGTCCTGCGTTAAAAATCTCAAAAACTTCCAAAAATTATATTTTCACCCCTTTTCACTAAAAACGTTTATATTTTATTTTTTTTATCCACAAAAATACTATTTATAAATAAAACAAGTAAATATTAAGTGAAAAAGTGTGCTAGGAACTCTATTTTCATAGAGTTATCACACCACTAAACTTAAATCTTTGCTTGTCCTCAAGTAAAGCTAAGTATAACTAAATAAAATAATTTGGGTAGTATATTCATAAATATATTTCTATTTGTACATGCATATTTCACAAAACATTTCCCTCTCAAAAGTCATACAAGTCTATGATAAAGCAGTTCTCATATTCATCAATCAATGTTCCATCAATACAAGGATATACAAGGTTTTTGAAAAATTAATTTGTGTGTGTGTGCTGCACATGATATCGTCCAATGCACTCATGAAATCAACTTATATGAGCATGATAATCAATTAAATCTTAGAACAAGTCTCATAAGTCAATTTTTCACATCCCTCTCCATTAATATAAATATGCACTTAGCTCAAGATCAATAAGGACTTTACATGTTTGTAATGTAAGGCTTAGGTGGGGGGTCGATAGATGTAGATATTTTAGGGTCTTTCCACACCTTTGGTTTTTTTATCATGCACTTTTTAACTGCAATTGAGTTTTTACTTGATATTTTAGTGCACCCATTTTCACATTGTTTTCATATATTTTTTTTATTCCATATCGTTTTTCTCTTCTTATTTTTTCTCTCTCTTTTTTTGTTACTTCACAACACCGCCAAACTTATTTTCAATTCTATTTTCTTTTTCTTTAAAGGGATACTTGTGTTGTGAGTATTGCTTTTTTTTTTTTACGGGGTGCATTACATTTCACCTTACTCTAAAGCATACACATGATTACATCTTTTTTTTCTTTTCATATAAGCTAAAGGTGTAAGGGTAAAGGTAATACTTATTAGTTAGGCATTAAATGTGGCTTACAGATATGAAAGGTTCTTTGTTAAGCTCAAATAGGTGACTAAAGATATTAATAATGGTTAGCTTGAAAGGGTCAATCGATCCAAATAAGGCCTAAATCATTTCTCTTGCTAAATACTATTTAGGATTTCGCCTCAGGAGATGATCAAATAGATTCTAAAACTTGGTAGATCTAACTAACTCGCATAACTCACTACAATTTTTTTCTCAATAAGCACACCAAAATCAATCATGAACATATGCATAAAAGTTGAATCAATTCAATCAAAACTAACAAGCATATCACATTATTAATGTAAATATCTTAACAAATATGTTACATTCCTTATCCTAGTCATGACAACCAATTTTTATCATGGAGTTCATATGTTTTATATCAAGCATGCGTGCATTTAGTTTTCATATATTTATTAATTTCTACCCAAATCATGATTAAAAACAACCTAAAAATTAAAAACAAATTCCCTAAAAATTAAAAATGCATACTAAATACTAATGTAGAGAATAAAGTTCCCTCCCCCAAACTTAAATTACACATTGTCCCCAATGTGCACATATAAATATGAAAAGGTCAAAGAAAAGAAAACTCCCTTAGTCATGGCACACCACATGTGTCATAGAAATGCTCATTCTTGTTGTGTCATTGCTCTACCCATTTATTCACCTATAAAACAAAAACAATGAAAATATATGTAAAATAATGTCTGGTTGCCTCCCAACAGTATCACGTTTAACGTCCTTGACTAGACGATCATATCAAGTCCTAAGGTGTATCCACTAGGGTTATCACAAGTGTTTCATTTGTTACTTGATCTTCATAATAGTGCTTCACCCTAAGCCCATTAACCATAAATCGCTCTTTATCTTTATTTTCTAATTCAATGGCTCTATGGTTGGTTACCTTAGTGATGATGAATGGTCCTGACCATCTACTCTTTAATTTTCCTGGAAACGATTTGAGTCTTGAGTTGTACAGTAACACTTTTAGACCTGATTCAAAGATATGGTGCACAATTTTTTTATCATGCCATCGTTTTGTCTTTTCTTTGTAAAGCTTGGAATTTTCATAAGCATTCCACCGTAATTCATCCAATTCATTTATTTGAAGCATTCTTTTCTCACCAGTTGCATCTATGGACATATTCAACAGTTTCAATGCCCAATATGCTTTATGTTCCAATTCTAATGGTAAGTGACAAGCCTTTTCATAAACTAGCTTATATGGGGTGGTACTTGATGAGTGCTCAAAAAGCACTAAAATTACCATGATTTTATGCACATTAATTGATTAAAAATATATATATTTATATGTTCTATCATATATTTATATAAATTTTTCTTTTTCGGAATCACGGGTATTTTACCTGCCTTCCGTGCATGCCCCTGCATGCCCAGCTGCCCTCCGCGCACGCCGCTGCCATTTCGCCCCATTTTTGCACGCAGCCGCCCCTATGACGTCATGCTGACGTCAGCAATTACCACTCTGCGTTTTCACAATTTTTTAACATTTTTTCACTCACTTTTTCTCCCCATCCTCACCTATAAATACCCCCCCTTCTCTTCACTTCTAAACACACCTCAAAACACATTCTCTTCTCTCTTTCTTTCTCTCTTTTCTTAGATTTTTTAGTTTTTCTTAGTTTTTAGCTTTTCGTAATTAGTTTTACTTAGTTTTAGAGTTCTTCCCATTTTTTGGGAAGAACTAGTTATGTTTTTGTAATTTATTAGCTTTTGATTCAATAAATGAGAGTGCAAATTCCGCTTGGAGGTTTTCCAGCAATGGGAATAGCATCAAAGTTCTGTAAGGATTTTATTTTCATTACAGTTATTTTTTATGTTTTATTCTTACATGTTATATTTAATTTGTCTGTGATTAAATTTAACTCTGCTGGCTATTAGTAAACATGATGTAATAATAACGTTGTTATGCTTGCGAAATATTAAATAGGTGAAAATCTCTAAAATGAATTGATTTTGTTTTTATTCAAGATTTTATATTAAGAATGTTAGAGAGAAATATATTATTTTTCATTACAAACTTAAACCTGAAAATTAGATTTTAAGGTTTAGTTATCTAGTCTGATTTAGATTAGTGCTCTTTTATTTGTTGGTACAATCACCCGGTAGTTAGAGTGAAGCTCTATTTCAAAAGTTTTTATAAGAAGTATTATCTGAAAATGTATTGACAACATGTTTTGAGTAGTGGTTTAAAACTTGAAAGTTAGTGCTCGGATAACTAAATTCTTAGGTTTAATTTGGACACCTTGAATAAAGTTTAAACTGTCTAACCCCACCAAAGGTGGCATTTAAATGGTTTATTTTCAATCTCTTAGAAAAAGGAATTAATTTAATTAAGCAAATTAGTTATCAACCCCACCCATAGGTGTTAATTGATTTGTTTAGTTAACAAAGAATATCTAACCCCACCAAAGGTGGTATTCATATAAAAAAGGGAGAATCAATAAATATCAATTCATATCTTTAATAACCTAAATAATATGAGCAAGCATAATTAACTTAGTTATTATATCCATAAATACTCCACTATTATAAAAGATAAAATTTGCATAAATATTTTTTGAATCTATGTTTATTTTTATGTATGTAGATTAAAACACAAAAACCCAAAATATTGTGACAGGATGTTTAGGATTTAATTTCGTTTTTAAAAGTTTGAATAATAAATTAAAAACCACATACATTCCTTCCTTAGATCGACCTTTATGAGTATACTTATCATTTTCTATGAAATTATTCGTGCACTTGCGAGAGTTTTACAAATATTAAAACCAAAGCATTGGCAAGAATCCGTGATTCCGAAAAAGACAATATTATATAAATATATGATAAACATATAAATATATATATTTAATCAATTAATGTGCATAAAATCATGGTAATTTTAATGCTTTTTGAGCACTCATCACAACCCCTAACCAGCTTCTTGCTAGTCCCTTAGCAAGAGAAGCGATAAAAACTAAAAATTAAACTATCCTAAATCACTTCCGTTGATTGACATGTTGCAGTTAGCCTATGCAAGAAGCCTTTAAACCCCTAGGTTGCCCTAGTGGACGAGTTTGAGTCTCATGAGGGTTTTCAGTAATGATACCCACAAACATTAAACTAAATGTAAAAATTAAAAGAAATAATAAAAACAAACAACTCAAAAACCAAAATTACAACAAAATCAAAAATTAAATTTTAAGAATAAAAGAAAACAACATATCACAAAAATGTCTCATACTTTTTAATCTCTTTTAAGATCATAATTAAAATCTCAAGCATAAGTTATTTTAATCTCTTTAAACAATCATGATTTATTATAATAATTAGTCAAAAATCATTTTCATATTTCATATAAAAAATGTATCAATTTAATTTTACCCAATTTCAGTGTCATGAATCCGAATTCGCTTCGACTCTATTCCTTACAAGTCAATACTCTCAAAACACCGAATCTTATGGGTTCAAACACTCATACTAATTTATATGCGAAAGAGCTTATGTATAGAAATGAACTAATATGTTCGCATATGTATAAATAATAAAGGCTCAAAGTGTTATTTTAACATTGATCTCATGAAAGGAATCGAATGTATAAATTATAAAGATATCATATATAAAAATTATTTTCATGCATAAATAAAACTCATTAAGAAAGAATTTCAAGATATATTCTTTTTATAAATGAAGAAATTGCAATGACTTTTTAGGGAATTACTTCCTATATCTTTCTTTTGTAATTAACATGTACTCACAACTTTGTAGGCAATGTGGGTCATAGTATGTAGATTATACTATATATTCTTTACCTCTCCATTTTTTTATTTTTTTTAGAGAGTAAACCCATGTATAGATTGTACATTTTTTTGGATTTTGGTGAGTGGTTAATTTTGTGGCTTTTCTGTTTGATTTTGGTTTAGGCAACCCCAGATATGTCATTTTTTTTGTAGCAGTCATGCATGAATGAGATATAAGCATATACTATCAATTTCTACTCAAATCATTTAATCTAAGCAAAAATAATAATAAAAAATATATATGATACTCTATTAAGATGAGAAAAAATGCATAAATTCAATGCTAATACCTATATAGATCATCTAAAAATTTGAATAAATAAGAAATGTGTTTGGAGTAGAAAAAATTTATATTTCACTCTGAATAAAAGAAATTAGGCTCAAATTATATCTCACAAGGGTAGTCTCCACTAAAATAAATTTCTAAACACTGATTTTGGGTTTAATATAATTTCCACATTTTATCAAGAAATACTAGTTATGACAAAAACTAACTAATTATCAAAAATAATTACAAAATATTTCATGATATGTTTTCAAAAATTAATCTAACAGTACAAAAGACTTAACTATTTACTTAAATTTAATTTAAAGAAATGATTAATTTTTGTGAGAAAATATTTTGTTTTAATAATTTTTTTTTATTTCAAAAATTACTAAATCACACAAAACAAAAATAAAACCAAACACAAAAAATGAAAACGTGAACATAAAAAAGAAAAAAACTTGATGAGCGAAAACCGACATCGCCGATTCTACCAATACTTTGGTTTTATATTTATAAAACTCTCGCAAGTGCACGAATCATTTCGTAAAAAATGATAAGTATACTCCCAAGGTCGATCTAAGGAAGGAATGTATATGGTTTTTAATTTATTATTCAAACTTTTAAAAACGAAATTAAATCCTAAATATCTTGTCACGATATTTTGGGTTTTGTGTTTTTAATCTACTTACATAAAAATAAACATAGATTCAATAAACATTTATGCAAATTTTATCATTTATAATGGTGGAGTATTTACGGATATAATAACTAAGTTAATTATGCTTGCTCATATTATTTAGGTTATTAAAGATATGAATTTATATTTATTAATTCTCTCTTTTTTGTATGGATACCACCTTTGGTCGGGTTAGATATTCTTTGTTAACTAAACAAATCAATTAACACCTATGGGTGGGGTTGATAACTAATTTGGTTAATTAAATTAATTCCTTTTTCTAAGAGATTGAAAATGAACCATTTAAATGTCACCTTTGCTGGGGTTAGACAGTTTAAACTCTATTAAAGGTGTCCAAATTAAACCTAAGAATTTAGTTATCCGAGTACTAACTTTCAAGTTTTAAATCCACTACTCAAAACATGTTGTCAATACATTTTCAGATAATACTTCTTATAAAAACTTTTGAAATAGAGCTTCACTCTAACTACCGGGTGATTGTACCAACAAATAAAAGAGCACTAATCTAAATCAGACTAGATAACTAAACCTTAAAATCTAATTTTCAGGTTTAAGTTTGTAATGAAAAATAATATATTTCTCTCTAACATTCTTAATATAAAATCTTGAATAAAAACAAAATCATTCATTTTAGAGATTTTCACCTATTTAATATTTCGCAAGCATAACAACGTTATTATTACATCATGTTTACTAATAGCCAGCAGAGTTAAATTTAATCACAGACAAATTAAATATAACATGTAAGAATAAAACATAAAAAATAACTGCAATGAAAATAAAATCCTTACAGAACTTCGATGCTATTCCCGTTGCTGAAAAACCTCCAAGCGGAATTTACACTCCCATTTATTGAATCAAAAAGCTAATAAATTACAAAAACATAACTAGTTCTTCCCAAAAAGGGAAGAACTCTAAAACTAAGAGAAATTAACTAAGAAAAGCTAAAAACTAAGAAAACTAAATAAACTAAATAAAATCTAAGAAAAGAGAGAAAGAAAGAGAGAAGAGAATGTGTTTTGAGGTGTGTTTAGAAGTGAAGAGAAGGGGGTATTTATAGGTGAGGATAGGGAGAAAAAGTGAGTGAAAAAATGTTAAAAAATTGTGAAAACACGGAGTGGTAATTGGTGACATCATTGATGATGTCATAGGGCGGATGCGCGTGAAAATGGGGCGAAATGGCAGCGGCCGCGGAAGGCAGGTGTTACGCGCACGGGAGCGCATGGAACTGGAGGCAGGCGTGCGCGGGAGTGGGAAGCAGCGCACGCGAGAGCCGGAACAGTGCCCTGGGGGGCACACGGATCTGGAGCAAGGCACGCGCGGGACTCGGCGTGGCTAGGCGGCACAATGGCACGATTTTCTCCTTTTTGACCCATTTTGTCCAATTTTTCCTTATTTGTTGACCTTTCCCCATTTATTTATTAATATATTTGTGATGTATTGCTTCTAGTATTCCTCTTTGAGTCTTTAAGTTACGTTTTTAAGCAAAAATATCTGACAAATAATAAAAATACGTGTGATTCCGAAAAAGACAAATTTATATAAATATATGATAAAACATA
Source organism: Hippophae tibetana (assembly GCA_037013495.1). Classification (NCBI taxonomy): domain Eukaryota; kingdom Viridiplantae; phylum Streptophyta; class Magnoliopsida; order Rosales; family Elaeagnaceae; genus Hippophae; species Hippophae tibetana. The sequence continues at coordinate 38,279,792 of CM072803.1, forward strand.
TAAATATATATATTTTTAATCAATTAATGTGCATAAAATCATGGTAATTTTAGTGCTTTTTGAGCACTCATCAGTACCAATTGGTGTTTTAAATGCAGTTCTGTACGCCCATAAAGCATCATCCAACTTAGATGACCAATCCTTTCTAGAGATGTTCACAGTTTTCTCCAAAATTCTTTTTACTTCTCTATTAGATACTTCTACTTGCCCACTTGTTTGGGGATGGTAAGGGGTAGACATTTTATGCTTAATCCCATACTTAGACAATAAGGAATTAAATGCTTTCTTGCATAAGTGACTTCCTCCATCACTAATAATGATCCTAGGAGTTCCAAACCTAGTTAAAATACTTTTCTTCAAAAATTTCATGACAACTTTTGCATCACATTTGTTGCTAGCAATGGCTTCTACCCACTTTGACATGTAATCCACTCCTACGAGTATGTATTGGTTGCCAAATGATGGAGGAAATGGTCCTATAAAGTCAATGCCTCACACATCAAACAATTCCACTTGAAGTATACTGTTCAGAGGCATTTAATCTCTTTTTGAAATATTACCTATCCTTTGACATCTATCACATATCTTTACATAATTGTAAGCCTCTTTAAATAGTGTAGGCCAAAAATAATCGGATTGAAGTACTTTAGCTACTGTTTTTGAGCTCCCAAAGTGACCTCCATAGTCTGAGTTATGGCAATGGTAAAGGATACTTTCAACTTCATCATTAGGGACACACCTCCTCAAAATACCACCACCACATTCTTTATAGAGGTAAGGGTCATCCCAAAAATACTATTGAATGTCATGGAAAAACTTCTTCTTTTGTTGCCATGTGAGGTTCAGTGGAAGAACGTTGGCGGCAAGAAAATTTGCAATGTCTCCATACCATGGAACTTCTGTTTGAGCTATAGAAAATAGTTGCTCATCTCGGAAAGATTCCCCAATTACCATATTATCATCCATTTTTGCTCCTTTCTCTAGTCTAGATAGATGGTCTACTACCTAATTTTCTGTTCCTTTTTTTATCACGAATTTCCAAGTCGAATTCTTGTAGAGGGAGCACCCATCTTATCAATCTTGGTTTTGCATCCTTCTTCATCATGAGATACTTTATTGCAGAATGATCTGTGTAAATAGTCACTTTGATGCCAACCAAATAAGATCTGAATTTCTCAAAGGCATATACAATGGCTAGGAGCTCTTTCTCTATAGTAGCATAATTCATTTGGGCCTCATTTAGTGTCTTGCTTTCATAGTATATAGCATAAAAACTTTTGTCCCTTCGTTTTCCAAGAACAGCTCCAATAGCAAAATCACTTGTGTCACACATCAATTCAAAGGGCTTGTTCCAATCCGATGTGACTATAACTGGTGCTGACACTGATCTCTCTTTAAGCACTTGAAATGCTGTTAAACATTTATCATCAAACTTGAAAGGCATGTCCTTTTCCAAAAGATTACACAAGGGTTTGGAGATTTAGGAAAAGTCTTTTATGAATCTACGATAAAAGCCTGCATGCCCAAGAAAACATTTTACTCCTCGTACATTGGTAGGTGGTGGTAGTTTCTCAATCACGTCTATTTTAGCTCTATCCACCTCAATGCCATTAGCTGAGATTTTGTGGCCCAAGATTATACCTTCATTTACCATGAAATGACATTTCTCCCAATTTAAAACCAAATTTGTTTCTTCACATATTTGTAACACTAGGGAGAGATAGTGTAGACATTCATCAAATGAGTTTCCAAAGACCAAAAAATCATCCATGAAGATTTCTAGATGCTTCTCCACCATGTCTGAGAAAATGGCCATCATGCATCGTTGAAATGTAGCAGGTGCATTACATAATCCAAAAGGCATTCTCCTGAAAGCAAAAGTTCCATAAGGACATGTGAATGTGGTATTTTCTTGATCTTCAGGTGCCACAGCATTATGGTTATAACCAGAGTATCCATCTAGAAGGCAAAAGAAAGAATGCCCAGCTAATCGGTCAAGCATTTGATCCATAAATGGGAGAGGAAAATGATCCTTCCTTGTAGCTTTATTTACTTTACGAAAATCCATACATACTCTCCATCCCGTGACAGTCCTAGTAGGTATTAACTGATTAGACTCATTTTCCACCACAGTGATTTCTCCTTTCTTCGGTACATATTGGACTGGACTTACCCATTCACTATCTGATATTGGGTAAATAATGCCCATGTCCAGCCACTTGACAATTTCCTTCTTCACCACTTCTTTCATAATGAGATTTAAGCAGCGTTATTCATCCCTGGTGGGTTTAACCCCGTCTTCTAGCAAGATTTTGTGCATGCATATTGATGGGCTTATGCCTTTGATGTCGGAAATAGACTAACCTATAGCTTTTTTGAAGTTCCTTAGCACCTTTAGTAGTGCTTCCACTTGCTCCATACTTAGAGCAGTCGAGATTATGACTGGAAGTGTCTCGTTATCACCCAAAAATGTATAACGAAGATGAGAAGGTAAAGGTTTAAGCTCTAATTTTGGTGGCTCTTCAATGGATGGTTTCAACCACGAGCTTATTTCAAGACATTCCAAAATTGTATTTGATACACGCATGATAGGCGTGTCCTCCAAAAAGTTCACACAATTCACAAGATCAACCTTTGATTCCATATTTTCAAAATTAAAACAACTTGAGTTGTTTTCTATTGAGTTAATGTCCTTGTTCATAGCATCATATGTTAAGGTCATAAGTGGGGGTGATTCAACAAGTCTTGTTAGGCTACCGACATGAATTTGTGAACCTACATGCGTGCCCTGGTATTCATTAGTATGTGTGTTTACAGAATTAACAAGCACAGACTCTAAAGCATCAATAGGGCACATGTCATAAAGCACATAAGTGGTTAGCTCATCAGTGCTATCTATTCGAAAGCAATCACCAACATTATCATTATTAGAAAATTTAATTGCTTTGAACATATTAAATGTTACTTGTTCATCTTGTACTCTTATTGTAAGTTCACCTTTTTGTACATCAATGAGTGCTCTTCTGGTTGCTAAGAATGGACGACCAAGTATGATAGGAATTTCATGGTCCTCTTCCATGTCTAGCACAATGAAGTCCGCCAGAAAGATGAATTTGTCTACTTTTACTAGCAAATCTTCTACCACACCCCGAGGTCTTTTAATTGATCTATCTACCATCTCTAATGTTACTGAAGTGGGTTTGGCTTTACCAACCCCTAATCTCTAGAAGACTGATAATGGCATAAGGTTAATACTAGAACCCAAGTCATATAGTGCCTTGCCAAAACGGATGTTCCCAATAGTGTAAGGGATGTCAAAACTACCTGGATCTTTTAATTTTTGTGGTAGCTTTCTATTAAGGATGGCACTACAACCTTCAGTCAAGGTTATTGTTTCATGATCTTCAAGCCTCATTTTCTTTGATATTATATCCTTCATGAATTTGGCATAAGATGGCATTTGTTCAAGTGCCTCTGCAAATGATATGTTTATGTGTAGCTTCTTGAAGACTTCTAGAAATTTTGAAAAATGTGCATCTGACTTTTGCTTTTGCAATCTTTGATTGAAAGGAATAGTGGGTTTGTAAAGGTTTTTCTTTTTTTGCTGAATTATTTCCTTTCCATTACTCTTTTTATCCACTACTTCCCTTTCATCCTTTTTAGTCTTATATTCCTCCTTATCCTTTTGAGTTTCATCTCCTTCTAGAGTTTTACCATTCCTCAAGGCTATAGCACTGCAATGGTCCTTCCCTTCTCTTATAGGGTTTATGATTGTCTCACTGGGAAGGTTACCTTGAGGCCTTTGGCTTATGGCTTGGACAAGTTGCCCCATTTGGTTCTCCAAATTTTGAATCGAAGCCTCTTGGGTGGACACTTTGTATTTAGTGATTGGATGAAGTCTTTCGTCATCCCCATTAAGGCATTTGAATTGTCCTCAGTAGGTGGCTTCTTCTCTTGGGCCTACGATTTATGTGGTTGCTGAAAACTAGGTGGTTGAAATGATTGACGATTGAATTGATTACCACCTTGATTGTTGTTATTACTCCAAGAGAAATTTGGATGTTGTCTCCATCCTGGGTTATATGTGTTTGAGTATGGATTATTGTTTCGATTCACATTACACATATAGCAAATGGATTCAGGATTATTTGGACAATTATCAAACAAGTGAGCTCCTCCACAAAACACACATGACACTCCTAAATCTTGGACCTGGTTTATACTCGTTGGTGAGTTTTGAACCTTCAAAAGATTAACCAAAGATGAAACTTGAGCTGTAAGTGCTATGATATCATTTACCTCATGTATTCCAGCTACTTTTCTCGTTGTTATCATTCTGTCCATTGGCCATTGATAATTATTGCTAGCCATTTTCTCAAGTAAATCATAAGCTTGATTGTAAGATTTGGCTAGCAAAGCGCCATTAGCTGATGCATCAACGATAGTCCTTATTTAAGCATTGAGACCGTTGTAAAAAGTTTCCATTTGAATCCAAGAAGGAATACCATGATGAAGGCACTTCCTTAGCAAATCCTTGAATCTTTCCCATGCTTCATATAGAGATTCTCCTTCGTGTTGTTGGTAGGAAGTAATGTCATTCCTAAGCTTAGCATTCTTTGTTGGTGAAAAGTATTTCATCAAGAATTTCTCCGCCAAACCATTCCAAGTTGTAATGGAATCAGGTGGCAAAGAGTTTAGCCAAGCTCGAGCACGGTCTCGCAAAGAATAAGGGAATAATCTAAGCCTAAATGCCACTTCTGTCACACTATTAAACTTAAATGAATCTACAACTTCAATAAACAATCTGAGATGAAGATGAGGATCCTCTATCGGTAATCCACGAATTTTCCAACTGTTTGTAGCATTTGAAACATCACTGGTTTTAATTCAAACTGATTAGCTTGGATGTTTGGCCTTGTAATACTTGGATTCAGCCCTTCCAATGTAGGTATTGCATATTCATTCATAGCTCTATCTCTATCATCTATCAAAAACATTTGATTATAAGAGTTTAGCTCATTATTGTTTATTTCTAATAGATTAGCCATTTCTTCCTCTAGGGTGACTTGTTGTTTTCTAATTGATCTCAAAGTACGCTCAATTTCAAGATCTAAATGTAAGATTTTTCCCTCACGAACTCTACTCATACAATAGACTCAACTATGTTTCTACAATACTAAAAGAGATGTCTAAATAAAAACTAAAACAAATTAACAAGTAAATAAATAAATTAAAGTAAAAATAAATAAATAAGTAAAGAAAAAAAATAAAAATAAAAATTAACTAGAATAAATAAATAAATAAATCCCTAAAAAATTATAAATAAATTTAGATTAAAATTAAAGTAAAGAAAAATAAATTAAGAATTTTTATTTTTAAAAGAAAAAAATAAAATTAATAATTAAAAAAAATATTAATTTCTAAAATTAATAATCCCCGACAACGGCGCCAAAAACTTGATCATCGTGTGTGCAATAAATACGCAAGTATACGTATCGTAATAAAGTAATATAATGATAAATAAAGATCATTCCCACAGAGATTATTTTTTTAAGACATGCATCACTAAAATCCCCCAAATATAATATCAATTAATTACATGATCAATTGAATCTAACCTAGCATGTATTCCTCTCTCAAGTAAACTACACACCATATAGTAATTAATTTAATTACACTCTCATGCCAATTAAATTGCATACTACTCATTAAGTTCATCAATTATGGATCACATACATAAGAATCATACATCTCTCCCTAGAAACTATGCATGTTATTTAATCAAGACAAACAATTAAATAATTTTCTCAAATCTATTTAATTGCCTCTATAAATAAATTGTTGGCCAAAAAATTAATAGCATAAAAATCAGATTAAATAATATAATTAAAATAATATTATAATTGAGAAAAAAATATTAGATCATTGCATGTTGAAAATTGGGTTGATAAGATCCCTAGATTAATAAATTAATTACACATAATTCTGTTCATAAAGCTCATATTTTTCATAAATGAAGACATAAAATTAATAAAGAAAAGAGTAGAAAAAGAAATACAATCAATTTCTTGAATTGTATAATTAATTTCTTATTCAATCTCCACCAAAATTGTGTCATTTCTTGAATTTTTCTATATTTTTCTCTCCTTTTAACTCTAAAAACTAACCAAAATTATGCTAATTGAGGTAAATTAGGGTTTATTGAGTGATTAGGGGCTTAAATAAAGCTCATGTGCGATTTGGACCATCCGATCAGCTTCAAATCAAGGGCTACGATCAAAACAAGCAAAATTGACAGTTGCAACCAATCATAGCGTAACATGCGGCATCAAAAGTTCATTGGGTGAATCAGAGAGCAACGCATGACATGGGAGACCAGTCAGAGTCAACGTTCACCGAGTCAGCACCACGTGGCGTGACGTGATTCACAGGAATGGATGGCGTCGTTCACATGAGGAATGCTTCGAGTAATAGCGTGGTGACACGTGTGATAGTGCGTTGACTGATTTTCGAACTCGGATTTAACGTCGTGCTGACACGTGGGGCGTGTTTCTCCTCCTCACACTCGGCGCAACATGATTCGCTCTTCGTGCTTGCGTGGCGTCCATGTGGCTTGCTCAGTCAGCTCCTATGCTTGATGACATGCCACGTGGCAGCTTCTGATTAGTCCTGTGTTAAAAATTCATAAAAAATCCAAAAAATATATTTTCACCCATTTTCACTAAAAAGTTTATATTTTAATTTTTTTTAGCTATAAAAATACTATTTATTAAATAAAACAAGTAAATATTAAGTAAAAAAGTGCGCTAATGACTCTATTTTCATAGAGTCATCATTAGCATATTCACAAACAAATAATTATAATAGTTCGATATATGAAAAAAATGAATTTATAAAAATAGATAAAACTTTTTAAGAAATTAAAAAAATTATAAAACCAGGAATATTATTAGACTTTGAAGTACCTCAAGAATAGAACTTAGATGTTAAAGAAAAATCTCTTATATCATGAAGAAAAAGTAATATATAAAAGATTAGTTTATAGACTCTCAAGAAGAAACATGTAAACAAGAAATGGGGTAATAGAACTAAAACAATAAATTAATGAAATAAAGGATATAATCCATGAAGTAATAATAAGAAAAAGAGAGTAATATCACTTTTCTTCTAATGATGTTAAGAAAAAACTACAAGATATAGAATTAGAAAACAATGGAAGCCTAACAAGTATATCAAGAAATCAAATAACCATAATGAATGCTTTAAGTTTTTTAGTAGAATAAATATATATAGTACAAGAGTCAAACATCAAATCCTTATAAGACATAAATGAAACACAAAATTAACTCCTTAAAAAAAATAAGAGAATATGATTGTACTAGAAAATTACAATTAGATATATATAAAGAAATTATAGAATTAAGAAAGAATGTCAAAAGCATATCTATGTATAATAAAATTATAGGCTACAAGTTTGATTTATTCCTAGGGTTAAATAAAGAACAGCTAGAAGATCTAATGCATTAATACCTAGAAATGATAAAATAATGAATGGGAAGAAACCTAAATATAAATAAGAAGCTATAATCTTGGCTTAATGTAATATAAAAAAAGAATTAAAGGAACAATTTATGAACCCTGAAAATAGAGACATAGAAAAATTAGTTAGTCTGTTAACTTTAAGAGATGAATAACTAGAAAATTATTATGATTAAAAAATTTGTACAAACAAAGAGGAAGATAATATAACAATTGTTAGTGAAAGTGATTCTGAACCAGAAAATATAATCCAAAAAACCATATGAAACCTATTACATTATGAATCTCTCATCAAGAAGGAACAACTGACTCATATAAAGAAAAAAAGAAAAAGGCAAAGGCCAAAAGAATGTGTCCTTCCTTATAGAAGAAAATAAAAACCTAAAATGGAAGAAGGATTACATTGACAAACTAGAGACAGTGTTCCACCATAATTCAAACCTCACAAAAATTATAAATCTAATCTTTTATATTTAGATGTATAAGAGATATGGAAACTCGTTAGATAAATGGTCTAGTAGAATGATTGTAATCAAATAAACTTATCTAACTACACAATCAAATCCTTTAACTTATAGGGTATTAGTAGCCCACAATAACAAGAAATTGTCAAAATTTGATTTACAAATTTAATAGAACAACAACATTTACAAATTCAAGGAAATGCCTAGATACTATAATAAATGAGATATATTTATTGGAGAAGACAAATTTTGACATACCACTAAATCCAATGAATATGAAATTAAGAAAGCTAAGTGATATGTGACAAATATGGAGATATTTAATATGTGTTATATAGAATACTTTATTTGTGAATATGAAATGAACTAGCACAAGTTACCATCCTTTATACAAGAAACTTATAAAGAAATAGTTTTAGGAATTACCTAAAATATTACATAAAACAATAACAGAATGATGGAATAAAAGGAATATAGAAACTATACCATACACTTTAGGAGAAAGAATAAGAATTCTTAAGAATTAGATAATCATTAAATGTCAAGAAAGAAAAGAATATAAACGAATAATAGGGAATGATAAAAGCTGTTGTGATACAAGAAATTTTAGGATGCCTAAAATATATAGAAGTAATATAAGAACTTACAAGCAAAAGTATAAAAAAAATATAAAAGATACAAAAGATACAAATTAAGAAAACAAAACTTTCAAAAATATAAGAAAAATGTATAACCAAGAAGCTTATAGAAAAAATATATTTTTCAAAAAAAATGTATAAGCTACTAGAAAAGAAAATATATTGCCCATCAGGAAAAAAGAAATGTAGATGTTGGATTTATAATGATGAAGGACATTATGCTAATGAATACCCTAACTGACTTTAACATAAAAAAAAAGAATTTAAAAAGGAATTTTCACATGAAGAAAAAATCTTAAAAAAAACTTTTCAAATGGAATTTGAACAAATAAAAGAATTAGATGTAGATGATACATGTAGTATTTATCTATTAGAAGAAATTGAAGAACTAACTGACTCATGATATGAATACTCTTCATCAAATAATAAATGATTCGTATAGTGTCATAAATCCAAATAGTACTTAAAATAAAGTAGGATTAAAATTTAAAAGTTATACAAGTTACTATTTAGATGCATAAATAGATATAGAGGCTAAAATGTGTGTAGTTAGTAAATATGTGTTTTCAAAAGAACTTTGGAAATAATCACCAAAAGATTTAATTATAAAAATTGCTAATGATATGATAATAAACCTTAAGAAAGTCTTAAAAGATACAAATATAATGATAAGAGAGGAAGAAAAAAAATTTATTCTTACCATATATCCATAAGAAACATGAGTTAATTTATTAATAGGAAATAATTTCATAGACCTTTATCAACCCTTTACACACTATTTAGAAAATATAAATCTAATAATATTAGATGGTGAAACCATTTATGTGTCAAAAGTAAGAAATATCAAACTCAACTTTTATGCAATAATATGAAAGGAAATGTTCCGAGAAACAAAACTCTTTTATCAATAAAATATAAGAAGATACAACAATAACATGTACAAGAAAATTGTTACAAACAGTAAGCTCAAAAAACCCTCTAGATTCTAAAATCAATAGGTATAAAGTAATAGCAAGCATAAAACTCAAAGATCCTAAGAAAGTGGTAAGAGTAAAACCAATGATTTATACTCCAAAAGACAAAGATGAATTTGAAAAACAAATTCAAGAAGTTTTGAAATTAAAAGTTATAATACCCAATGATTCACTTCATTCAATCCCAACATTCTTAGTTGAAAAAGAAGTTGAAAAAAGAATATAAAAAAAGATAATGTTAATAAACTTCATAACTTTGAACAAAGAAATCATTGATAATGAATATTTTATTCCAAAGAAAGAAGAATTATTATTATTATCATTCATAAAATGAAAAAAAAAATTTGATTGCAAAGTGGATTTTGGCAAATAAGACGTGATGAAGAATAAAAGAAATTAAGAGCATTAAGTTACCTACAAGACAATTCTAATGAATAGTTGTACAATTTGGATTTAAACAAACTCCAAGTATTTTTCAAAGACATATGGATAATATCTTCAAGAAACTACATGACATTTGTTGTGTATACATTGATGATATTTTAGTATTTAGTAATGACTTAAATAAATATTACTTGAATATTATTAATATCTTACAAGAATACAAGAAACAACTTGTTTTATTAGAAAAGAAGGTTATAATAGCCCAACAAAAAGCTAGTATTTAGTATTGAAAATAGAAGATGGAAAGCATCATCTTCAACCTCATATATTAAATAGCTTACACGGATTTCCTAGTGAAATCAAATATAAAAAACTAGTTACAAAGATTTTTAGGATGTTTGATATATACAGAAGCATACATAAAAAAATTAACAGAAATGTGAAAAATCATTATAAGCTAAACTTAAAAACTATTATGTTTAAAAATTGATAGAATAAGATACACTACACATGGACAAGATAAAAGCACAAGTAAAAACACTTACCAACTTTATACCATAGAGGTCTATATTATAAAATGATAACACCAACAGACGCTTCATATGAATATTAAGTAGCAGTTTTAAAAGCAAAGATAGATGACAAAGATTAATATCCTTTCATATACAAATTAGAATCTTTCCAAGGTGCATAATTAAATTATCATAGTAAAGAAAAAGAATATTTAGCTGTTAAAAATGCTATAAAGAAATTTACAATATAAGATTCATTCTCAGAATAGATAATAAAAACTTTGGGTATTTCTTGAGAACTAATATTGCAAGTTATTATAAGCAGATCGATTAATCAAATGACAACAATTATTCAATCATTACAAGTTTGATATTAAACATTTACCATGAAATAAGAATTGTTTAGCTTATGCATAAACTAGAGAATTGGAATTTCTTACTATATTTTTTGCAAGAATGAAAAATCTTGACATCAAAAGCAAAGATAAAAATCATTCGGAAACAACTCAAGGTTTTATACCTACAACAGTCTCTTTTAGAGATAGAATTTGAATAGGAAGAGCTTAACATCTCAAAATTTGCATTAGAGTCCAAAAACTCTAAGGAGAATATCACTTTAGAAATTCATTCTAGGGAAGGTAAAACTTCTTAAGAAAGAATTGAAAATGAAAATGAAAATGAAGAACCTAACAACTTAAGGTTAAAAAAACTTATTCAAAATGAAAAGAAAGAACCTAATAGTTCAAGGTTAAAAAAATCTATGAAACCAAAATAGAGTAATATCTCCGAAAAAAATAGGAAAAGCTCAATTGGGTCAAACAAGTAAAAAAAAAGACCAAAAAAGATTTATGTGAACTATAATGGCCCAAAACTAGGAATTTACAAAAGCTGGTCTGAAGCCAACAAAGTTATTACTAGATTTAGTGAAATAACTTGTAGAGCCTTCACTAATAGAATAGAAGCTGAAAGCAATTAGGTAAAGTATAGAGTTTTGGAACTATTATCTCCAAAAGATGTAGTTAAAAATTACTTTGTAACATTGCAACAACAACCAATGCCACCAAGCAGGTTTAAGACCTTAGAAAAGATAGCATGATCACCAGTACTATTAAGAGAAATGTCATAGTACGATCCCTAATACTATTTAGGAAAATGTCTCTTATGTAGAAATTGGTCGTTGAAGATGAAAAAGATCAATACAGGAACTTAAGTAGACCATAATGGTTGAGTCTCTATAACTTTAACAAAAAATATACTCATAAATATATTTAATATATGAAATTTTACATCATAAAAAAAGAATATTGTAGAGACATTAAATTTAATATTCTTAAAAGAGTTGGTCCAATTTTAATTTATAAAGCTTTTCATGCAAATTTAATTGAAAATATATATCCATGAATTAATTTAAATGAGAAATTATTTTCCTAAAAATTATAAGAATGCTATAAAAAAATTCAAGAAGAAGATCAAAATGAGTGACAAGCTTGTTTACCTCAGATTTTTCAGTTCATTTATAAACTAGAATGGAGAAAGTTATGTTAATCCCTACCATGTTATCAAATTAGGGATTTCCAACACTAATATAGAAGTTCCAAAACTAAAGGTTCTTTTAGAAAAGGAGTTCAATATAGAAGAACTTTGAATTCTAATAGGAAAATTGCTAAGTTAAATTTACTTGTGTTCAAAAAAATTGATTTCTTCTAAAGTTAAGGTAAATTATTTGACTAGTAAAATGATAATCACTTCCCACAACATTATAGCCATTATTGAGGAAGATGGTGAGAAAATTAATAAGTATGAAGTAAATTTTAAAAGTAATAGTCCGAAGAATTATCAAGAAACAAGAAAGGTATTTTGTTTTTATGCTAAGAAAACCACCAAGGATCACAAATGTTTTTACTGCATTAGAGATTAAGAAGATGAAGATACATCATCAACTACATCATCAAAAGAACATCGATAGAAAATAATAAAGAAGAATACAGATGTAAAACCCACGTCTTTAGTTGGCAGTTTATGCCAAAGAAATGTAAAGCGTAAATTCAATGCCAAAAGTAGAAAGTTAGATGATAATTATTAAAGTAAGGTGAATAGTGATTTCTCACTATTATAAACATGAATTCCTTTTCTATAAAATGATCTCTCATTTATATTTGTTGAATACAGCTTCAACAATAGTCAATACTCTACTCTACGAAATTACTTATCTAGCAACTATGTATCTAAAAATTATGAGTGGTTAAGAATCTCCCCAAGGTTCTTTGATGGCTTTAAGAATTGTAATAATGTTTAATATTATGAATAAAATGGAGTGCAATCACTCTTTTTCAATTCTTTCGTAAGTCTATAGTAGACACAAAACTATGTATAGACGCAAGAAGTCTTACATTGCCACAAGGGTATTGAGGTTAGAACAAGTTAAGACATACTAGGTGTAATAAAAGAATATAATCTTGAGTGATTAAATAACTATATATATATATATATTGTGTGTGTGTGTGAAATAAGAAAATAAAAACAAATAAATCTGACTCAAGTTTGTATCTAGAAGGAAGATTAGAAATTTTCAATGATAACTTGCGTTAAAATAAATGGCCCTTCATTTTCTATTAGAGCCATAGAATTAATTAAAAATATTTACTTTATTAGAAATCTTAAAGAAAATATTTAAACCAAAAAAGGTATTCTTAAATTAGTAAAGATTTTAATAAAATATTTACCATAATGCTTTTAGGAAAAATAAGAAATATTATTCTAATTTCTTTAAGTTTTACAAATACTTAATAAAAAGCTTGTAAGCCTTACATCAAGAAATATGAAATGAAAGACATGTATATGGAGATATATATGGAATAATATTAGAATTAATCTTTTTGAGGTTGATTGTAAGCCTAAAACAAGTACATGTCGAAGACATGTGGAGATGATGCTTTTTTAAAATGAAATGTTATAATTGATAGTTTTACTAGATGCACTAAGATATCTCAATTATGTAGGTAATTCCGTAGCACTTTTTTTACCCAGTCTCTCAACTATGAGTTATATTAAATAAATAAAAAATATATTATTAAAGTCGATTTTTATATTCACCATGTTATTGCCATGTCGATCCTACAAATCACTAGAAAACACGTCAAAAAAATGAAATTGTGGGGTGTTGTATCCACTCTAATGCTTAAGTCAATTTCTGAGTTAATGAGCTTAGATTAGAGAGGAATTAGAAAGTTTGAGTGTTTGCTTATGCGTATCCTTTTAAGATTAAGAGTGCCTATTAATAGACTTGAGTCAATAACATTCTTATAAATTATTTATACTTATTAATTAATATCTAAATTATTTATATTAATTTAGTTATTTCATAAATATTATATAAATTATTTAATATATTAATGACTTTTTTATACATGTAAATTTAAGTCATATTTATATTTTTATATTAAATTCAAAAATCTTACTATAAATAGCTTATTTTGAATTCAAATTAAACTAATTGTCTGACTTTTCAATGGTGACGTGGACCAATCAAATGAGGCCATGCATAACAAGTGAGTTTTCATCAAGTATATATATACAAATTAATTCTCAATAAAATTTATAATTAGACTTGTTATTAGTATATAAAAAAATGAAAGAGTTAGCGATTGGTAGGGTATCCCACCACGAAGTCGCAGTATAAATACTAAGAGCCCTATAGGCTATATTATCAGGTACAACATTGTTTCTCTCTATAAAATACAAAACATTCTTTAATAATGGATCTTCGTGTTTCTCTCTATAAATATAAGAATAGTGACAGAGTTCGAAAGATAATAATAATAACATAAGCAGAGTCTGACTTCAACTAAAATCTCTACTACGCAAAGGTGATAACATACATTACCATGAGTTCTATCTCAAAAGAATATGAGATCCTAAGTAGAATACAAAACATTCTTTAATAAAGGATCTTCGTGTCCAAAAAACTTGTACAATAAGATAAACATAACGATCCGAAAATAGCATGAATTAATCAATATATTTGATTATTATTTGTTATATTTTTCGTTAATATATTGTAGAATTTTCTTTTAAAATAAAGGATAATGAATAATATATACATAATAAATCATGAAAATACGTACCATGAATCTCAACTCGAAATATCTATGTGATTTCAATAGCGTCTCTTTCATATCTAGTTGTATTTAACATGTGATATTGTTTTTCCCTTCGCTAACTTTGCTTATTTTAGTAATAATTATATGAAATATTACCATAATAGAAAAATATTTTTTTTAAATAGCATTGTCATTTTGTTTTGAGCTATAGAGTTTACTTTTTTGTCCTCAATTATCTTTGTTATTTTTATATCTAAATTTCTCGTGTAACGCACTCCTATTTTTAGTTTTGGTTGGGTTCTTAATATTATTTTATTCTTATCTATTAAGAATCTTTCATAGTTATCATATGTGTGCATTTCTTACCTATTATTCTTTTTTTTTTAAAAATATGTATGGAAAGATTATGTACTTTTTCAAAAATATATACGTGAATATTAAGTATTCTTGAAAACAATATGTGTGTAAATCGTAGATACTTTTTTCAAAAATATGTAAATAAAGTTGAAATACTCTTTAAATAATGTATATGTAAATCTTATGTAATCTTTCATAAATATGTATATAAAATTTACATACTCATAAACCGTGCATTTTACTATTTATTTATTATACTTAATCAAAACATTGATTTTGTTACTTTCTTCTTCTTCTTTGAACAAAAGAACCTATCAGTAAGCGCTTATTTCAAAAAGTAAATATAATAATAATAATAACTACTTCATTTAGTGAATATAGAGATTCAACATCTCTGGGAAATGAATTTAAATAAAAAACATTATTATTAAAATTATTATTTTCAACATACATGGTTGTTATTTATCCACTTAAATATTATCGTTATTTTTACAATTATGTTTTGTGACCGTTATTTTCATAATTATGTGTTTATTATTTTTATGACTATTATTTTCATAATTATGTGTCCGTTATTTTTATGACCGTTATTTCCATAATTATATGTTTGTTATTTTATGACCGTTATTTTCATAATTATGTGACTTTTAGACATATTTTTTCAACTATAAATAGAGGTTAATAGCCCTCATTTTTAGAACACAACTCAACAATTCAGAAACTACTCTAAGTAGCAAACCAAAGAAAATGTACAAAATTGTTATTGAAGTTTTCCAAGCAACATAAATATTTGAGAGGTGTAGCATTCCAGACTTCATCAGTGCAGTGAAGCTCCGAGATAGAAAAACGATTCTAGACTGTTTTATCCTAGGGACAACGAGGCTATGTTTGGTTGCAAAAATTTGGGTAGAGCCATGAAACTTCTTAAAGAGAGCGACCTAGTCTGCGACTCAACCCAAGTAGTTCATTTCAATATATCAGTAATATTGTTCTTACATTGTTTTTCACATATTTATTCCAGCAATTTTAAGATGTTTTCATATCTGTCACGTCTACTTGTTATGTCTTTTGGTTGGATATTCTAGAAACTGAATTTAATCATGCTTAATTAGAATTGGATTCATTATTCAAGTATTCCTATTATAATTATATCGGAGTTTGAATCGAGTTGATGACTTGCTGTGTCATGTCATATTATATTCCTTGCTTCTCGGAAGATTACTCTTTAGTTAGATTAGATTTTTGGATAAGGGATAAACATCAATTAGTTAATATAATCATAAATTTTGGTGTTAATTAACCATAAAACGAAGAGAAAAATAACCATATTGAACGACACCAAATAGAGCGTTACTATATGAATGAACAATCGCATCGATCATCTTTTATGGCCGAGGGAACGAAAATCCTTACCTCATCACCTACACCTTCCATCCCCCACTATCATCCCATGCTCGTCCATGAAAATTGTGGGAGCAAGGAAGCCACATCCACCCTTATTGACTCCTAGAGTCACTATTATCTCGAGCTTAACAGTGGTAACCTCCATAAAAAATACTAGCAAGACATTGTTGACGTCGTCAACACTGTTCATGGAAATACCAAGAAGACTTACCATACAAATGTGCAGTATGCCTTGATTGGCCCCACTGTGAAGAAACCTTCTACGATGATTTTTCTTTCTCTGTCACCTCTAGTATCCATACCTCTACCTTACAGGAAGAGTATTGCTTCATTGTCTTCTCTAATCGCGACCACTATGGTGGCCATAACACATAAGCGATCATATGTTGGGGATTATAGGGTTTTAGAAGGAATTACTCAACTATGGAAGCTGCAGCTGCGACATTCGATCTGGAGCAAGATGTGGAAGAAAAGAGAAGTTTTGTTTTGTAATGAATTTATATATTGGGATTCATTTGAATTAGTAAGAGCTTTATGTCTAATTGTTCTTGATTAAAGAATTGTTTTTGAGGAATCCTAAAGATCCTATTTTTATTTCAAAGCTAGGGTACATTCAAATGTAGATCAAAGATTTAGAAGGTGTGAAGATGATGATCTGGGAATTCGCTTTGCTACTTCAACATGCACCAGTATATGCTAGCTGAAACACCTCAGACACATATGTCTTCGTCTTGCCCACCATAACCGATTTATGGAACGTAGTTTAGGTTTCTGGTAGGGGTGGAGGTCAAAGTAGAGTTTATGGAACTGGTGAACCAATTGGAGGCAAAAAATCTAATAGTTGCCTCAACCGAGGCACCGAAGTTACTTTATGGCAATTGGATTTTGCTGTAAGTTTGATAATGATAGTTTCTTCTAGAATAGAAACTGAAGAATGAACATGTTTATATACTTTCTTTCCTATATATATCTTGGTTTAGTTTAATCAAGAATCAAGAACAATAATGGGTTGTTAAAAGAAACTCAATTTTAGAATCTGGTGAGCAGAAATAAAGCATTGATGTACCTAGTGGCTAAGGTTTATGTTTCGGTTGTTAGGAAGTATAATGATTGCATTAAGAGAGATAATTTTGATGTGTTTCCCATCAATAACAAAGCTCTTTCCTTGATGTATTTAAGGGATTTGTCTGATTCAATTAAGGTTTTGAAAAAACGCGATTGAAAGAGTATCTACTATGGCTTTGAATGAGACCCTTGTGGTGAACTTGTGTAGTATGTATGAATTGGCATATGTTAATCACATTGATATTAAAAGGATATTGAGTAACTAGATTGTCATAGTTACTCCCAATTATTTTGATTCATCTTTCACTTGGATTTGAGGTATAATGTCATGACTGGTGGATTTGAAGATGGATGTGTGGGTATTGATCAATCACCAGAGAGTAGTATAACAAGGGCTTTGGATTCTGAGGCCTCACTTGAGAATGTGGTGGATTTGTCTATGTGGAAGTTCAATCATATGAACTACAGAAGATAGCACATGAAATAACTTTTGAAGGTATGACTTTAGATGAACAATTTCAAGTTGCTATTATTATATATAAATTACCCCATGCATAAAAATATTTCAAAGTGATAGAGGCATTGAATATGATTACAATAATTTCAATGTTTTTTATAAAACTCATGGAATCATACATGAAAAAACAATTGCACATAATCCTATTGAAATGAATAGCAAAGTTGGAAATATATATATATATATATATATATATATATATATAACTTTTATTGAATCAGTTATTGCAATTTTATTAAACTCTAGTACTACTTCCCATTGGTGGGGAGAAATTTTATTAACTATTTTCTATGTGTTAAATAGAGTGCCTAAATCTACTAGTAAAATTTCATCATCTGAAATTTTGAAAAATAAGAAATTTTATTAATTTATTTTAAAACTTGAGGTTGCTTAGTCTATGTTAGGATCCTTTGATCCTAAAAGAAATAAACTTGCTAGTAGAGCATATGAATGTGTATTCATAGGATATATTGTGAAAAGTAAAGCTTATAAATTTTATGACTTAAATGATCATGTAATTATAAAATCAAATGATGTTGATTTCGATGAACATAAGTTTCCTTTAAATTGAAGAATAGCAGGGCTTGTCTTCTAGTAGTTTACCAATAACTAGATATAGTGGACAAAATGAAGAATTAAACACTGAAACTAGGAGAAGTAAAGGAGCTCAAACCTCTAAGGATTTTTGGTCTAATTTTTATGCTTATACCTTATAGGAAGATCCTCAAACTCTTCAAGAAGCCTTTTTAGATAACAACTTATGGGAAGAGGCCATAAATGATGAAGTGGACTCTCTTGAGTATAATAAAACTTGGCATTTAGTTGACTTACCTCATGGTTAGAAAACCATAGGATATAAATAGATACTAAAGAAGGAATTAAAACCCGATGGTATTATTGAAAAGTACAAAGCTCGTCTTATAGCCAAAGGGTATAGGCAAAGAGAAAATGTAGATTTTCTTGATACCTTTTCACCAGTCACACGAATAACTTCCATATGTGTGCTTTTTTCTCTTGGTATTATCCATGATTTAGTAGTTCACCAAATGGATGTTAAAACTACCTTCTTAAATGGTGAATTAGAATAATAGATTTATATGCATCAACCTGAGGGATTTGTTGTCCTCGAGAAAATAAAGTTTGTAAACTAGATAAATCTCTTTATGGTCTAAAACAAGCACCTAAGCAAGCGCATGAAAAATTTGATAATCTAGTTATCTCACATGGATTCAAAATGAATGAAAGTGACAAATGCATTTATTATAAATCAAAAAATGAAATTTGTACTATTATATGTTTATATATGGATGGCATGATTATTTTTGGGTCAAATATTCATGTTAATGTGAAAATGTTGTTGTGTGCTAACTTTGATATGAAAGACCTCAGAGAAGCGAGTGTAATTCTTGGTATAAAGATTACTAGGTCTGGAAAGGGACTTTCTCTAAATCAATCTCATTACATTGAAAAGATCTTAAATAAATATAATTACCATAACTATAAACCTATATGTACTCCTTATGATCCTAGTGTAAAGTTGTTCAAGAACACCGGAGATGATGTTAGACAAACTAAGTATATGAGCATCATTGATAGCTTACGTTATGCTACTGACTACACTAGACCAGACATAACTTATGTTGTGGGACTACTATGTAGGTTTACCCATAGACCTAGTATAGAGCATTGGAATGCTATTGAAAGGGTCATGAGATACCTTAAGAGAACTATGAATCTTGAATTACATTATAAGAAATTTCCCGTTGTTCTAAAAGGATACAACGATGCTGATTAGAACACTCTATTAGAAGACTCTAAAGAAACTATTGGCTATATATTTAGCATTGTTGGTGAAGCTATTTCTTGGAAGAAACAGACAATATTAGCTCAATCTACGATGGAGTTTGAAATGATAGCACTAGCTACTACTAGTGAAAAAGCAGGTTGGTTAAGAAGTCTGTTAGTTGAAATCCCTTTATGGGAAAGATTGATACCATTTTTCCTAATCCACTGCGATAGTACCACGAATATTGCAAAGATTCAGAACCATTATTATAATGGCAAGAGATGACATATACATAGTATTGTTAGAGAATTTCTCTCTATAGGAATTGTAAGAGTAGATCATGTACGTTCTGATGAAAATTTAGCTGATATTTTGACGAAAGGATTAACAAGAGAGAAGGTTTTCAAAACCTCAAAAGGAATGAGACTGATGCCCTTAGAATGAAGAGTCACTCGTGATGGTAACCCAACTTATAGACTGGAGATCCCAAGAAATGAGTTCAATGGGTAATAACAAGTCATAAAGTGATATGATATTAATCATGATATTATAAAGTCCCATTCTATATTGTTAGAAGCATGAAGTCCTGAAGTGACAGAGAAGGATGCGTTAATTATTAAACTCTTAATGAGTTATATACTCTATGTGGAGTCGTAGTTTTATAATAAAGTGATAAGAATAGTATTGTCCTCAGGGATTGGTAACTTATTTTTGACAAATAACAAAATTATGATAACCTCAATTTTATCTAGTGAAGTCACTAAAGTTATTGTATTTGAAAATTTAAATAAAATAAATTTAAAGAAAATGAACAAAAGAAAATAAAAATATTGTTCGAAAATCAAATCAATGGGAATAAAACTTCTAGGAAATCAATTTCACCTAACCCCTCACTATACTTTACTCATCTAGCTAATTTAATTTAATTCTCTATGTTTGTTAGAAATCTCCAAAAATATCCAAAAGCCTATTTCGATAGTCAATTGGAAATAATCTTGTTCATTAATTGACACAAAAGTATGCAATTTAATAAAGAAAGAAAGCATTAAGACCAATGATTTTTAAAACTACACAGGTTCATACAAGTCTTTCAATCTCTATATTTACCTATGCCAAAATATTCCAAATCTATCATATAATTCCCTCTTTTGATAGTAAATCACAAGACTAAAATCATCTAATTAATGGCCAGTTAATTAGAAGCATTAAACTCAGAATAAATTAGACAAACATTAATAGAAATAATTCAAATTAACATAGAAAATTAAGCATAGTTTGGAATTAAATTACAACTTTTTCCTAAAATAAAGATAAATTAGTTCATGCTAAAAATTAAATTAAACATAAACGAATTCACCATAATTTTTTGAGAGGAATTAAAAGAAAATTGACTCAAAAAAATCTACTTCCTACATCGTTTTACGTTCTGCCCAACGTTCAATTTTCCCCTCCTTTCTCTTTTTGCGTTTCTGTTGTTCCATTCAATATATATATATATATATAACCTATTTGCCTTTTTTTTCCTTTTTCTGGCGGTTTGTCTCTTCTTGTTTTTATATATATATAAATCTTCATTTAAATTTGAGAGCTGATATGCTTCTACAATTTTAGATCTTTATTTTCTTCAAATCTATAATAAAATTTAAATAATAATAATGAAGTCTAAATTTAATAACAAATAAATAAAATTAGTCTAAATTTAAAATTAAAAAATTGATAAATTATACAAGTCATCAGGAGTGGAGTGCATAGCTACAAGAGTACTCTTAATAGACTCACTACGTGAATATGGAAGTATGGTCGTTTCCTATGAAAATTTTGGGCAAAACTTACTAGTGCATTCACTATATTGCGATACACTTGCATGGTCGTAAAGCACGGGCTTTTCGAACTACACCTTGGAAAGATTAGGTGTGTAATGTTGTTAAAGATAGAGTTCAAAACTATGAGTTACTCTAGTATATTCTAAAGTATCAACACTATGCAAAGGTTCAAGTCAATAGATACATTTTGCTTATGCACAATCTTATACTTTTTATTGATCAGTTGCTTGATGAAACTATTTTTATATAAAATTCAAGTGGGGGATTATTGGTAATAAATTTCAATAAAAAAATTCATTATTGAAACTATTTTTTCCAACAGACATAGTTGTTATTTATCCACCCAAATATGACTGTTATTTTCACAATTATGTTTTTTGATCGTTATTTTCATAATTATGTGTCTGTTATTTTTATGACCATTATTTTCATAATTATGTGTCCATTATTTTTATGACGGTTATTTTCATAATTATGTATTCGTTATTTTATGACCATTATTTTCATAATTATGTGATCGTTATAAATAGAGGGTAATAGCCAAAGAAAAATATACAAAATTGTTTTTGAAGTTTTCCGAGCAACTTAAATATTTGAAAGGTGTAGCATTTTGGACTTCATCAGTGTAGTGAAGCTCCGAGACAGAAAAACATTTTGGGCTATTTTATCCTGGAGAGAACGAGGTTGTATTTGCTTGCAAAAATTTGGGTAGAGTCACGAAACGTCTTAAAGAAAGTGACTTAGTCAGCGACTCAACCCAAGTAGTTCATTTCAATGTATCGGTAATATTATTCTTACATTGTTTTTCACATACTTGTTCCAACAACATCTAACAAGTCATCCATTGTTTTGATCAGTTACATGAATTGGTTCCTTATTTTTATGGTGAAACAAAATTCTTTCGAACTTAAGACCACTATTTGGATCCTTAAGTGAATGACATGACATGAAGTTATGAAGAGAACTACTCTCAAGAGTATGCATGGAATAATGAAAGCCTGAATATAGTACATGAAGTATCAAGAGATAGAAAATATAGTATTTCTTGATGTCTTTTCCTTATCTGATCTAATATTCATTCTTTTCATACACCAATAGAAAGAACGAAAATATGTGGATGAATTTACAACCAATACTTGCATTAAAATCTTACGAATACTATGTATGTGTGTTACACTCTATTAAAGATTTTAATTGTATAATTTTATACAAACATATATTGATTATAAAATAAAACTATATTATATAAAATAAAAATTGTACTTTTATGTAGAAATTTAGTACCAATAGTGGTATGGGTCTAAACCATACTTACACTTTAATCAGTATGTCTAAGATTTTAATTTTAAAATTATGTATTTTTATTGTAAGGACTATAAGTGTTGGCTATTTTCATAGATAAAATATTTACCTATAAACTTGTTTTTAGTCTACTATCAAGTTTATCAAGAAAAACCGAACAAATACTTAAGGTTAAGATAGTCATACTTCAGGTATATCTTTTATAACTACGACACATAAGATTGTATTCATACATTTAATAGCACATGTTCATAAATTTGAAATTATTTTTGGTACAAAAATATTTATTTGAACTTGAATCAATTTATGAAATTACTAATTAAATATTTTTAGATGTGTTTTAATATTTTAAAAATGTGTTTTAAAAATAATTTTTTATAATATTAAGGTTTTTAATGAGAAAGTTAGGTATTCTAATGGACTGGTGGTTTTCCTCTTAGGTTATGATTATAACTTAAGTTGTTTCCACCTAAAAATATCGTGTGTTATTTTTTTATTTTCATACTTTATTCTTACACGTGATTGAATGTGTGACCGTTTTATTTACGTTATTAAATTATAAATTGATAATAATTAAAAATAACATATTTACTCCCTCTAGGTTAAATAGATTTATATCTTATAAACTTTTATTTATCTTCACTTTTTTATCTGAAATTAAAAATAATTTTTTTTATTTTTAAAATGTAAGAAAAATATAAAAAATAAATTGAGTATTTATTTAAATAAATTTTTATAATGAAATTATTTTAATAGGTAATAAAACTACGTAAAAGAAATTAAATATTATTTTTAATATAAATTATTTTATTAAAATATTTATTTTTAATTTTACTGAATTATATTATAAACTAAGTAATTAAAATATAATTTAATATGATACATGAAATATACCGGTAGAAGTCCTTCGTTGAGAGTACTAATTCTTGTTTCCAAACAACACTCAAAACCAATATTGACTTTTACTAGGTCCAACTCTTTATGCATAAGCAACACGCTGACACAATTGAATATGAATCTTCATTCTCGAAGATTATAAAGAAAACTCCACTATATTAAAAAAAAAAAATTAATTTAGTTAGACTTAAAAATTACACCCAAAGACAATGCATTTATTTCAATATGTCAAGACAAACGGCCTTTGGTGACTCAAAAACATTATTTTTATAGACTAAGTTCTCAATATATATAAAAAAACTAAATTTTATTACAAATTAAAATAAACATTTTAGATGAAAATTTATTAATCTAAATACATCAACGATCAAAATTGTTAAATTAAAACTAAAAATCTTTTTAAATATAGAGAAAAAAACCTTAAGTTTTTATATTTCGTTTCATTATAATGTTCTTCAATAAATGTTTAACTGTTCCAATTAATATATTGATTGTTATTCAAAAAAATAAAACCTTGATATTATATTGTAATATTTATGATCTTTGACATTATCGATCTAAATGAAGATCTAAATTAATAGTAAAACACAAATTTTGTAGACATAATGTACATAACATTTATCATCATATATGAATAACTAGATGAGAAAAAAATACCCTAAAGCTAGATATTAGTGGAAGAAACAACACCTATATGTGTTTTTATTCAAAAATAACTAATAAAAAGAAGAAAAATATAAACAAAACAAACCTATCAAGAATGACTCTATAGAAAAAGATGTTCCTTAAATAAAAAGTAAACTAACTTTTTAAAAGTTTCAAAGAAAAAGAGAATGATTAGGGTTTTACAAAGTTAGTTCTCAAGAATTAAGTATAATTGTCTTACTTTATTTGGAAATTATATAATATTGTTAGTAATGTTTCAAATATTAAATTACTCTCCATGAAAAAGCATGATACCTATAAATTTATAAATAGAGATGGTTATGCTAATAATCATAACTATTATATATTAGTTTTGGATAATTTTGGATAATAATCGTCGTTTATGAGTTGATAATAATTTTTTTATAGTTTAATTACATTTATTATTTTTCTAATATTTATATAAAAATATATTTGGTTTTAAAAGTTAAAAAATTAACATAATATTTATTCTACTAAATTATTTAAAATATTGAAATCATTTTTCATTATTTAGCAATTTAGACATGTTTTAATTAAAATAAAAATTTATATGTAAGAATAAAGAATACTCAATCTTATTATTCAAAACATTGTGTGTTAATATTAAAATTGCCTTAAGCAATGTAATTATATGAGTATAAAAATCGTCAAATTTTTACAACTAACCATTTATACCACATATTTAATCGATTTCGATTAATTTTAGGAAAAAATCGTCAAAATTTTACAACTAATTACAATTTCGATTATCTACTATTAAAATGTACATCTCTATCTATAATTAGTACTAATAATTAGGGGTGTGATATGGGCAAGCTCAGCCCATTAATTAGTATATTGTGTCCCTCGTAATCGGGTATGTTGTGCCTCCATTCTTAACATGTAAGCTTTTATGAATCATGTTATACCTAGCCCGTTAAGTCGTGCTTGACAAGCCAACGTATTTGTGACCTATTTTAACGCATTTAGTATATATATATATATATATATAATTATTTAATATGTTTATTGAATTAAATAAAAAAAAATTACTCTGTTTTCATTTATGACACTATTCATTGGGTTATGCCTATTAGTTTGATTAGTTTAATCAAATTTTCAAAGTATAGGACTTTGCATGCCAACCCAACCAATCTAGGCTTGTTACGTGTTATGGGCTACATGTTCTTGTGTTGCTTTTTTATGCTTATGTGTCATGTCATATATGATAAAAAATTATAATTATCAATCAATTATATAATTAATTGAATCTAACTTAGCATGTGTTCCTCTCTCAAGTAAACTATACATTATATAATAATTAACCTCATCACATTCTCATGTCAATTAAATTGCATACTACTCATTAAGCTCATCAATTGTAGATTACATACATCTTTGCCTACAAACTATACATGTTATTTAATCATGAAAAAATGTTAAATAATTCTCTTAAATCTACTTAATAGCCTCTATAGATTAATTATTGGCCAAACAATTAATAGTATAAAAATTAGATTAAACAATATAATTACATTGAAATCATAATTGAGGTAAAATATTTGATTATCACATAAAAATAATTGGGTTCATAAGCCCCTAGATTAATAAATTAGTTAGTTATGATTTTGTTCATAAATATCATATGTTTCATAAATAAATACATAAAATATGATAAATAAAGGAGAAGAAGAATTAATACAATCAATATCTTAATTTAGCACCAATTTTCTCTTGAATCTTTTCCAAAATTGTATCTCTTTTAAATATTTTCAATATTTTTCTCTCTTGTTGGCTCCAAAAGCTAATAAAAAATGTGTTAATTTAGGTAATTTATAGTTTTTGAGGCAATAAGAGGGTTAAATTAGGCTCAAATAGAATCTAAACTGTTAGAGTAGATTTAGATCAAAGACTAAGATGAAAAAGGAAATTAAATAGCATTGGCATAAAGGATTGCGACACATGGCAAGGGAAAAAACTAGATGAATCAATGTGCGACGTGTGATAGATGGATTGGTCATGGCCAATGCATGTTGATTTAGTGCCATGTGGCACGCGCGCTATGATTCACATATGAGGATTGCGTGGTACCTTGGTAGAATGAATAAACGAATCGTGTGACATTGTGTGGCACGTTCGTTGAACGCTTGGCAAAACTCGGAACGAACGTCGTGTCGACTATGAATGGGCGTGGAGATGAATGGGGATGGTTATGCCAGTTACCATTGCCTTCCTATACTAATTTTGGGTACATTTGGTTAATAACCATCAATTATAAGTATGTAGTAGTTTCTCACGGTTTGACCACGTTTCTTATTTTTTAACATTTATTCAAAAATATATTTAATTTAAAAAAATGTTAACTTAATTCTTACTTTACCATATTATTTAAAATATTGACATTAATTTTTTTTATTTTTTAATGATTTAGTAAATGTTTTTAAATAAAAAAATATAAAGTAAAAATAAATCAAATTTAATCTAATTATACAAAGTATTATGTTTTCTATTAGTAAAATTATATTTTTCTATGCAATTATATGTATATAAAATAATAATATTAATATATGTTCAGTTTCGGTTAACCATAGTTTTGGTATTACAATAACTATCTTCGCCCAACGCCTTTTCGGTTACATTTATTTTTGGGGAAAAACCATCGAATTTTTACAAATAATTACAGTTTGACCACACGTGGTAAGACCTAGCTACATCACCTGGTACATGCAGTGCGTTCTGATTGGCCCTCGTTGCTTGTGTAATATCCACATGATGATGATTGGTTAGCTCTTGTGCTTGCGTGACGTATTTTGATTGATCCTACATTAAAATTCATAAACAAATCTATAAAAATTCCAAAAAAATCTCAAAATATATATTTTCACCCTTTTTTAATAGAAAGTTCATATTTTAATATTTTTAACCTCAAAAGTATTACTTATTGAATAATATATATAAATATTTAGCAGAAAAGTGAACTGGTAACTCTACTTTCATAAAGTCATCAGTTCATTACACCTGTAAATTAAAAATAATGTCATTTAGTCTATTAATTATGAAAAAGTCTAATTAAGGATAAATTATAACATTTTAACAATTTTTTTATTTAAATATTACTATTTTCCATCAAGTTATTACAACACAATTAAAATACCTATCTTTAACGAGAATAGAAGTAAAATTTAATATGAAAGTATTTTATAAAAAATATTCACAATAGTAATATTCAAATATAAAGTGATTTAAATATATATTTTAACATTTAATAAAATTTAAAAATTAATAAAATATTAAATTAAAATCATGAAAATTAACATATATTAAAACCAATATTTTGTGAATTGTTTGTCATATTAATTTTCATTTTACCATTTTTAAAGATTTGTGTTTTAATTTTGTTTAATCGCTTGATAGAAAATTATAATATTTTCATAAAAAAACCATTAAATAATATAATTTTTCTTTAATTGACTCTTTTTCCTACAACAAATGTTATGGTTGGTCCGATTTGTAGAGAGAGAAACTAGAAAGAAGTCAAAACAATTGATGGAATGTGTATATCTCTTAGGGAGTCTATATATATATAGAGAGTTTTACACGTACATATGTCGGTTATATAAGGTATACATAAATAAGTGTGTCAGAGGGGTATAAAGGTAAAGGCAAGCATATTTAGACTAAGGTAGACCACCTATTAGCTCAGGTTCGTGATCAACCCTCCAGATGGCAAAACTTCACAGGACAAGTCTTTCTCATGAGTGTATACATGGATATAGAGAGAGGTAGGTCGTTGGGGCAATTCTTCTTATGGCTTATGCTGTTAGAAGGGTCGTGCTCCAAGTCAATCCATATGACCAAACATCCAATCCCTTTACTCTTTCAGCTTGGGTTTTTAACTTTGGTGAAAGAGTAATACTTGGGTAGCAGATTCAAACCGTTAAACTCCCCTAATAAATGTGTGTTAGTTTATTAGATAGAGAAATTTAGGTCTTTATATAAGGAGGTGCTTGGGCTGAGCCTGATCTTATCATTTCCTACAGATCAACAAAAATTAAGAGAAAAATGCATTGTCACCTCAACTTGAGCAATAAAAAGTTTTTAGTTCGGTGGTGAAAAAGTAGCTTGTCACATAGCTTACTTGCTTGGGTTTTTAAAGTAAAAATTCTTCAAGTCTAACACTTATCTACTTTCTTTTCAGGTCGATTTAGAAAATCATTCTCTTTTTATTTCAAACTTGACCCTAGGCAATCTATTCTTCTTGTGCCTTACCTTTTTTATGTTTTGTGATATTTATGTAGAGACTATGCACAAAGAAGAGATCTCAAGCTCAGCCTCTTGAGAGAGCCCGTAATATCTCATCTACTCGGATCAACTAGAGAGTGATGACACATGGTCTTCCAAAGAGACGAGCTCTTTAAGCAAGGGGGATCCATTCTAGATTTAGTCTTTTACCTCCACTTCTCATCCATAGGCCATACCAATTATTAGGTTGAACATACCTCAAACTCATATATAAGTCACTAGATCATGGAGGAAGAAAACAAGGGACCTAGGGACTAAGGAACCTATAGGTCGTACCAAAGGTTAGTCGACCAAGGTTAAGACCAATGGTTTGTCACCTCAAGATGGGGAAAGGTTGAGGAAAATATACAACATTCTCACCTCGGTTCAAATAATGATTCCAATGTATGGGACCCATAATAGTGACTCATCCCCAACTGGATGGACGACCTTTCACAAAAGCTTTGTAGTTGAGGGCCAAGTTTCTCCTCTATCCTTTCATGAGAAGGTTTTTTTCTAGGACTTAACTCTCATTGGGTCAACTGATGCCTAATGGCTAGAGGCATCTGCTCTACCGTACACTGATATGTAAAGAGCTTGAGGTGGACCTAGAGATGCCCGAGTTTAATGAAGCCTATATGTTGAAACAGAACTCCATAGACCCGAGGAGTGTATACATGTCAATGAAGCTTGATTGTGGTATAAACATGGCCCTTTCTAAGAATGAGAAGAATTACAAGGAATATTTCTTCTATGTTTCAAGTCGATAGGAAACTCCCATTAGTGACACAAGGCTATTGAGAAGCACTTGAACGAATGCAAAGGTCGTGATAAGGAATATAGGTTCCTTCATAACAACCCTAAGTAACGACACAAAGCAACACTTGGCTGATATCCAGAACTATCTACCTATGAGAACCCTATAGAAACAACTATTAAACACCCCATGCTTTGTCGCAAATGGACAAGGCTCAATGGATCCCCTCACGTGATCATTGGTAAACTTCGTGCTCCTTCTAAGTGCCGACCCCTCCTATAGATTATGAGGGAAGGTTTGAGGTGGTTCCTAGCAATAGTGAACTAGCTTAAATACTTGAACCTTTTCCCTTTCTTTATAGACTCAACCCTATAATACTAACACCCCTTCAATCTTGTTTTTTTTCGATACTATGGAGTTTGATGTCGAGGCTTTCCTGACTCAACTTAAGAGTACGGTTACTCCCTAGGGGTGAGCTCCCAAAAGACTACATGTCCCATACCAAGGAAGGGATCTTCTAAAGGGAAAAAGAGGAGTAGGTTTTGTAGGTAGGAAGGCCTCTCCACCCTATCTAGAAGGAAGATGAAAGTGACCTTCGATAAACCTTAATTCCTTTACACAATCCCTTCTTGAACCATGAAATTACACTTCTCCTAGTTTAGGACAAGGTTTTTATCTTCGCATCTCTGTAAAATAAGGGCTCAATTATGCAAATAATGATAAAAAGATGTACCAAAAACCAAAAAGTCGTCCATGAAAATTTCCATTATATCTTTCACCGTATCAAAAAAAATAGTCATTATGCAACATTGAAATGTTGTTAGGGATTTACACAATCCAAAGGGCATCCTTTTAAAAGCAAATTTTTCATAGGGGCATGTGAATGTAGCTTTCTCCTGATCTTTAAGGGCTATGGTAATCTGGTTATACCTCGAATAGCCATCTAAGAGGCAATAATAAGGATATCTAGCCAATCGATTTAGCATTTGATCAATGAATAGAAGTGGAAAATGATCCTTCCTTATAGCTTTGTTCAACTTGCGGTAATCTATACATACACGCCAACTGGTGACTATTCTTGTAGGAATAAGCTCATTGTTGTCATTTTTCACCACCGTCTTTCCACCCGTTTTTAGTACAACATGTACTGGACTTACCCATAAGTTGTCTGAAATAACATAAATAATTCCACCATTGAAGAGCTTCAAAATTTCAGCTCTCACAACTTCTTTCATTGTTGGTTTAATCTTCTTTGGGGTTCAATTTATGGTTTGTAAGGTTCTTCCATTAGAATCTTGTGCATGCAAATGGATGGAATTATACCTTTTATGTTAGAGATAGTCCATCCCAAGGTTGTTTTATGCTCCTTTAACACACATAGTAACTTTTCCTCTTCTTTGAGTGTAAATGATGCCACAATAATCATTGTAAAGGTGTAATTATCACCCAAGAATGCATAGCAAAGATGCTCAGGTAATTGCTTCAACTCTGAAGTTGTAGTTTGCTGCACTTTTTTTGTAGAGATTATAGAATCCGTCTTTACTATCATTGGCTCTAGCCTCTCCACTTTTGTGCTACATGATGTAACCTACTACAATGCTTCCCAGGCAAATACATAGTGGAGAAATTATTCACTAACAAAAGGTAAATCAGGTTCACAAACAACAAAGTTATTGAAATCATAAGCATGAGATGAAGTTGTGATACATCATTTCTAGGTGATCAGTCGACATATCCTTTTGAAAGGCTTTTACTACACATTTTTCAATGACATCTACATGAAAGAAAGTTCTTGGATCTACAAGAAATCTCATGGCTTCGTAGATGTTGAACATAACAGTTTCCTTGTTCACTATCAATGTTAACTCACCCTTTTGAACATCCATTAAAGCCCTTCCTGTAGCCAAGAATGGTCGACCAAGAATTAATAGGACATCTTGGTTTTTATCCATATCTAACACCACAAAATTAGTAGAAAAATGAATTTATCTACCTTTACCAATACATCTTCTATGATTCCTTGTGGATACTTGATGGATCAGTCTACTAGTTGCAAAGAAATTGTTGTTTGTTTCATCTCTCTAAGTCTCAATTCCTTGTGGATACTTGATGTCTTTTAAGAATTTGCATAATTTGGCATTTGTTCCAAGGCATCTATAAAAAGAATATTTATGTGAATTTTCTTAAAAATATCCAAAAACTTAGAAAATTGCTAATCTAATTTTTGTTTTTGAAAGTGTTAGAGGATAAGAAAATGGAGTAGAGAGAATATAAGGATTGTCAGGAAATGAAATTGATGGAGGTATGCCAGTCTCTCAATTTCTCTTCCACTCCTAAGTGTAATGGCCTTGCATTGTTCCTTTGGATTCACTTTTGTATTACTAGGAAAAGTTCCTCTTTGTTGAGCATTGATGGTTGTGGCTAGTTTCCTAATTTGCACTTCAAGATTTTTCATAGTGGCTCCCATATTGCTACAATGAGTCTCAATGTTATCCAGCCGTAAATCACTCTTTTTAAACCTTGTTTTGGTATCCTCAACAAAGGAAACCATGGCATACTTAAGTGACATCTCTTTCTCGCTTGGTTGACTATCAAACCCTAGAGAAGGTTGCAGCACATTCTTTGTGTTTCCATAAGAAAAATTCTCATGATTTTTAAGCCTTGGATTGTAGTAATTTTCCATAGGACCACCACGATAATTGTAGTTTCAATCGTTGATGTATTGAACATGTTCTTGACTTTCTTCATTCATCGGAACTATCTTACTTGAAGTTGTAAAATATTCTACACTTTGTGGTATTCTTTGGGTTATCAAGGATGAAATTTGATGAGATAGAGAAGTAACTTGAGCTGAAAGGGCAGCAAACGACTACAATTCATGAATCCCGATAACTTTGTTAGCCATAGATCTTCACTTGACCATTGATAGTTGTTTGAGGCCATTTCTTCCAAAAGAGACGTAGCCCCTTCAGGTGTTTTTGACATCAAAGTTCCACTATAAGCAACATCAACTATGGTTCTAGTTTTCCCATTTAAATCATTATAGAACATTTGAACTTGCAACCAATTCAACAATCCATGTTGAGGGCAATGTCGAATCATATCTTTATACCTTTCCCATGCTTCATAGAGTGTCTCAAAATCATTTTGTTTGAATTGACCAATCTCACTCCTGAGTTGGGCTATTTTTGTAGGTGGAAAGAATTTAGCAATAAACGTTTTTGCCATGTCCTGCCAACTAGTGATGCTTCCCAATTTTAAAGATTGTAGCAAACCTCTGGCCTTGTCTCTCAATGAAAAAGGAAACAATCTCAGTCTAATGGTGTCTTCAGTAACACCATTCATCTTTATAGTGTCACAAATCTCTAAAAACATTGCCAAATGAATATTGGGTTCATCAAGTGACGATCGACTAAATTGGGCTTATTGTACCATGCTGATCAATGCAGGTTTGAGCTCAAAATTATTGGCATTAATGGTATGACATCTTGAACTTAAGTAGTTGTCATTCACAATTGGCCTTACATAATCCATCAAGGTACGTGGCTATACATTTTGTTTTCCTTCAGCCATGGCTAGTACTTTCTTCTTTCTTCGTGATCTAAAGGTTCATTCAATCTTCAGATCAAAAGGAATAATGTTTCCAGTTCTAGCACGGTGCATCCAACGTCAAAAACACACCTAGCAAAAAAATAAATAAATAAAATATAATTATAAATTAAAACCAAGATTACTTTGTATCGATATTGGCAAAAATAAGAAAAAAATCAATTCCTAACAACAGTGCCAAAAACTTGATCGGTGTAAACTGCAAGTGTATAGTATCGTAGTTTTATAATAAAGTAATAAGAAGAGTATCATCCTCAAGGATTGGTAACTTACTTTTGATAAATACCAAAATTATACTAGTCTCAATTTTATCTAGAAAAATCACTAATGTTATTGTAATTAAAATTTAAAATAAAATCAATTTAACGAAAATATGCAAAAATAATAATGATGTTGTTCAAAGATCAAATTTATAGGAAGAAAACTTTTAGGAAATCGATTTTACCTAATCTATCACTATGTTTTACTCATCTAGTTAATTGAATTTAATTATCTTTGTTGGTTAGCAATCTCCAAAATATATCCAAAAACCTCTTTCGATAGTTAATTGGAAACATTCTTGTTCATTAATTTACACAAGATTATGTAATTTTATAAAACAAAAAAGCATTAAGACCAATGATTTTTACACTACATAGGTTCATACAAGTCTTTCGATCTCTATATTTATCTATTCTGAAATATTCTAGATCTATCCTATAATTCCCTCTTTCAATACTAAATTATAAGATTAAAATCATCTAATTAATGGCTAGTTGATTATAAGCATTAAATTTAGAATAAATCAGACAAATATGAAGAGAAATAATTCAAATTAACATAGAAAATCAAGTATAGTTCAAAATTAAATTACATTTTTTTTCTTAAAATAAAGAAAGATTAGTTTATGCTAAGAATTAAATTTAACATAAATGAATTCACCATAATTTTCTGAGAGGAATTGAAAGAAAATTGAATCGCAAAAAGAATATGTTTTCCTATCTTATCATGTGAAGAGTTATTATTCATTAGTATTGTTATGCAGTAGTTAATATTCATTAGTATTGTTCTCTAACTATTAGTCTCATCACTCCTTTTCAGTACTAGCTTGTACTAATACGTAGGACTTAACTATTCACATTTAACAGAAAAGGTAAGGTTGCTGCAGAAATGCATAGATCCGAGTGAAGGGTTATAAGTCCCGCTTAAGTCGTGTGAAAGACGTTCAATGCAATAATACCTTATAAATACCGGTGGTTTAGCAAACGACCTAATCTGTTAAGTAAGTGTTATAAGTCATAAGTATTCTTATAAGAGATAGAACAAGAACATAAATGTTAAATGTTTCATGTATGATTTATTTAATATAATTCCATGACTCAAATTTCATGATTTATATTCTGTATATTTCTTGTTATTAATAGACTACAATTTATTTGTTAAGAATCATATTTACCATGCAATACATGTTATATTAATGATTAGTTTTATCCATATTGTATACAAATTTATTTAATTTAAAACTTAAATATGTCAAAACAAGGCTTTTTAGCATCAACTTTATTAAACAAAACTTCATCATCTTCTTCAAAGAAGTCTTATATTACCAATAGTAACGAAGTTACTATTGAAAATTTTGAATTTTTTTTATCGTTGGAAGATTCCAAAGATCAATAAAAATCAAATTTATAAATCAAAGATGATGAATCTTTTTAAAATTGATTACATCATTAAAACTCAAGAAAGAGATCTTCAACTTTCATTACCTTTTGAATCAATCCAACTTCTTTCAAAAGAATCATTACAATAACATTTTGATAAACATTTCAAGTATGTTCATTTCGGTTTAGTCCAGATTGGATTAAGACCATTAACCCAATTAGGGTTAAGTTCATCAATTCTAGCATTCTTAACAGATGCTAGATTAACAGATTTCAAGGAATCTTTATTGGGTACGGTTGAAACAGGCTTAGGCTTAGGACCGATATCTTTTAATAGTTTCCCAAATATCATAGTATTTCGAAGAGATCCCCAAATATTAAAAACATTAACACTCCTAATCCAAACTCATAATACTAATGTTTTACTAGGAACAATTCCGGTAGCTTTATTATATAGAGTTCATTACAAAATTATGACATCCACTTGGGACACTAGGCACATTCATAACTTTGATAAAGGAGAAACCGTATTATTATAGACAAACTTGTCTAGATCCAATATTACTATCCCTAGGCCAATAAGATGGGATAATATTGTTTATATAGATAAATGGCTTTTAAAAGGAATTTCCCAGCCCAGAATCTGAAACCCATCAACTAGAAGAACCTGTCCAAAATACAAAACTTTCTGAAATAATAAAATATAAAAATGGAAATATTGAAATAGGATTCAATAGATCTTCATCAATGAGATGCTCTTCGAGTGCCTCAGAATTCTCATCAATGGATTCACTTATCAAAACAAACCCTAGGTTATCAACCTCAAATTCCTTAAGAAAACAAAACTCAAAAGGGTAGACTGTAGTACACCAGTACCCAGACCAGTCCATACAGTAGACAACTCTGAGATGAGCGAATCACCTCAGTTATCACCTATTTTTCCCTTATCACCAACTCAATCCAAAGCCCTTAGCAAACAGATTAGGACACATGAGTTAAATGTATTAACAGTAGATGGAGACGAACCATGGGATCCAAAAGTCCTAAGAATAGATTTGAATCTTCCACATCATAAAAAAAATTAAACATTGGTTCTATAACACACACTTTAAAAAATCTAGGGCAAGTTGCTTTAAGAAATATGAGCGTTACGTTAAAGAACATAACAAAAATATAGAATTCATAGATTGGTTAAAAATCTATAGAAAATCCAAAGGGCTAGAATCTATAGTTATAGATATGGCTAAAGTTGCCTATAAGACCTTTATTACCAAACCTGAAAAAGTAGAAACATTACCAGATCACATCGTTACCCTTACCCAGGATAGCATAGTAGAATCATCATCAACGGTTAACCCTCAACCAGTTAGCTCAGAACCACTAGGACAAATAGTAAAACTTGTGGACTTAGTGAAACCATCAACGGTCTTAATAGGTAACCTACTAGTTACTATAACAGATCCAAAACCAAAACAAATAGTCAAAACTATAGTTCAAATTGACCATAACCCAGTCAACATTACTGTAGAACCCATAGTTGTAGAACCTATAGCTATAGTTCCACATTATAAGATATTCCCATCAATTAGTGTTTAGGATGTCATAAAAGTTGACTTCGATATGCTTTTAGAAAATAAACATGTAGAGTCTTTATCTAGAGAACCAATAGCTTGAACTCCACAACTCAAAACCTTTTCGGATATTAGTTCTAATGAAGTCATAGAGGCAGACTTTGATAGGTTATTAGAAGAAACTGATAAACCAGTTAATTCACTTAACATGGTTAATATTAAAAAGAAGTTACTTGTATGGGAAACTCTAGATGGTTTAGTTGGAGCTGAACATCCTCCATTAAGACCTATTACCATCCCTTACCAGGATAGTCAGGTAGAAAGCCTTCCCTCTTAAGAACCCTCAAGAGAACCAGGCAACAAACCTTAAAAACATTATTACCCAAAATAATTTTACAAATATCAACCTAAATACTTTAGGTAAACAACTCATAAAGATAGAGAAAAATCTAAGAATAGATATTCCCTCTACCTCATATCACAAATTAGATAGTTAGGTTAAGAACCCTATCTTCAAACCCTTCCAAGTCTCCAAACCAGCCCAGGAAGAAATAACATCAAAATTTGAAAAACTTCAAAATTGGAATAATACCCTTAAATCCCAATTAGAAGACCAGTTTTCAAACAAAATAGGAACATTTGTTTATAAGACTCCAGACTTAAATCAACCCAAAAACAAGATCTTAGTATTCTTAGCAAACTAGGATCTAATATATCATCTGAGGATAGTTCCCAGGAAACACTTTCTAAACCAACTCCTCATATTCAAAAATTAGCTTGGCAAGAACCTAGCACAGTTAGGTACCCAGCTTAGTAAGGTAATCCAATCTAAATATAACTTGTCTTCTATCTATGTTTGGAACATTGATGGAATGATTGATCATGAGATATTAAATATCTTACAGCAAATGACCATGGCATCAAATGCTTATAAGACCCAAATTTGTACAAATGATAAAATAGTTGTTGAATTATTAATAGCTGGCTTTTCAGGTCAACTAAAAGGATGGTGGGATCACCATCTTTCAAAACAACAATAGTCAAATATCTGCAATGCAATACTGACTGATGAGTGTGATATACCCATACTCTCACATCAAGGTGCTCCTATACATGATGCTGTCTCCACATTACTCTTTACCATATCACATCATTTTATGGGGGATCCATCCCATTTAAAAGATAAAAATGTTGACTTCTTTCCAACTTAAAATGTAGGAAGATGAGCGATTTTCAAAATTATAAAACTACATTCCCGTCTAGAGTTATGTTAAGAGATGACTCTATTCAACCTTTTTGGAAGGAGAAATTCCTAGCAGGACTTCCTCCACTCTTAGGTGAGAAAACCAGAAACAAAATTTGCAAAACTTATCGGAATCACATCATCCCATATGAACAATTAACCTACGATCAATTGATCAGTTTTGCTCAAAACAAGGGTCTTCAAATATGCCAAGATTTGAAAATCCCAAAACAAATGAAATTGAACTCAAAGTTTCCAAAAGAGAAATTGGATCATTCTGCAAACAGTTTGATGGCAATCTCTTTAATGACAAAACCTGTGAGGGAACTTGCAGTAAAACAATTTCAAAACCTTATAAGAAATCTCATAAAACTTATAAGAATTTTTCAAAATCAAGAAAACCATTCATTGAAAAAATAATGAATTTTTATAACAAACCTTATAAAAGAAATTTCAATAAGAAAATAAAACAACATAAAAAACCCTTTAAATTTTTTAAAGAGTTTAAATGTTATAAATGTGACAAGAAAAGGAACACAACTAATTTCTGCAAAATGTCTAAAAAACATCACGAATTAAAACTTGAAGAAGACACCTTTGCCAAAATATCTGCCCTAATGGCAGACATATCCTCATCATCTAAGTTTGAACAATGGACAAACAAAGAATCAAATCCCCAAGATGATGAATTTGCAACCAACAATTCAGAATCCTCTGATAAAAGTATTAATGTATTAACTAAGGAAGAAGATGAACAACTTCAAGATAAAATCCTTATGTTAAATAACCCATCAATAACCAAATTATATGTAGATTACCTAACTACATCTTGGGAAAATCAACAAAAAGAAACACTGAACTTCCAAATACCAGCATAGGCTATTATAACCTCACTGTTGTTCTCGAACGAAAGAACAAAATTATTAAACCAGAAAGTCAAATTCAAGACTTAAAACTGGAAATCAAAACTATTAAATTGGAACTCGACCAGCTTAGAGATAAACAAAAAGAATATGATATTAAGTTAGAACTACTTAATAATGGAGAAAAAATATATCATCTTATGTAAGTGATTCTGACGATGAGCTTGCATCAAACCAAAACCTTAAAAATTTGGAGAAAATTCCTTAAAATATTCTTCAAAATTTAAGAAAAATTACCACCAAGAAGTATAAGATTAATATAATCTTAGTTTTCCCTGATGACTCAAAACTTGAGGTCATAACCTTGTTTGATACAGAGGCTGATCTTAATTGCATCAAACCATCGGTTGTTCCCAGAAGGTTTTACAAACCAACTGAAGAACAACTCAATCCTGCCAATAAATCTCGTATGGATGTTATTGGGAAAACTTAGGTATCGATTCTTAAAGGATTATACCTTATTAAAACTCCATTCATAATAGTTTCTAATATAGGCTACCCAATCATACTAGGAACTCCTTTTATGGATATCATTACCCCATATTCTGTTAAATATGATAGAATTTTTTTCAAAATAAGAAGAGAAACCTTTAGCTTCCCTTTCATCGAAGAATCAAAAACCAGAGACCCTAATCTCATCAAAACTTATTCAATCTCTCCAAAAGAGATTTCTATTCTTATAAATCATAGAGAAAAATGACCTTCTCTATCTCAAAACCAAAGTCCAGTCTCATACAGTTGAGAAAGAGCTTCAAATCCCAGAGATCAAAGATAAAATCTCTAAACTACAAAACTCTTTTGAAAAAGAGGTTTGTTCTGAATTACCCAGTGCCTTCTGGGACAGAAAAGAACACATGGTAGATTTACCATATGAATCCTCCTTTAACAAAAAGGATATCCCCACAAAAGCAAGATCTATTCAGATGAATGGTGACCTTGAACAATAATGTAGAAAGGAGATCGAAGATCTCTTATCTAAGAATCTAATTTCAAAATCCAGATCATTGTGGAGTTGCGCGGCCTTCTATGTCAACAAATCATCTGAGATTGAAAGAGGAACTCCTGGGCTAGTCATTAATTATAAACCTTTGAACCAAGCCTTAAAATGGATTAGGTACCCTACCCTCAATAAAAAATACTTGCTTCAAAAACCATACTCGTCATCCATATTCTCAAAGTTTGATATGAAATCAGGCTTTTGGAAAATCCAAATCGAGCCTCAACGTAGGTACAAAACTGCATTCACTATTTCATTTGGATATTTTGAGTGGAATGTTATGCCATTTGGACTCAAAAACGCACCTTCTGAGTTTCAGAGGATTATGAATGACATATTCAATCCCTACTCAGAATTCTGTATCGTGTACATCGATGATGTACTAATATTTTCCAAAGATGTAAGACAACACATCAGACATCTCAAAAATTTCTTCCATCTTATTAAGAGAAGTGGATTGGCTTTATCAGCTAAGAAAATGACTCTATTCCAAACCAATATTCGATTTCTTGGACACAGCGTATCCAATGGAACAATAATTTCAATCAATCGATCCCTTCAGTTCATAACCAAATTCCCTGATAGGATAATTGATAAAACCCAGCTACAAAGATTTCTTGATAGCTTGAACTATGCATTAAGTTTTTGCCCAAATATTAACAAGTTGACAAAACCACTCCATAACCGGCTTAAGAAAACTCCCGAGCCATGGACAGAAGAACATACAAAAATTGTGTAAAAAATAAAAGCACAAGTCTAAAACATTCCCTATTTACATCTTGCGGATCCAACGATCCCCAAAATAGTAGAAACTGATACCAGTGAACTTGGCTATGGTGGGATATTAAAACAAGTCCAAGATAATAATGAACAAATTGTTTAATTTGTCTCTGGCCATTGGAATGATTGTCAAAGAATTATTTCATTTTCAAAAAGGAAGTATTATCAATCGTATTTTGTATTTCAAAATTTTAATCAGATTTATTGAATCAATTTTTTTTACTAAGAATTGATTGCAAATCTACAAAAGAAATTTTATTAAAAGATTTTAAAAACATTGCATCAAAATAGATTTTTGCGAGATGACAAGCAATATTAAGCATTTTTTATTTTGATATTGAATTTATCAAAGGAGAAAATAATTCATTACCAGATTTTCTAACTAGAGAATTTCTTCAAAACAGGTTTCGAGATGAGTAAGAAAAAGAAAGATAAGGAGAAAAGGAAACCTCTAAACCTTACCATCACTAGCTTCTTATCGACCAAACCCATTATGACCTGGTCCCACGTCACCCAAAACGAAGCATCATCTTCCAAACCCAATTTAGAAGAAACATCACCTGAGTTAACCCTTGAGGATACCGAATTAAATAAACATATCCAACAATGATTGTAAGTTAAATATGCCTATAGTCTACACAGTTTTTCTTTATCTTATATATATATATATATATAATATTATTAATTTAAATTTGATTTAAATCAATATTTATTTAAATTTGAGAGTTCTTAAATTACATATTTTTAAAATTTTGGATCTTTATTTTCTTTAAATATGCAATAAAATCTAAAATAAATAAAATTAGACTAAATTTAAAGTTTAGAAGTGATAAATTATATTAAATTAAGTCAAATTATGAGTGACTTAAGTACATAAATTCTAAGAAAAGTAATTTTTTTTAATTTATAAAAGTAAATCGACAAAAGTGTCATGTTAATCGACTTTTAATATAAAGTACTAAATGAAACAAATTATATAATGTAAAAAACTTCATTAATATTTTTCTAGTGTTTTTTAATCATTTTATTTTTTCAAAAGTACTGATTAAAAATAAATATTAAGATTGAAAAAATATTTTAATATTAATTTTAATAGTATTTGTTTTCTATTTTTTTATTAAATAAATAGCAAGAAT
The DNA here is from genome assembly GCA_037013495.1 of Hippophae tibetana. Taxonomy (NCBI): domain Eukaryota; kingdom Viridiplantae; phylum Streptophyta; class Magnoliopsida; order Rosales; family Elaeagnaceae; genus Hippophae; species Hippophae tibetana. Next base: position 38,321,157 of record CM072803.1, read on the forward strand.
GATTATAATTTCAAATTTAACACTATCATATCAACTTACTTTTAAAAATAGTAATATTTTTGATTTAATATATTAAAATATTAATTTATATCCTTAATTAACACATTTTATAATTTTTTTTATAAATTATATTGTAAAATATTTTTTCAAGATGAATACTTTTTTTCATTTTCAAAAGGAAAAATTATTATTAAACTTTTGAGATTTTTTAAAATTATAAAACACTATTTAGATTTGAAAAATAAGTAATAAACTTCTTTTATTATTATTTTATTATAATATTCTATATTAAATTTCAATTTTTTTTATTAATTTAATGTAAATATATTTTTTTAAAAATTAAATAATAATAATAATAAGTACAGTTGTTATTTTTTTTATTTAATTTGTTTTTGAGAAAGGTATTTATTTTGATATTTTTAAAATTATTTGACTACATGACCCAAGGAAGAAAGGAAAATGAAAGATAGGGACAACTCGGACATTGCAATAGAAATTTCCGGCCCAGAAGAGAAGCACTCGGTTTAGCAGGAAAGCTGGATGATGAAAGGGAGAGAGAAATAAATAAAAAACATAAAAAACAAACAAAGGAAATGGGAGCTGTGAAGAAGATCTGGAACGCCATGGATGTTGTATCAGATGGAGCTCCAAATCACACCGTCTCTCAGATCCCTTTTACTTCTCTATCCGTCGATCCTTCTCTTCTTCTTCCTCAAATGACTCCTCGCATCATGTACCCCTCTCTCTCCCCTTTCCTATTGTTCTCTTTTGCTGCACGTGCATTTTATGGCTTTTATTTGGTTCTTGCTGACAACGGTTTTTTTTACAATTCCATATGGTCTCTGAAAATTTGCGCGGAAATGGAGAAAGGTTTATACTTGATAGAATTATGCTCTCGTTCTATTTTTTTTTTTAGATTTTTCCTGGGCTAGTACAAAGTTACGGCTGGATTTGCACGATGTTCATTTTGATTAGGAGTGTTAACTTGGGATTTCATGTATGATATGTGTTTCAGAATTTGGTCATTTTTGTTATTTGTCATTCTTTTTAATCGGTGATTAAACAATAATTATAGTGGCATTCCTATGTTATTTATTCTTCTGATTGAGTTGCTATGTCTTTCTTTATGATTTTCCGATAAAAATGGTTTAACTGGTTTTGTAGAGAGCTCTGCAAGGATCTTTTCAAAAAATGGTCGAAATTGAATGATTCTTGTTTCTCTGTTGAGACTGTTTCCGGTGGCATCACAAACCTATGTAAGCGTTTTCTTGCTTTTCTTGTACCATCGTAAATTGCTTCATATGGGTAAACCTAGGAGATTATTGACTTGTGAGTAGAGTATCTTGAGTTATTTTGTAGACTGAGTAGTTGTATTGATTCCTATAGTGTTGAAGGTTTCTGTCAATGAAGAGAATGGAAATATTGTGCCAATAACAGTTAGATTGTATGGGCCTAACACTGACTATGTTATTAACCGTGAACGCGAACTTCAGGTGTGTTTATTTGATTTTTTATGATACATCTGGCTACATGCTTACCTTTTTGACTAGATAAACTACACTTGCTTCAATTTGGATGCATGTTTTGATCTTCATGGTCAGCTTTATTAGTTATGTTCAAATATGATTAAGTTATGTCTAATTATGATTAAGTTTTCCGCGTTTTACTGTTATTATGCCTACACTTCATATTAACTTTTATCTTTTTTATTTCCGTTTTGGATAACCCTTTATCTGCATGTTTTTCCTTATAATTACTTGTTTAGGCTATCAAGTACCTCTCGGCTGCAGGTTTTGGTGCAAATCTTCTTGGAGTTTTTGGCAATGGCATGGTTCAATCGTTTATTAATGCACGAACACTAACTCCATCAGGTATATAATATTGCATCAAATGGAGGGGATGGTTGCATTTCTTTCTTTCCCGTCTTTTTGAATGTACCATGAGAATTCATAAGTTCTATACTAGTCAAGTCATTGGTTTGTTGTGCTGGGCATTTTGTTTTTGGCACCTCTGTTCTTCCAAGTGACTTTTTAGCTATGCGTAAATCAGTGGGGTTAATTCTTTTTAAAAATGAAAAGATATAAAGTGCTATTAGTATTACTTAACTTGATTAATACAATATTCATGTTTACTGTTTATAAGATAATGAAATGATATTTATTACTCTAGCAGCATGTTTGTCACCTATTATAAAAGGAACTGAATGTATAATTTTTGTAGAGCAATGCATTTGGGTGTTAAGTCATGTCGTATTGTACAAAATAAAAATTGTATGGATATGTAGAAATTTTGACCCACCAAGAGTGTGGGACTAAACCTTTTTGGACATTTAACTTAGTTTGTTTGGATTTTCATTTCTAAAAATGTCTTTACTTTTTTTTTTCATCTCAAACTGATTTTTTAAATATTATAATATAAGAAAAATATAGAAATTAAATTAAATATTGATTTAACTGCATTTTTATATTTAAAATATTTTTATATGTAAGAAAACTAGATAAAACAATTACATACTATTTTAAATATAAATTATTTTATAAAAATATTAATCATCAATTTTATTTGACTATATTATATAGGTTGTTACCAAATATGATATAAAGGGGAATCAAAATTACCTGGTGTGGAAATTTTCTTTTAGATATTTGAATATATCATCGGTTTTGACTCTCTGGTGCATCAAGTGTGAATTTTTCTCTATCTTTTAACTTAGGCCTCCGTGAGTAATCACCTTTGTTTTTTTTGTTTTTCTATATCTTCACTCATTTTCTTTCCCTAAAGAGAGGTCTTTTGGTAGTAAGGTGTGTCTTCAAAGAAAGTTACATCTTGACGAATAATAATTCTTTTTGTAAAGGGATGATAAACACTTGTACCCTTTTTGAGTAGTAGAGTACCTAACAAAAACACACTTAGTTGCTTTAGGATCTAACTTGGACCTATTATGTGAGTAAATATGAACAAATACAATACGACCGAACACCCTAAGAGGAAGTTCATACTGATGATGTGATGTAAGAAGATAGTTTTGAAATTTTTGAATGGATGTTTCGAAGGATAGAATGCGGTTTGACATCCTATTAATCAGATAGGTGCTAGTTAAAACTTCATCCCTCCAGAATGTTTTTGGCATATTTGTAATGAACATCAAACCTTGAGCTACCTTCAGAAGGTGTCTATTTTTTTGTTCAACTGCCCTATTTTGTTTAGGTGTGTAGATACAAGAGCTTTGGTGTACTATCCCATGTTTTTGTAAATAATGACTTAAAGCATAGTTAAAATATTTTGAGTTATTATCGGTCTTGAGGACTTGGATTTGTGTTTGAAATTATATTTGTATCATTAAGTGGAAATAGATGAAAATATCATGAACCTCAATTTTTTTTAAATAGATAAACCCAACTTTGGTATGATTGTCAATAAATGTAACAAACCACTTTGAATGAGTGTGGGTAGGAGAACGAGAGGGTCCCCAAAAGTTGCTATGAATTAAACTAAAAGGTTTGGATGATTTATATGGGACATTTGAGAATGAATGATGTGAGTGTTTTGCAAGTTGACACATTTCATGATGAAAATTAATTGTTTTATTTAAAAACATAGATGAAAACAAATGTTTCAAATATTGAAAATTAGGATGACTCATTCTATAATGTCACAACAAAAATTCATTATTCTTAGAAACAAATACTGAATCACAAATTACAATGTGATGATTTTCACTCACATTGGTCTTATTAAAATAGTAAAGCCTTCACACCTTTTAACACTGCCAATGGTCTTCTCCGATTATAGGTTTTGAAAAACAGAATAAAAAAGAAGCTTAGTTGAGCAATTTAAGTCTTGTGTCAAATGATTAACTGATATAAATTATAAGACAAAGTTTGGAACATAAAGGACATATTTGAGATATATTCAGAATTTTGTGTACTCTCTTTTCCAACAATGGTGGAGAGGGATCCTTCTAGTCCTCTAACTTTAAGATTATTAACACAAAGTGAGTAAGAGGTAAATAAGTGATAAGTATCAATCATGTGATCGAAAGTACTAGAATCAATGATCCAAGGATTTTTGGATTGAGGTGGTGGTTAACACATTTAAGTAATTACCTTTATAGGCCAATGAGGCTCTAAAGGATGACTGATAAGAATTATTGATATTGGAAAATAATTCTGTTAAGTTGATTCAACTGTTTTGGATTAAATGCTCTCCTTGAATTGGAATTTTCTTGAGATTTTTGTTGATCTATTGATGCCTGACGACTTCGGGTTCTATTTTGCCTCGGTTTCTAATCGGTTGGTTTCCCAACACATATCTTTTGAATGTCCGGGCTTACGACAATAATCACAAAAAATTCTTTTTCGTTGTGAGCCACTTCCTGTCCGATTTCCATGGTTAGTGAAATTTGCTGAAGATCCAAGACCAATATCAATCTGCCCATGGGTTGAAGAATTAAAAGAAAGCCCATTATTAATCTATACATTAATCTGTCCTTGGGTTGAATAAGACAGCCCACTTCCTAAGCCTTGAAGCCCACCATTTTTATCAAAGCCTTTTGACTCGCTAGGCCCAATTGGGCTATTCGAATATATCAACTTATGCCCATAGCCAATGCCAACGATAATCACCTCTGGTACCTTTTTCACAAACAAAGGGACTTGAAAACATCTTTTCTAAACAAATGGATTAACTCCTAGGGTCTGAACAAAGGGATCTTCACGACTCTTTTCCCTTTTTAGAATTGTGTACTTGTAGGTTCTTAAGCCACATATGGCCCTAAAATGTATTTTGTTTACACTTGAAAAGTTTAACAAATGGGAAGTCCAATATGAAAACGACTAAGGGATTAAGATGTCTAGACTCTTGAAAGTCCATAAAGGAATTGGTATTGGTACTCATATGGGATTGCACCTCTATTAAGCTAGAGGTCAAAAGCAGCCCATTACTTTGTGCCACCACCCAATTGCAAAAAGCTAGCATATCACGTTACAGATAAGACACATCCTAACCATAGGCCCTGCGATCCACACTAAAGTGGGCACAAAAAGCAACTTAACAAGTTCTCTATCATCCCTTAATTCATAATAGACCTTGACAATATGCCCAACAGACCTATGAATAGGCAGCAATGACATCTTGAGTCCATGATCATTTTAGGTTCTTGTATCCCATAAGTTTGTGTGAATTCAACTAAGGACCACAAGTCCCTGATTAGATGGTGAAGAACACTGTCGAAAAACAACGATGGAGTGCATAGACACTCCCCGATAGGACGAAAAAATTCACAAACAAAATTTTCCTTAGTCATAAGGAAAAAAGTTGACTTATGCTCGAATAACTTGATTGTTCCAATGACATCTAGTAGGGCCTGAGAGATTGGGGGTTCTAAGGAGCAACACTTAGAGTAACAACCACCCAAAAAACATACATCATGCTTAAGACTTTTCAAGTCAACAAAGGACTTTCGCGCAAGACTTACTAGTCTACAAGTGCACTTAAAGAGCCACACTTGCATGAGACCCATCAGTACACAAACGTGCTCAAGTCTAGAGGCTAGGTGCACACACAAATTGTGGTAAAGTGTAGAAGGTCACGTTGCATAAGACCCATCAATCCACAAACATGTTGGAATTTTAATGACTAAACACTTGCACATACATACTTGAGTCTAAATCACAAGAAAAGTATGGTAATGTGAGTACAATGTTGAGACATGTCACCCAAGGAAAGGACCACTGCCAATCATAGTTGGTCAGATCCTATTCAAGTAGCTGTCGTTCGGCCATATGTTGACTAGCCATGTGCCTCACAATGATGCGCTACATAGTCGTGAGCCATCCAAACATGTCTCATCCTCCACTATCACGCTCTCCATTCTCGCATGCCATCCACTATCCTAAGTCCTGATTGATAGGACATATCCTAAAACATCCATGGTTTCAGGAGGACCTTCAACCACGTGTACTTTCAAAGCCCAATTTGAAAGATAGTCTGCCTCACCACAAGATGAAGTGTGCAAAATCTATGCCAATGATTGACAAAGGAAAATATCTAAGTGTTTACACTTAGATAAAACTAAGCATAAAATGCCCCAACCACACAAATTGGGCGGGAATGCAAAATGTGCTACAGAAAATAAAGTACATAACAGAAGCACAAAAATTGTACAAGTTAGAAAAAGGATTACAAAAAAGAAAAGACTACGTGTAAAAAATGGGATATCCTTAATAAACAGTATGAGAACTCCCCACACTTGTGCATTCCTTGTGGGAAAAAAACAGCCATCTCATCAACAGATTCAGCCAGAACCCAGAACCATCGTCGCATGCATAACCAAAAGATTTGCATCACTTGGAGGGATTTGAACCATCACTGGACCTTGTAAGTGGCTTTGTTGACTAGATTGCTGACATACAGAGTGTTGCGAAACAGATCATCGCTGGAGAGGATGTTGTCGACTCGGAGGTCAAAGGATAGATTGTAGTTGGCCAAGTCCTTGTTGGCCAATACTGGCTCATTGCTATCCACGGTCGGCCGACCATAGCACCATCCAAGCTTTCTCGATCCTCCCACATTCATTGCTTCATTGTGCAAGCCATATCTATAACTGCGTATCCATCCTCCATAATTGAGTTAAGTCTATATTTCTTGCGCATGATAGTACAAGTGTGAGTGCGATGAGGTATGTTGGCATGGAATTGTAGGTATAACTTCTCACTTCAAAAGTCTGGCACTTTTCATTAGTGTCCCAAGGAGGCATACTCTATAATGCAGAAAATGAAAGATACTCTGTAACTCCAGAGTTGGCTTTCCAAGCATCATATTTGACTTCGGCATAACTCCCTAAATGGAAGTTTTATTGGAAATTCAAAAATACCGACAACAACAAGAAGCCATTGCATAAACTTTGAACAACCGAAAAGAGTGCAAAGTTTGTCGACTGAATAGGTGAAACATATAAAGGTGGGCTTAGTGTTGTCGGTGTGATTGAAAGAGCCATGAAGCCTCGATATTGATAAACTATAGAGAGACCTCCTCACCCATTTTTCTAGGTGTATGAGGCTTAGGATGCTGATGTTGGGTGTAAATTAGTACATATCATGTGATGAGAGATAATTGGTCCTAGTTAGGGACGACTTACCCAATGAGCATTTAGTTGTGAGATGAGTATATCCATTGGATATTCCCTGAGGGATAAATATCTATAATTATGTTGTAATTATCCCCAATTTTTTGGAGGAGAGAATTAAGGGAACATGATAATCACATAAGGTATCTAGATAATCTCTCATCTATAAATATGAAGACATCTCCAATTACTAGGTGTGACTGACAACCTACAATATCTAATTGATGGCTCCTGATATTATGGGACTACTAATATTGAATGTAAGATGCTACATCTCTATTCTTTCTAACATATCTAAACTCCATGCTTGTTACTGACTTAAGCACAACCTTATGTTCTCCATTGGTCACCAAGGCTTGAGAAAGCATCTATCTACTTGAGGCTTAGTCATTGACCTATAATACAATTCGTCTTTCTTTTCATATTTTGATTGCATGCATTTATATGTCTGCCAGTGTTTTGCATCTGTGCATGCACAAGCCATGTTATTTATCAGATAAGTATTTTGGGTTTTTGTTTACGTGTTTTTGTGTATTTAAGGTAATTACTATTGTAATTATGTCTTGTTTATCACGTAAAGTATATTATAGTTTATCACACTCTGATGGATGTCTCCAACCATGCTCAGTGTTTTGATGCTGAAAAAGATTTTTTTAACTTGTTTGTAACTTAAAGAAGACTCGTTTTTTTTTTCAATCACTGTAATTATTATCTATTTATTTATATATAATGTTTTTTGATCAACCTTAAAATTGTTCATTTATCATATCATTGCTCATGGAGACATTTTTTTTTTTGTGACGGAGATTGAAGCACAAACATTAATACGGACGACATAAGATTTTTGTGGCTAAATGAAATGCATGTCTCTTCAAGGTTCTTCATGATCTGGAACCTATCAAATGACATTATATTTCAACAATTCCTTCCTCATCTTCTCAGACATGAGACAGCCAAATGTGGTTGCTGAAATTGCTCGGCATCTAAGGAAATTTCATGAAGTGGAAATCCCAGGTTCGAAAGAACCTCAGCTATGGAATGACATATTCAAGTTCTTTAAGAAAGGTTTACACTTGACTCTTGTAAATACTTCCTCCACAATGTTTTGAGCTCTTCGTAGTTACTCATTTTTTTTTTCAATTAATGGACGTTGGCTTGGTATGAAAATTTTAGCAGATAAGCCATCTTGTTTTCTCTCTGTGCATTTTGTCTTTCACTTGCTGATTTCGTCACAATTATGTTATATCTTTCTTTTGCAGCATCCAGTCTTCAATTTGATGATAGTGAGAAGAGTAGGTCGTACAAGTCCATTTCGTTTAAGGAAGTTTACGATGAAATCACTGAGCTAAAGGTAGCCCCTGTGTTATTGCTTGTAATAACCCCCTTCCCTCTCTTTTTCCCTTTGTGGTCTAGTCTTCTACCCAACTTTTGTATTTTTTTCAACTATGTAGCAGGCATTATAGTTCTTATTATATGATATTTTTATTTATAAGTGTCAAGTATACTTTTGAATATAGTAACTCACCAAAGTCATCAGAGTATTTGTTCTTTGATGTCTTCATGGATCAGCAGCTTTCGTATCTGTAATAATAGTGAATAATTGAAGTCTATGAGATTTAGTCTTTGTTATGCAAACACGCAATTGACTGTTTGATGCGCTACCGATGTGATTGAGAAAGCAGGGGTTTATTGACAATACAATGAATGGATGTTAAGCAGCAGTTTTGCTTAAAACTCACTAAATTAGAGCTGCAGTAGGAATTAGACTAGTTGGTATAATTTTAGTATTGTATTGTACCGTTAAGGCTCATCATTGGGTTGGAGCAACATTCTTGTAAACAATTACTTAATGGCAGATAAAGGAATTTAATGTATATCATATTGCTGATTTGAAAGTATGGTCCTTTGAATTTTGAAATGTGTTTTATAGAAATTTGTCATATATTTACATAGATGCGTCTCCTGATTATGGAACAGGAGTTGACAGGCCTTTGCAATGCACCAGTGGTTTTTGCCCACAATGACTTGCTGTCTGGAAATATAATGCTTAATGATGATGAAGGTATTTTCAGAAAATCAGTTATTTTTGTCCTGCATGCTCACTTCTGTACAATAGCACAGTTAGACTTTTTTTGACATTACTTTTGCATCAATATCTTCTATAGTATGCGTGTTACTCTTCTGCTAATATTATAAGCTATCTCCTTTTCTCTTCTGTATCACGCGCACATGAAAGTGAAGTTGCAGTACATTCCGTCTTTTTCAGCAGAATAAATAAATACAAAAGTTTGTATGCATTTTTCCAATGCTCTTTAAGCTCGATTTGTTTTTTTTTCTCTCTCCTCTTCACCACACCCCCACCCCTCCCCCCCCCCCCCCCCCCAAAAAAAAGACCCCAACCACACAACAACCCAAAAAAACAAAAAACCAACACTGCACTCTACATGATTTATACAACACAATGGATGCTGATTGGATTGGTTTATTGTTCAATATTGATTTCAATATCACCCTTTACCCCATTGCTTTTCTTTTGAATTACAGATAAACTCTACTTCATTGATTTTGAATACGGGTCGTACAACTATAGAGGCTTTGATATTGGAAATCACTTCAATGAATACGCGGGCTTTGATTGTGACTTCAGCTTGTGCGTGATTTAACTTTTAGACTTTCAATATAAGACAAATAGTGTATTTAATAGGTTTTCACCTGTGTGAATTGCAGATACCCAACTAAGGATGAACAATATCATTTCTTCAGGCATTATATACAACCTGACAATCCACATGAGGTATGGGTGGATAATATTTGACTATTTGGGTGCTTATGTATAGCTTTTCGAAGTGGAGTGCCGCCATTAAGATAGACATTACTGTTTGTGCTTATAATGTGCAGCCATGGAAATCTTTTCGAGCTTTTGTTTTGTAATTTTTTATTTGAAACTTATTGAGCAATTGGTTACTTCAAAAATAAGGCCTTAGTCGTTTTTGCATTTAACTGTTTTCTTAATATTTTGTGGCATTTGTTAATGACAATTCCAATAAAGAGCTTGCTTATAGTAATTTCTATGGAGCTTGATTTTATTAGGGGACTTTTAGCCTTTTCTTTTGTATCCTTTGAAATTTGAATAAAATGGTTCTACTAATAAAGAAAAAATAAAAACGGCAGTTGAGGTATTTGTTTGCTATTGACTTCTCTTTGAAATTTTGAACTCAGGTATCAAACGAAGATCTCAAAGCTCTCTATGTGGAGACAAATACCTACATGTTAGCCTCACATCTGTATTGGGCTTTATGGGGAGTAATTCAGGTATCAATATATCTGCTGTTTCTCCTTGAATACAGAAGATGTAATTAAGTAATTTGTTTGCCTACTTTTTACAGGCAAAGATATCCCCAATCAACTTTGATTATATTGGTTATTTCTTTTTGCGATATAACGAATATAAAAGACAGAAGGAGAACTGCTTCTCACTGGCTAGATCGCACCTAGCAGGATTAGGGGCAAATTAACCTGCGCTCAGTCAAATAATAAGTAGGTTCGTATGATTTAACTTTTAAGAATAGTAACTTTTTAGTTAGATATTCTTGCATAATATTCTTTTGTAGCTTCCAATTGAAAGAAATTTCAAAAGCATATATGGATAAGAAGCATTTAGGACACTCCTGGATCTTGTGTATCTTGATTGTATCAAATATTTTTGTATCTGATTTGTTTGTACTTTTTTTTCCATATTCCACGTGTTCAATTTGATTCAAGGGTTATTCAGCGTAAGTTATTTACTTATATATTTGCAAAAAAGAATTAGTGCTTTAATCCTCCGTTGGTACTTGTAGAGACCACAAGGTTTGTCCCTTTTTGATAAGCAATTTTCTTTTATGAGTAGTAGTAATCCAAATGTTCTATATTATTATAAGGTTTTATTTTTGTACACCAATTTTAGTATCGGTGTCTTTTCTATCTTTTTTGAGTAGTAATCAATTTTTTTGCCCAAAATATCATTTTGGTCTTTTGTTGAAGTGTTTTTTTTCCTCCTTTTGGAAATTAATTTGTTGAAAAAAAGTGAAAAAAATTGTTAATTTTTAGAAGTTTTATTGTTTTTCTTGCCAATATTATTAATACAAATATTTTAGTTAGTCATAAACAATATTTTCATCATGTTCCAATAAAATTGTTGGAATATTATGATTTTTTAAAATAGTTTTTATTTTTTTCGTATTTTTTAGTAAGAATATTGAAACTAGCTTCTATATATATATAAAAAAAATCCTTCATTAAAAGATCAAAAGGTTATTTTGGACAAAACAATTTGATTATTATTCAAAAAGGATAAAAAAAGTTAAAACTAATCATTTTAATAACATTACATTTGAGATATTAATGTATTAATAAACACAATTATTTGATCTTATAATTCAAAAATAAAAATAAAGAAGAAGTTATAAGAACATAATCAAAATATCATAAATTAATTAGGTTTATTAATTAATCAAACATAATTGGTAATATTTGATAAATTAACTAAATAAATAAGACTAAAGAATTATGATCTTATATGTGCAAAAGAAGAGAGATATTAAGAAGAAAAGAATAATATTCTTGTGTAATTGATTGAAACAATGAGTAATGGATTTTATTTATAAGAAAAATTAAAACCTTTAATCTTATGTAATTGATAAATCTTTTCTATTGTAAATAGAATTTATAATACTCTCTAATTAAGAAGATTTTTATATAATTGATAAATATATTTTCCATTACAAATAAGATTAATAATGCTTATTAATTAAGAAGACTCTTATTTAATGAAGAATTTTTTTAAAGTAGACTCATTAATCATGAAAACTCCTATTTGAAAAAGAATTATTTTAAAGTATATTTTATGATATCTTTTAGGCTAAGATTTAAGTTATATCTTATTTAATATTTTATCATATATCTTATTCTATATTTTACCATAAATAATTTAGCAGTAAAAATAATTTCAAATTTATGAATATGTGCTATATACATGTGTAATCCTATATGTTATAGTTATAACAGATATACCTGAAGTACGTCTATCTAAAATTTTGATGTTTCTTCGACTTTGCTTGATAGACTTGATAGCGAACTTAAAAACAAGTTTACATGTAAATATTTTGTTCACAAAAATAGTCAACACTCATAGTTCTTACAAACTCTCTTTGGCATTTTCGTGTGCTCACTTACTATATGACACTTATAAAAATAAATTAAAAATACAATGATATCCCAGACTCTACGGTGGAACTATCCTATGGTTCTATGAATCCATCTTTGTTGCAACTTCATAAGCTTGTAAGTAACTGAAATGACATAAACAAGGCATACAATAATTTGACTTGAAAGCCTCATTGTACATTAGTTCAATTTACATAGAAATAAGCGAAGTGTAAACATTAATCATGTAGTGCATGCATTCATTCATACCAATCAAGCCTAACATAAGCCTAAGTAAATATGTTCTCCCCTTATATGTATAACAAAATAAAACATGAAAGTGAAACATACTCTCCCCCTTTTTGACATACGAGAAGAACAAAGCAATGAAGCTAAACTTCTCCTAAAGATAGAACAACGAAAAAGAGAGTAATATAGAAGTGAAATGTGATTTAAACTCTGCCTAAGTTCTATGACTCTCTAACTTAAAAACCAATTAAAAAGGTCATAAATAAAAACGTGTAAATGAATAAAAATATGAATTATTTTTTTAATTTTCATAAATAGCCACATAAGGTATTAAACTCATTTAATCACAAATGAGCACACAACCAATTGAGAACTCATCATTCTTTATCTCAAATTTTGATTATTTATTATATAAATAAGCAAGTAGAGTAGAAGAGGCACACAAATACACTTTGCACTTATAATGAAATATTGACATTTACTTAAAAACAGTGTATACGTTTAAACTCTACAAATATATCAATTAATTCATTTATCACCAATCAATAAAGACTCTAAAGAAATAATATCACCTATCATATAAAATTATAATCTAGTCTTCAATTTCACAAAATAAAATATATCAACCAAAATAGGACTTAATTTTTTTTTTTTATAAATAAGGAAAATAATATTTTTTATTTTTATTTTTTCAATCTCTATTGGCTCTTTCTTTTTGTGCATTTCAAGTACAAGTTTTATAAGCACTCGCATTTTGCACAATGTTTTTTGCACGAGCCATAAATCTTGCATGATGACTTTCACACTAGTTGTGAGGTAGCCTTCTCCGCTCACTATGGTAGCTGTACACATCACAGTTGGTAGCTTCAGACATCATAGTAGGTAGCCTCTTCAATACTAGGTGCCTTCATACGGTAAAATTTTAGTAATAAAAAAATAGAACTCAACACAATTTTATAGTCAAGATTAGTTAAAGTCCTAAAGTCTTTCAAGAAAATTTATAAACTTCAACCATAACATACATGTGTGTTTGTGAGTTTGTGAATAAGTTCATGTCAATATCAATCATCACATGTACAAGAATATGTGTGTGCATGAGTCAAAATTGTAGAATAATTCATACAAGAAATTTCAAAATGAGTTGAGTCACTAAAAATGAGGTTATATATAAGTAAGTATTAAATAAGTTCAATACCGTGTTGGCTAGATAATGATTCTACTTCTCCATCTTTTTTTAAGTTTAACTAATAAATAAAATGAAGACAATAGATATTTTTCACTAATGAATGCTTAAAAATCACTAAAATTACCATGATTTAATGTATTTTAATTGATTAAAAATATTTATATTTATATGATTTTATTATATTTTTATATAAATTTATCTTTTCGAAATCATGAGTATTTTTATGGTTTTTTAGGTATTTTTACTTCAAAAATAATTTAAAGATTCGAAGAATAATACTAGAGGTAATACATAAATAAATATGTTGAGAAACAAAATGAGAAAAAGTCAAAAAAATGAAAAAATGGACAAAACTATCCAATGCTGGGAGCACCACGCTAGAACAACGTGCATATTCATGTCGCAATTCCCCATGTAGTCGCGTGCATATTGATGAATGTGTAAGGACTAGGAGTGTTGGCTATTTTCATGGACAAAATATTTACATATAAACTTGTTTTTAGGCCTCCTATCAAGTCTATCAAGAAAAGTCGAACAAATGCTCGAGTTTCAGATATTTGTACTTCAGGTATGTTTTTTATAACTACAATACATATGATTGGATTCATGCATTTTATAACACATATTCATAAATCTGAAATTACTTTTGGTGCTAAAATATTTATTTAAACTTAAATTAATTTATGAAATTATTATTTTTAAATGTATTTTTTTTTATAATATTAAGTTTTTTTATAGGCTTTGAAAAAAATATTAAGCCCAAAATATATTTTAATCCTAATACTACTAGGTCATTATTATTATCTATATATATAGACATATTAGAGTTGAATTAATTAGTGGTGCTAAAGAAAAATAAAAAGTCTTCGAAAAAAGAACTTTGTATCAACAGAAGAAAAATTGCCGAAAAAAAGAAGAAAATGAATTAGTCCATGTAGGGCCACTAAAGTAGTAAACATGTTTATTCAAACAAAGGCATATTCACCTTGCGACAAAGGTAATTATCACTCTTGAAGAAAAAGGTAATTAACACATATATATAAGAATTGACAAAGTAGTAGAGGTGATTAGCAACTACCATGGATGCACACAGATATATTATTAATGATCGTAGTAATGTTAATCTAAAATCACACAGCACCTTTGGCAAGATAATTTCTATTCATTTTTTTGTTTGTTTCTTTTTAATTAGATTTTTAGATCAAATAATTTTATGTGTGATCAAGATTATTTGATTTAATTATTGAATTTTAAAGAAACAATTTTCATTGAATTTGTGCTTAATATTTTTGATCTAGAATTTGCTAGTTGATTTGATTTAAATGAGATATGTTTTTAAATCATCTAGTTAGGGTTATTCATTATTAAATTTGTTCTAGAACACACACGGGCACATGTTTTTTTTTGTGCTAATCTATTTGTAGTTGATTTGTAATCGATCTGATTGGCAGGGAGCTTATTAGAACTTTGGTCTGGAAACCGCTCATGCTAATTTTAGAAACTGTGAAAACAGAGCAGATGGTTGTAAGTAAAGTACATTGGGGCAGTATCCTAGGGAGGGTAGCATAAGACCGAGTTTGTACTTGAACATTTGATTTTCATAGTGAAAAGTTAGGTGGTCCGGTGGTCCGGTGGTTTTCCTCTTAGGTCATTATTGTGACCTAGGTTGTTTCCTCCTAAAAATATTGTGTGTTATTATTTTATTTCTGTACTTTATTCTTACACGCGATTGCATGCATGTCTACCTTGTTTAGGTCATTAAGTTATAAATTAATAAAAAATTAAAAATAACCTATTGTGAGACTGCTAAAGATGCATGGAATGCATTTGCTCTTGCTCACGAGGGAACCTCCCAAGTGAAACAAACAAAATTAAGATTGCTAACATCTCAGTTTGATTCCATTAAAATGAGCAACACAGAAACTTTTGGTTAGTTCTATGCTCGCTTCTGTGATATCACTAATGTTTGTTCTAACCTTGGTGAGAAAATTCCACAACCTATACAAGTACGCAAACTCCTAAGCTCTTTAACAACAGACTATAAGATGAAAGTTATAGTGATAGAGGAAAGCAAGAATGTAGACACACTATAAATTGATGAACTTGTCGGGTCAATCAAAACCTATGAGCTTTCTCTTGATCCACCCAAGAAAAATAAAGATGTGGCATTCAAAAGCTCCAAAAAGGAAATCTCTGATAGTGATGATGATATGAATGATGAGTCACTAGTCTTGTTAGCACGAAAATTTAAGAAGTTCATGAAGAAGGGTTAACAGACTAATCATTCCTACAAGGGACAATCCAATCATTCGAATGATCGAAAGTCAAGGGAAATCAAGTCTCCTAGTCTTGATGGTAAGAAAAGTAAGCCCAGTAGTCCTCAATGCTTTACTTGTAGGCGATTTGATCATATTTCTATAGATTGTGCTAACAATAAAAAGAAATTTGGAATAGCCTTTAATGCTACACTCAGTTACACATAAAGTGAGCAGGACAATGCTAGTAACTCAGAGGATACTGACACTAATTATTGTGCCTTCACTGCAACTGCCAAAACACAACACAATGACTCCGACCTTAGCTCGAATGAAGAAAATGAGGAAGTAAACTCTTCTCTCTTACTATCTAAGTTTAATGTATCAAATTATGAGGAATTATTCATGGATTGTCTAGGTGACAGGGAAGAGAGAGATAAATTTCTTGTGGAAGTAACTAAACTTAATGATATCATCAATGTTCACAAAACAAATTCCTCTAGCTTAGAGAAAGATAAAAAGGAATTGTCTGATCATATTAATGCTTTGAATATGAGACTTGTAGAAACCATTGAGGAAAACAAAAATCTTAGGCAAGAACTTAGTATTGCTAAAGAAACGATGAAGAATTTGACCATTGGTGCTAAAAAATTAACCGAAGTCCTAAACTATGGAAAGCCACATGGAGATAAGAGAGGTCTTGGATACATAGATGAACAATCAACACCTTCATCATACAAAACTAAATTTGTAAAACCCACTATTGCTTAGGCAAGGAAGGTAGTTTCTATACCTTGTCATTCTAAGAAAATTCAGTTTGTTCCCATCTGTCATCATTGTGGTAGGAAAGGACATATTAGACCTAAGTGTAGATTTCTTTATGCTTATGATTCTATCACGAGTACAAATGTTTCTAAAGCACCTCAAAAAATTTCAAAATGTAAAGTTTTTACTACAAGAACTACACAAAAAAAGGAACATAAGAAACCGGTAACTCAAATGTCCAAAATTAAAAAAAAGGATGGGTTAAGAAATCTAAGTTGCACTACTTTGTGGCCCATATAGCATTTAAAGCTAAATCAAATACCGCTTGGTATTTGATAGTGGATGCTCTAGACACATGACGGGGAATCGTTCTTTGTTTAAAACCTTTAAGGAATACAATGAAGGGACTGTTACCTTTGGTGATGGTAAAACATCCAAAATTATTGGAAAAAAGGCTCTGTTCAAATAGAGGGTATCCCTAAACTTGATGAAGTTTTATATGTGGAAGGACTTAAGGCAAACTTGATTAGCATAAGTCAAATATGTGATAGTGATTTTAATGTGCAATTTACAAACAATCACTGTATTGTAACAGATCAAAAGGGTGAATGTATGATTAAGGGAATCAGATCACATGAAAATTGTTATTGTATTGATACATCATCCACAGTAACATGTAACCAAGCTAGCAATGACTCAACTACCTTGTGGCATGAAAATATAGGTCATATGAATTGTAAAGATCTGGTTAGATTAAGTAAAACTGAGACTATGCGTGGTTTACCTATTCTCTCAAAAATTGAAATACCTGTATGTGGACCATATCAATTGGGTAAAAAAACTAGGATTTCTCATAAGAAGAGATCAAGAGTATAAATACAAACAGAGTATTGGAATTGATACATATTAACCTTATGGGTCCTATGAGAACAGAAAGTATTGGAGGTAAGAATATATCATAGTTGTAGTAGATGAATTTTCTCGCTACACGTGGGTAGACTTTCTTAGAGACAAATCAGATGCTTTTGAGTTCTTCATCTCATATTGTACAAGAGTGCAGGTTGAAGCAGGTGACAAAATAGTAACCATCAAGAGATTGAGAACAGACCATGGAAAAGAGTTTGAAAATACCAAGTATGTTGACTTCTGCAAAGAACATGGTATCTTTCATGAATTGTCTGCTCCTATCACACCTCAAAAAATGGAGTAGTTGAAAGGAAAAATAGGATACTTCAAGAGATGGCAAGAGTAATGATGCATGCTAAGGGAGTCTCCAAAAGGTTTTGGGCTGAAGCTATAAACACTGCATGTCACATTATAAATCGTGTATATCTTCACCCAGGTACAAACCAAACTCCCTATGAGATATGGAGAAGTAAAAAATCCAATCTGAAATTTATGCATGTTTTTGGAAGTAAATGCTACATACTTAGAGATCGAGAACAGTTGGGTAAGTTTGATTCAAGAAGTGATGAATGTATATTTCTTGGTTATTCCCTAAATAGTAGAGCTTATAGAGTCTTCAACTGTAGAACTAATGTAGTTATGGAATCCATAAATGTCGTTATAGATGATGGAGGTAAGAAGATTACAAGTGAAGAAGTTGGAAATGAAGAAATTTCACAACACCTCAATTAATAATGACCAGTGACACAATTGGAATAAAAGAAGAAGAGTTAGAGGAAAGAGAAGAAAAGAAGGAAGAAGCATCAACCTCATCAATGATAAATCCAAATCGAACTTCAAAAAATCATCCTATTAAGAATATAATTGGAAATCCTAATGCAAGCATGGTAACAAGAAGAATACAAATAAGTGAGGTAACCCATTGATGCTATATTTATAAATTTGAACCAAAAATTGTGAATGAAGCCCTTAGGGATGAATTTTGGATAAATGCCATACAGGATGAGTTAGCTCAATTTGAAAGAAATCACGTGTGGGTATTAGTACCTAAGCCTAAAAACAAAAATGTTATTGGAAAAAAAATGGGTGTTCAAAAACAAATCTGATGAACATGACATTGTTGTTAGAAATAAGGCTAGGTTAGTAGCTGAAGGCTGCACGCAAATAGAAGGAGTTCACTTTGATGAAACATTTTCACCTATAGCTAGACTAGAGTTAATTAGGATTTTACTTGCCATTTCCTATCATATGAAGTTGAAATGATATCAAATGGATGTTAAGTCTGCCTTTTTGAATGAATTTTTGAATGAGGAGGTGTACGTGGAACAACCAAAAGGATTTGTTGATCCAAAATTTCCAAATCATGTTTACAAACTTAAAAAGGCTCTTTATTGTTTGAAACAAGCTCCATGAGCGCAGTAAAAAGCAGAACTCTATCTCACTCTCTACAGCTAAAGCGGAATACATTGCTGCAGGAAGCTCTTGCACACAAATGCTGTGGATGAAAAACATGCTCAAGGACTACGGTCAACCACAAGGTATGATGCCCTTATATTATGATAACTTTAGTGCTATATGTATTTCTAAGAACCCAGTTCAACATTCTAGAACTAAGCACATTGACATTAGGCATCACTTTATTCGAGAATTAGTTGAAGAGAAAATAGTGACACTTGAGTTTGTACCTACTAAGAGACAACTAGCTAATATATTCACTAAAGCCACAGACACTCAAAGATTTGAGTATCTCAGAAGTGCCTTGGGAATTTCTCTCTCAAATTGAATTTCAAATTTTATTACAAAAAAAAAATAATAATAAAAAGAATAAAAAATAGTATCCTTGTCTGGCCAACACAGTATTTGACTTATTTAATACTTACATACACATAATCTCATTTTAGTAACTCAACTCATTTTGTTATTTATTGTATAAATTATTATATAATTGTTACTTATGCACACATATATGCTTATACATGTGATGATCGATGTTGACATAAAATTCTTCACACAATCGCGAACACACATATATGTTATGCTTGAAGTTTATGAATTTTCTTGGAAGACTCTAGGACTTTAACTAATCTTGATTGTAAAATTGTGTTGAGTTTTACTTTTTCTTAATAAAATTTTACTGTATGGAGGCACCTAGTATTGAGAGGGCTACCTACTATGATGTGTGAAGCTACCGCAGTGAGCGGATAGAGCTATCTCATAACTAGTGTGAAAGTCATCATGCTAGGTTTATGGCTCGTGCAAAAAAAAAAAAGATTTTGCAAAAAGTGACTACTTATAAATCTTATCCATTGAATGTACAAAAAGAGCCAATAGAGGTTATAAAAAATATATATATCATTTACCTCATATATATATAATAATAATAATAATAATAATAATAATAATAATAATAATAATAATAATAATAATAAAATTAAGTCTTCTTTTCGTAGATATATTTTATTTTGTGATATTGAAGACTCGATTATGGTTTTACATGATAGGTGATATTTTTTTTTCTTTTGAGTCTTTCTTGATAGGTCATAAATGAATTAATTGACATATTTGTGGAGTTTAAAAATATATACTACTTTAAGTAAATGTCAATATGTCATTATATGTGCGAAGTGTGCTTGTGCACCTTTTCTATTCTACGTATTTATTTGTATGATAAATAATCAAAATTGGAGCTAAAAATTGATGAGTTCTCAATTGGTTGTGTGCTTTTTTGTAATTAAATGAGTTTAATACCTTATGTGGCTATTTATGAAAATTAAAAAAAATTAGATTTTTATTTATTAACTTTTTAATTCGTTTCTAAGTTAGAGAGTCATAGAACTTAGGGGGAGTTTAAAGCATATTGCATTTATGTATTACTCTACTTTTACATTGCTATATCTTTATGAGGAGTTTAGTTTCATTGCTTTGTCTAATACTTTGTCTTTCTTGTATGTCAAAAAGGGGGAGAGAATAATGTGTTTTACTTCCATGTTTTTATTTTGTTATGCACATAGGGGGAGAACATACTTAATTAAGCTTGATTGGTATGAATGCACACTACATGATTATTCTTTACACTTCACTTATTTTTATGTAAACTGAACTAATTTACAATGAGGCTTTCATGCCAAGTTGTCTTATGCTTTTTCAATGTCATTTCAGTTACTTACAAGCTTGTCAAGTTGTAGAGAAGATGGATCTACCGGACCATAGGATAGTTCCACTATAGAGTCTAGGACATCATTGTATTTATATCTTATTTTTATAAGTGTCATGTAGAGAGAGAGGTTTTGCCACACGAAAATGCCAAAGGAGGAGTTTGTAAGGACTAGGAGTGTTGGCTATTTTCATGGACAAAATATTTACCTATAAACTTGTTTTTAGGCATGCTATCAAGTCTATCTAGAAAAGTCGAACAAATGCTCGAGTTTCAGATATTTGTACTTCAGGTATGTCTTTTATAACCACAATACATATGATTGGATTCATGCATTTTATAGCACATGTTCATAAATATGAAAT
Organism: Hippophae tibetana; assembly: GCA_037013495.1. Taxonomy (NCBI): domain Eukaryota; kingdom Viridiplantae; phylum Streptophyta; class Magnoliopsida; order Rosales; family Elaeagnaceae; genus Hippophae; species Hippophae tibetana. Next base: position 38,342,347 of record CM072803.1, read on the forward strand.
TACTTTTGGTGCTAAAATATTTATTTAAACTTAAATTAATTTATGAAATTATTATTTTTAAATGTATTTTTTAAAAAATATTTTTTTATAATATTAAGTTTTTTTATAGGCTTTGAAAAGTCGAACAAATGCTCGAGTTTCAGATATTTGTACTTCAGGTATGTCTTTTATAACTACAATACATATGATTGGATTCATGCATTTTATAGCACATGTTCATAAATCTGAAATTACTTTTGGTGCTAAAATATTTATTTAAACTTAAATTAATTTATGAAATTATTATTTTTAAATGTATTTTAAAAAAAATAATTTTTTATAATATTAAGTTTTTTTATAGGCTTTGAAAAAAATATTAAGCCCAAAATCTATTTTAATCCTAATACTACTAGGTCATTATTATTATCTATATATATAGACATATTAGGGTTGAATTAATTAGTGGTGTTGAAGAAAAATAAAAAGTCGCCGAAATAAGAACTTTGTATCAGCAAAAGGAAAACTGTCAAAAAAAGAAGAAGAAAAGGAATTAGTCCATGTAGGGCCACTAAAGTAGTAAACATGTTTATTCAAACAAAGGAATATTCACCTTGTGACAAAGGTAATAATCACTCTTGAAGAAAAAGGTAATTAACACATATATATAAGAATTGACAAAGTAGCAGAGGTGATTGGAAGCAACCATGGATGCACATAGATATATTATTAATGAAACGTTCGGCTAGTAATGTTAATCTAAAATCACACAGCACCTTTGGCAAGATAATTTCTATTCATTTTTTTTGTTTCTTTTTAATTAGATTTTTAGATCAAATAATTTTATGTGTGATCATGATTATTTGATTTAATTATTGAATTTTGAAGAAACAATTTTCATTGAATTTGTGTTTAATATTTTTGATCTAGAATTTGCTAGTTGATTTGATTTAAATGAGATATGTTTTTAAATCATCTAGTTAGTATTATTCATTAGTAAATCTGTTCTAGAACACACACAGACACTTGTGTTTTTTTTGTGCTAATCGTTTTGTAGTTGATTTGTAATCGATCTGATTGGTAGAGAGCTTATTAGAACGTTGGTTTGGAAACCACTCATGATAATTTTAGAAACTGTGAAAACAGAGCAGGGGCTCGTAAGTAAAGTACATTGGGGCAGTATCCTAGGGAGGGTAGCATAAGATCGAGTTTGTACGTGAACATTTGATTTTTATAGTGGAAAGTTAGGTGGTCCGATGGACCAGTGTTTTTCCTCTTAGGTCATTGTTGTGGCCTAGGTTGTTTCCACCTAAAAATATCGTGTATTATTATTTTATTTCAGTACTTTATTCTTACACGCGATTGCATGCCTAGCAGTCTTATTTAGGTCATTAAGTTATAAATTAATAAAAAATTAAAAATAACCTATTCACCCCCTCTAGGTTAATCCGGTCTATATTTTATAAACTTTTAGAATGTATGAATCACAAGATCGGCATTGCAAATACCGATCTTACAAAATAACTTTTGTGGTTTTACTATTTGTAAAACTTTCACAAGTGCACGAATCGTTTTATAGAAAATGATAAGTATACTCCCAAGGTCGATCTAGGGAAGGAATTTATGTGGTTTTTAATTTATTAATCAAAATCTTAAAAAGAAAATTAAATCCTAAACATTCTGTCACGATATTTTGGTTTGATTGTTTCCTAAACTAATAGCATAAAAATAAATATAAACATAGATATAAATTCAATAAATAATAATGCAACTTTTATCATTTATAACAGTAGAGTATTTAATGATATAATAATTAAATTAATTATGCTTGCTCGTATTATTTAGGTTATTAAAGACATAAATTAATATTTGTTGATTTTCTCTTTTTGGTATTAAAATGTCTTTAGTCGGGGCCCAAATTCATTTGTTTAATATTAACTAACTAATATCCTTAGGCATGACCTATTAATTAATTAAATATTAAAATTTAGCTTTATTTATAAGAAAATAGTAAACCATCAAATCACAGCTTTAGGCGGAGTCAAATAATTAGACTTTATTCAAGGTGTCCAAATCAAATCTAAGAATTTAATTTTCCAAGTAATAACTTTCAAGTTTTAAAACCAATACTGAAAATATATCGTCAATACATTTTCGAATAATAGTTCTTATAAAAAAACTTTTGAAATAGAGTTTCACTCTAACTATTGGACGATTGTAGTAACAAATAAAATAACACTACTCTAAATTAGACCGAATAATTAAACCTTAAAATCTAATTTTCAGATATAAGATTGTAATGAAAAATAATGTATTTCTCTCTAACATCCTTAATATAAAATCTTGAATAAAAGTAAAATCAATTTATCTTATAAAAGTGTTTTACCTATTTAATATTTTGCAAGCATAACAACGTTATAATTATATCATATTTACAAATAGTCAACCATGTTAAATTTAATCATAGACAAATTAGATATAACATATAAGAATAAAACATAAAATGATAACTTTAAAGAATCCATTAAAATAATACCTTAAAAGAATCCATTAAAATAATACCTTAAAAGAATCCTTACAACATTTTGATGTTAATTCTGTTACTGGAAAATCTCTAAACGGATTTGCATATTTTCTTATTTAATCAAAAACTAAAAATTTATAAAAACATAACTAGTTCCTCTCAAAAAGAGAAAAACTTTAAAAATAAAAACTAAAAAAAAATAAATAAAAAGAAAACTTTCTAGAGAGAGAAAGAGCTCAGAAAATTATGTGTTTTGGAATGGGGAAGAGGGTTCTTTTATAGATGAGAAAAAGGCCAAAAAAGGGGGAAAATATTCCAAAATTTGAATTTGGATGCGTTTGGATAGGTTGGTGCGTGTATGGGGTGCAAAAATCTCAATAGACGGGTGGTTGGGGTGTGTGGGACTCGGTGCTGATCAGATGGTGTACACCCAGGACTTGACCCAAATGGGCGCATTGCATGTGTTTTTCGGTGTAGTTGGGTGGCTGCACGTGCGATTTTGGCTTATTTGACATTTTTGACACATTTTGTCCATTTTGTCCAATTTTTCTATCTTTTTGACCTTTTCTCATTTATTTTCTCAAAATATTTGTGATGTATTACCTCTAATATTTTTTCTTTGAGTCTTTAAGTTATTTTTGAACTAAAATATCTGAAAAATAATAAAAAATATCCATGATTCCGAAAAGAAAAATTTATATAAAAATATGATAAAATCATACAAATATAAATCTATTTAATCAATTAAATTACATTAAATCATGATAATTTTAGTATTTTTTTAAGCACTCATCACAACCCCCAACCAACTTCTTACTAGTCCCTTAGCAAGAGAAGCGATAAAAACTAAAATAAAAACTAAAAATTAAACTATCCTAAATCACTTCCGTGGATTGACATGGTTGTATTTAGCGTATGCAATAAGCCTTTAAACCCATAGGTTGCCCTAGTGGACGAGTTTAAGTCTCGTGAGAGTTTTCAATAATGATACCCACAAACATTAATAATAATAAAAATGAAAACAAAATAAAACAAATAAAATAAGAAGTTAACTAAAATTTAAAATAAATTAAAAATAATAACATAAAATAAAGAAGTGAAATACAAAAATATATCATGCTTATAATCTCTTTTAAACTTCATAATTAAAATCTTAAGCATAGATTATTTCAACTTCCTAAATATTCATGATTTATTATAATAATTAGTTGAAAATCATTTTCATATTCCATATAAAAAATGTATCAATTTAATTTTACCCAAACTTAGTGCAGGAATTCGAATTTTCTTCGACTCTATTCATCATAAGTCAATACTCTCAAAAACGCTTACTCCTATGGGTTCAAACGCTCATACTAATTTATATGCAAAAAAGTTGATGTATAGAAATGAACTAATATGTTGACATATGTCCAAAGAAGAAATGATAAAAGTGTTAATTTAACGTTGAACTCATGAAAGGAATCAAATATAAGGATTTATAAAATATTATACATTACTTTTATGCATGAATCAAATTCATCAAATAAAAATATCAAGTAATATACCTTTTTGAAAATGTAGAAAAATACCATGACTTCTTAGGGAATTACTTCCTATATTTTCTTTTACATTAAACCATTTCTCACAATTGTTTAGGCCTTTTGGGTCATAGTATATAGATTATACTATTCATTTTTCTTTTCTTTCTTTCTTTCTATATTTTTTGTTCTTTCTCTTATATTCTTTTTTTTATAAGAGAATACAATTGTTTTAGAGAGTGGACCCATATATTGAATGTACATTTTTTATATGATAAGGTGAGTGGTTAATATTTTGTTTTTCTGTTTGTATTTGTACAGGTAACCCTAGATATATCTCCTTTTGTTTTAATTTTAAATTTTAAATTTTAAATTTGAAGAGAATGCTATATACTTTCAATTTCTAATTAAGTCATTCAATTTAAGAAACAAAAATAAATATATGAAACTTTATAAGATGAAAAAAATCCTAATATTCAATGCATAGACCTATAGAGATCGTCTAGTAATTTAGAATTTATAAGAGTATTTAAAAGAGTAGAAAAATATCATCACTGAGAATGGAAAGATAATTGTTCAAATATACTCTCACAAAGTAGTCTCCACTATTTGATTTCTAAATACCAATTTTGGGTTCATTGCAATTTTAATTTTATTCATGAAATACTAATTATCACATTACTTCATGAAATATTTTTGAAATTAATCTAATAATGCAAAGACTTAATCATTTTCTTAAATTAAAGACGTGATAATTTTGTTAGAAAAAATTTAAAAATTAACCAAAAATTACTAATCCAATAAAAATAAATTAACGCACACAAAAAAGTAATAATTAAAATTAAAATTAAAATGTGAAGATGTAAACATAAAACAAATTAATTTAGCATAATTTTATAATGTAATTTTTCTCACCTCCAACTTAAAATTACATTGCCCTCAATGTAACAATTGCAAATTAAAGATAAAGAATAATGGATAGAAAAGTTACCCACTTGTTGATCATGTCCAAAAGTTGTCATAGAATTTCTAGTACATCCATCAATCCAAACATTTAAATTTTCAAAGATAGAAAGTTGTGTACTTTTTACAAATTTCAACAAATAGTTATAAAATTAACAATTATAAATAATGTTTATATGATAGGAAACAAAATAATTAACAAAAATAAAAAAATATTACCTTCAATGATGGGTTGCTTCTTATCCTGTGCTTAGTTTGACTTATCAAAAAGACACTTCATACTACTGAGGATTATATATTCATATTTAATCAATGTCTTCTATGTTGTGTTCTCTTTCTAAATAAGGCTTCATATGATGCCCATTTACTTTGAACACTGCTTGAGTCTTAGGATTCAACAACTCTACTACTCCATGAAAAATTACTTAGGACATTGTGAATGGTCCACTTCACCTTGATTGTAGCTTTCCTGGAAAAAATCTCAAACAAGAGTAAAATAAAAGAACTTTCATTTCATGAAAAAATATTCTTACGAACTAGCCTCATATCGTGATAACACTTAGTACCCTCTTTGTATGACTTAGCATTTTCATTGGCTTTGTCCCTAATCTTTTCAAGCTCACAAATTTGGAGTAATCATTTCATTTTTCTTTGTCTAAATTGATGGATGATAATGAAATCGCAAGACCGACATTACAAATATCGATCTTACAAAAATTACCCTTTTGTGGTTTTATTATTTGTAAAACTCTCACAAGTGCACGAATCATTTTATAGAAAATGATAAGTATACTCCTAAGGTCGATCTAAAGAAAGAATTTATGTGGTTTTTAATTTATTATTCAAAATCTTAAAAACAAAATTAAATCCTAAACATCCTGTCACGATATTTTGGCTTGTTTGTTTCCTAATATAATAACATAAAAATAAATATAAACATAGATAAAATTCAATAAAAAATAATGCAAATTTTATCATTCATAACAGTAGAGTATTTAATGATATAATAATTAAGTTAATTATTCTTGCTCGTATTATTTAGGTTATTAAAGATATAAATTAATATTTGTTGATTTTTTCTTTTTGGTACGAAAGTGTCCTTAGGAGGGGCCCAAATTCTTTTGGTTAATATTAAGTAACTAATATCCTTAGGCATGTCCTATTAATTAATTAATTATTAAATTTAAACTTGATTTATAAGAAAATAGCAAACCATCTAATCACAACTTTAGGTGGAGTCAAATAATTAGACTTTATTCAAGGTGTCCAACAAATTTTATGTTTTGAAATGGGGGATGAAGATCTTTTTATAAATGAGAAAAAATCCAAAAAAGAGGGAAAAATATTCCAAAATTTTAATTTGGACGCGTTTGGATAGATTGGAGTGCGTATGGGGCACGAAAATCTTGGAAGAAGGGGTCTGGCGCACGAGGGATAATGCGAGGAGTGTACAGACGCACACGTGGATTGGATGGGTGGCTGCACATGCGGGACTCAGCGCGAATGGGCATGTTACACACATTTCTCGTAGTAGTTGGGCGACTATGCGCGAGATTTTAGGCTTTTTGAACCATTTTGTCCAATTTTCCATCTTTTTGTCTTTTTCGCATTTATTTTCTCAATATATTTATGATGTATTGCCTCCAGTATTTTTTTCTTCGAGTCTTTAAGTTATTTTTGAACTAAAATACCTGAAAAACAATAAAAAATACTCTTGATTCCGAAAAGACAATTTTATATCAAAATATGATAAAATCATACAAATATAAATCTATTAATCAATTAAAGTACATTAAATCATGGTAAATTTAGTGCTTTTTAAGCACCATCACAACCTCTAATCAGCTTCTTACTAGTCCCTTAGCAAGAAAAGCGATAAAAACTAAAAATTAAACTATCCTAAATTACTTCTATGGTTTGACACGGTTGCATTTAGCATATGCAATAAGCCTTTAAACCCTTAGGTTAACCTAGTGGACGAGTTTAATTCTCGTGAGGGTTTTCATTAATGATACCCACAAACTTTAGCCATAAAAAAATGAAAACAAAATAAAACAAATAAAATAAGAAGTTAACTAAAATTTAAAATAAATTAGAAAGACTAACATAAAATAAAGAAGTAAAATACAAAAATATATCCTGTTTATAATCTCTTTTAAAATTCATAATTAAAATCTCAAGCATAGATTATTTCAACTTCTTAAATATTCATGATTTATTATAATAATTAGTTGAAAATCATTTTCATATTCCATATAAAAATCGTATCAATTTAATTTTACCCAAACTTAGTGTCAGGAATCTGAATTTGCTTCGACTCTATTCCTCACAAGTCAATACTCTGAAAAAAATTGAATCCTATAAGTTCAAATACTCATACTAATTTATATGCGAAAAAGTTGATGTATAGAAATGAACTAATATGTTCGCATATGTCGAAAGAAGAAAGGCTCAAAGTATTATTTTAACGTTGATCTCATGAAAGGAATCAAATGTAAGGATTTATAAAATATTATACATTACTTTCATGTATCAATCAAATTCATCAAATAAAAATATCAAGTAATATACCTTTTAGAAAATGTAGGAAAATGCAATGACTTCTTAGGGAATTACTTCCTATATAAATTTTTGTATTACACCATTTCTCACAATTGTTTAGGCTTTCTGGATCATAGTATATAGATTATACTATTCATTTTTCTTTTCTCTCTCTCTTTCTATTTTTCTTCTTCTTCTTCTTCTTCTTCTTCTTTTTTAAGAGAATACATTTTTTAGAGAGTGGACTCAAGTAAAAATTGTTCATTTTTTATATGGTAAGGTGAGTGGTTAATATTTAACTTTTATGTTTGTATTTGTATAGGAAACCCTAGATATATCTCCTTTCTAATAAAAATAAAAGTCATGCATGAATGAAGAAAGACATATACTATCAATTTCTACTTAAATAATTTAATCTAAGAAAATGAAAAATAAATATATAACACTTCATTAAGATGAAAAAATCCATACATTCAATGCTAAGTCCTATAAAGATAATCAAATAATTTGAAGAAATAAGAAATGTGTTTGGAGTAGAAAATATATATTTCACTTAAAAATAAAAAAATTAGGCTCAAATTATATCTCACAAGGCTAGTCTCCACTATTTGATTCCTAAACACCGATTTTGGGTTTAATATAATTTCCACACTTAATCAAAAAAATACCAGTCATGACAAAAACTAACTAATTACCAAATACTCCATGATATGTTTTCAAAACTTAATCTAACAATGGAAAAGACTTAACTATTTACTTAAATTTGATTTAAAGAAATGATAAATTTTTGTAAGAATTTTTTTAAAACTAATTCTAAAATTCTAAAAATTACTAAATCACACAAAGAAAATAAAGTAAAACAAAATAAAAATGAAAATGTGAACATAAAAATTTTAAAATTGTTAAAATTGTTGAAATTAAGCATGATAGCTTTTCACCACCCCCAACTTACAACTTACATTGTCCTCAATATCACAATTTTAAAGTAAAGATAAAGAGAAAAGAGAAGAAACGTTACCCATTTCCTGAGATTATGCAAGGAGTGATAGAGAAATGCATGTACATCCATCATATTCATCATTAAAGTACATACATACAGATCGCTATGAACTTTTAACATCTCAGAAAATACTTTTAGTTTTAACAATTCTAAAATTATTCACATGCAATTAAACAAAATAAATTAAAAAAATAGAAGAAAATTACCTAGAAGGATGGGTCACCTTCCATTCAACGCTAAGTTTAACGTCTTAGCAAGACGCATGTTGTCTCTTTTAGGAGAACATAAAACGTGCAAGTATACACAGTCACAAATAATAAAATTTGATAAGTAAAGTATCGTTAACTAAAGAGTTTTATAACAAAATAAAAAAAATCTAGGATTGCAGTTTTTCTCCAAATTAATCCACTCGAATAATATTATTTTCTCTTGATTTATATTTTTATAGTACATTTAATTTTTCAACCGAAAACTTCTAATTTTATCCATACATCTCTTCCGAGCTCCGTATAGACACACCTCGCTAAATTAATTCACTATATTCCTATGAGAATTAAATTCACCAAGATTCATTACGTTCTAAGTTCTCAAATGGCCATACATACAATTAGGGTATATTCATATCCTTCATATATACATGTTATTCTATCCATGAGCAATATACACAAAAATGCCTTTTCCAAGTTTATTTAAGTGCCATAGATCATTTGATAAATCCTCGAATAATCAAAAGCATTAAGCACAAATAGAATAAAAAAATCAAACGTCTTATAAATCTTTCAAAAATAATTAAACTCAAGCTTCATAAATTTAGATAAAAGGCAACCCTAGAAAAATTAAATTACTTCATAAATTAAAATTAAAATTACAACAGTTAAGGAATATTAGATGAAGAACAGAAGAAAATTAAAACATCTCGGCTCGTAAATATTTGGCACACGCAGAACACAACAAAAGCCAAAAATGGCTTCTGCGTGTTCCACAATCCAGCCCCAAACGAACCAAAAATTCCAAAAACTAAAAACTCCATTTTTCAGCAAAAAATCCCCTATTTATAGCTAAAAAAATACATCTAAAATAATACATATTTTAGACACGCGTGAAACATTTACATGGAATATAAAAACACACGTGTGCCAAACATTTTTCTTAAAGTCCATAGCCACGCGTACGAAAAAGAATATCAAATTTATTATTTTAATGTACACGTGGAAGACATGAAACAAGCGCCGTTGCTGATTTTTTTATTCAATTCGGATGCCACGTGTTGGGATCTGATTGGCGGAAGAATTAATACATACACATGGCAGAATTTCATTGGTGGAGGGAAATGGTTGAACGCAGAATTTTTGCATGGGATAAGCGGCGCAAAACGTGGGGAACAACTAGAAATGTGTGCATGAAATTCTGCGTTTTCGCATTCACCGAAAATTGCCACTTGTCAGCACATGATTGGTTGCAAGGAAAGGTGGGACATGTGGCAGCTTTCAAGTGGTTCTATAAATGGGCGCATGTGATTCGGCCGTAGGAAATCATGGCTTTGGCAGAAGCGTGAGACACGTGGGTCCCACCCTACACACTGGCCTATACGGAAGGTGGGATCCACGTGGCGCACCGAGCCGCGTGATCCAGAAAACATGCTTCCATTTGCTTTGGTTGGGTTTGAAAGATACGCACTCATCCTAACGGTTGCTTTTCTGATCTGATGGTTCACGTGGCGCGCGTGGACTCCTTCCCTCCTGCGTAGAAAAATAAATTTTCTTAATTGCATTTTAACCCTCCAATTTAATTCAAATTACATTTTAAACTTTTTTTTAAATTACAATTAAGCCCTTTTCTAATTTAAATTAAATTTTAAACTTTTGTTAATTACAATTAAGCTTGATTTTAATTCAAATTATATTTTAGACTATTATAAATTGCAATTAAGCACTCTTTTATTTTAAATTATATTTTTGGACATAAATTTGCAATTAAGTACGTTTTCGATTCAAATTATTTAATTTTCTTAAAAATATATTCATTAACACATAAACAGTAAATATTAATTTATTTAACTAAAATTAACTAAAAATGTCAAGAACATAGCAATTATAATTAATAAAATAGATGAAAATAACTATATAAAATATAGTTATCAACACATCATCATGGTGCTAAGGATAAATTTATCAATATGAAATCAACATCAGGAAGAAAGGACTTATGAAATTGCAATATGAAATTGATCCTAATTTTCCTGGAAACAATCTCAAACGAGAGTTAAATAAAAGAACTTTCATTCCAGGAAGAAAGGACTTAGGAACTAGCCTCTTATTATGATGGCGTTTAGTATGCTCTTTGTATAATTTTGCATTTTCATAGTCCTTGTCCCTAATCTCTTCCAACTCATTAAGATGGAGCAACTATTTTTCTCTTGCTTTATCTAAATCCATGTCTAGCTCTTTAATTGCCCAATAAGCCTTATGTTCAAGTTCAATGGGAGGATGGCACTCTTTCCCAAAGATTAACCGATAAGGGCTCATCCCAATGGGTGCTTTGTAAGCTGTGCGGTATGCCTATACGGAATCATTAAACTTGATTACCCAGTTCGTTCTTGTAGGATGCACGATGCATTCCAAAATTCCCTTGATTTGCCTATTACTTACTTCCACTAAACTGAAAGTTTGAGGATGATATTGAGTAGCTACTCTATGGGTGATGTTGTACTTTTTTAGTACTCCATCAAATATTTTGTTACAAAAATGGCTACCTCCATCACTTATTATAACTCTAGGCATTCCAAACCTACTAAATATTAAATCCTTCAGGAATTTTACAGCAACATCAACATCATTGGTTTTAGTGGGGACAACTTCTACCTATTTGGATACATAATCCATAGCAACCAAAATATATTAAAAACCATTGGATGGGCGAAAAGGACCTATAAAGTCAATCCTCCACACATTAAAGAGTTCAAAAACTAAATTAGATCTCAAAGACATTTCATCTCTTTTTCTTATGTTACATGTTCTTTGAAATCTATCACATTGTGCACAAAACATATGAGCATCTTTAAAAAGAGTAGGCCAAAAGAATCCAGACTGTAATATCTTACGTGTTGTCTTTTCTCCACCAAAATGGCCCCCATAATGAAGTTCATGACAAAAATTTAGAATGCTCTTATGTTCTTCTTCAGGTACACATCTCTGGATGACTTGATCTTGACCAATCTTGTATAAATAAGGGTCATCCCAAAAATAATCCTTGATAGTTTTAAAGAACCTTTTCTTGTCTTGATATAAAGTGTTAGGTCTCAAAATACCAGTGGCAAGATAGTTTACAATATCAATAAACCATGAGTTTGGACCTATTGAAAATAAATGTTCATCAGGAAAGGTTTCAACTATATCTTCATTACTCTCACCCTTAAGAGAATTGAAGTCAAAAATCAACCTAGATAAGTGGTCAACTACTAAGTTTTTGCTGCCTTTCTTATCCTTGATTTCTAGGTCAATTTCTTGTAAGAGTAAGACCCACCTAATTGATCTTGGCTTGGAATTAGGTTTACTTAATAGGTATCTTAAAGTAGCATGATTAGAATGCACAATTACTTTAGATCCTACTAAATAAGACCTAAATTTGTCTAAAGAAAACACTATAGCCAAGAATTCCTTTTCATTGGTGGTATAATTCATCTGGGCATCATTGAGCGTTTTGTTAGCATAGTAGATGACATATAAACGCTTATCCACCCTCTGTCCCAAAACTGCTCTGATAGCATAATCAGACGCATCACACATTATTTCAAAGGGTAAAGACCAATTTGGTGCCATAATAATAGGGTTAGATGTTAGTTTCTCTTTCAAGGTATTAAAGGCAATAAGGCAATCATCGTTGAAATCAAAGTAAACATATTTTGATAATAGGTTACATAAGGGACAACTTATTTTAGAGAAATCTTTAATAAATCGTCTGCAAAATACTGCATGTGCTAAGAAGCTTCTTATGCCTTTAACAGATGTAGGGGAGGTAATTTGGAAATCAGTTCAACTTTTGCCTTATCAACTTCAATGCCTTTTTTTAAAATGATATGTCCTAATATTATCCCTTGTTGAATGATAAAATGACTTTTCTCTTAACTAAGGGTTAGATTGCATTCAATGCATCTTTCTAAAACCAAAGTCAATTTATGTAAGCAATCCTCATAAAGATGATGATTGTATTTTCATATCATGCAATCAAACATACATAGCAAACCCTAATAAAGAGTTCAACACCTAGTACATTTCCAAGGTAAAGAGATATAGAATCCTTAGAGACACATGCCATGCTTGTATGTATATAAAATGCATATTATATTAACACATAATCTAAACATCCATATTTATTAAGAATGAGTCCAAGACCGGATACACAATCAGGTTCAGAAGATGTTGACTCTTTAAGGACTCAAACCAACCTTTCAAACAATGGAGATAAAAACACCTAAAAGATAATCATAGTTGTAGTATAAATAAACATAGATAGATAGTATAACAAAGTAGCAAATATAGAATTTAGTAACATCAACAACCATTCAGCAACAAAAAAATCACTAAATAATAAATTAGTTACAACTTTAAAAGAAATAAAACCATTATTACCCCTATCAGTCGAGGCCTCTGTCTAGACTGCCTATTGCTGCTCTTGCTTGTTGCTTTTGTAATTATCCAATTTGACACACAAACCGTACTAATCTCCAAAGCCAACACCTTCCAATATGATGTGATAAAAAACCACGAATCAGTAAAGAGTGAGATGCACAATCAACAAAAACACCATAAAAAAACAAAGGACATGTAGCCCATCACAAACCACCAAGGGACACATAATCCAAGATGTGAGAACTCAAAGAACTTAACTCTGCCCATTCTCACATATAAAAAGTTGCATAAAGGCAATTACCAATCAAAGCATAAATCACCTAACATAAACCACTTGCAAACACCACCTTGAGTACTCACTACTCATAAGCATGGTATTGGTGATTCTCACAAAATCACGAGTCACTAATACCAAACAACACACAAGATACTAGTGATCCAAAAACAAAAAGAATGAGATATCAATTTGATAGAATTATGTTACATTTTTTTGGATACAAATAAGAAATTAGGAATATTTATATGCTAGCGAGTGAACAAGAAAGAGGTTGTGTTTAACATCTATGAAGCCATGATATTTCCAAAAGATCCAAGCATTTTATTTTGGGTAGATATCAATGAACAATTTGAAGTAGAAGCCTTTCAAAATGATATGCTAGTCGATCACCTAGAACTATGTATCACCACTTCATCTCATGCTTATGATTTTAATAAATATGCTATTTGTGAATCTAATTTATCTTTTGTTAGTGAAGAATTTCTCCACTGTGTATTTTCCTTGGAAGCATTGGAACAAGTTACATCATTTAGCAAAGAAGTGGAGAGGCTAGAGCGAATGATAGCAAAGACAGATTCTATAATCTTTATAGAAAAAGTACAGCAAACTACAACTCCAGAGTTGAAGCAATTTCTTGAGCACTTTTGCTATGCATTCTTGGGTGATAGTGACACCTTTCTAGTGATTGTTGCGGTATCACTCACATCTGAAAAAGAGGAAAAGTTACTACGTCTGTTAAGGGAGCATAGAATAGCCTTGGGATGGAATATCTCTGACATAAAAAGTATAAGTCCTTCTATTTACATGCACAAGATTCTAATGGAAGAACTTTAAAAACCATCAATTAAGCCCTAAAAAAGATTAAATCCTACAATGAAGAAAGTTGGGAGGGATGAAATGTCATAGATCTTCAATTAGGGAATTATTTATGCTGTTTGAGACAGTTCATGGATAAGTCTAATGTAGGTTGTACCAAAAAATGATGAAACAACGGTGGTGAAAAATGACAACAATGAGCTTATTCCTACAAGAACATTCACGGGTTGGCATGTATGTATGGATTACTACAAGTTGAATAAAGCAACAAGGAAGAATCATTTTCCACTTCCATTCATTGAGAAAATGTTATATCGATTAGGTAGATATCCCTATTATTGCTTATTAGATGGTTATTTAGGGTATAAACAGAATGCCATAGCCACTGAAGATTAGGAATAAACTTCATTCACATGCCTCCATGGAACATTTTCTTTTAGAAGGATGCTCTTTGGATTATGCAATGCCCCAGAAACATTTCAACATTGGATGATGGCTATTTTTTTATATGGTTGAAGATATAATGGAAATATTTATGGATGACTTTTTGGTTTTTGGTACATCTTTTGATCATATTTTTGCATAATTCAACTCCTGTTTTGTAGAGATGTGAAGATAAAAATCTTGTCCTAAACTGGGATAAGTGTAATTTCATGGTTCAAAAAGGGATCGTGCTTGGCCATAGAGTTTCATATAAAGGAATTGAGGTTGATTGAGCTAAAATTGCAACCATAGAAAAACTACCACCTCCAAAGAATGTGAAGGGAATCAGAAGCTTTTTAGGACATACGAGATTTTATAGAAGATTTATAAAGGTTTTTTCTAAACTCTCTAAACCTTTATGTAATCTTTTTGAGAAAATTTGGCATTTGATCTTCATGATGTTTGTTTGCAGGCCTTTAATGAAATCAAGGAGAAACTGATTTCAGCATCAGTAATGGCTATATTTGATTGGAGTCAACCTTTTGAAGTCTTATGTGATGTAAGTGACTTTGTAATTGCAATAGTGTTAGGAATAAATGAGACAAACTATTTTATGGACATATACTATGCAAGCCAAACACTGAATAAAGCCTACTTAGATTATACAACAGCTGAGAAGGAGATGCTTGTTGTGGTGTTTTCTTGTGATACATTTTGGTCTTACCTTATTGGTACAAAGGCGATAGTGTTCACTGATCATGCAACACTTCATCATTTTTTTGGCAAGAAGGATGCTAAGCCTAGGATGATTTTTTGGATCCTTCTTCTTCAAGAATTTGATTTGGAAGTTCAAGATAAGAAAGGAAGTGAAAATTCAATTGTTGACTATCTCTCTTGGTTGGAGCAAGAGGAAGTAAAACCAGATTTATTAATCCAAGAAGCATTCCCTGATAAGCACTTTTTTGCATGTGAGATCAAGTTTCCTTTGTATGTTGATATAGTAAACTACCTAGCTTGTAGGGCATTGCCACCATATATTACTTACCACCATTGTAGGAAGTTTTTACATGATGTGAAATATTATCTTTTGGATAAGCCTTTTCTTTTCAAAAGATTTCCTGATCAAATCATCCGAAGATGTGTGCTTGAAGAGGAGATGCAAGCCATTCTCCATCATTGCCATTCCTCATCATATGAAGGACATTTTGGACTAACACAAATAGTAGCTAAGGTACTTCAAAGTGGTTTCTTTTAGCCCTATACTTTTTGTGATATTTTTACTTTGGTGAAACCTTGTGATCAGTGCCAATGTATGAGAAATATTTCAAAGTGTCGGAGCTACCATCCAAAAAATATCTTAGAATTTGAGTTATTTGATGTTTGGGGAATTGATTTATGGGTCCTTTTCCTAATTCTTTGGGCTTTTTTTATATCTTGTTAGCAATTGATTATGTGTCAAAGGGGGTGGAGGTAATTACTACAACAACAAATGATGCAAAGATAGTGCTCAAATTTCTACATAAGAACATATTCATAAGATTTGGCACTCTATGAGGATGTTTCATTATCGATTAGTGTTTCAAGAAGCATGTCATCTCTCTATTGAGTTGGAGCATAAAGCTTATTAGGCTGTAAAGAAGTTTATTTTTGATTTGAAGGTAGCAGGGGAAAACGACGTCTTCAATTGAATGAGATGGATGAGTTCTAGAATGATGCTTATGGAAATGAAAAGATCTACAAAGAATGGACAAAGAAGTGGCATGACAAACAGATTCTTAGGCATGATTTTTCTCCACGACAGCAGGTTTAGTTCTTCAATTCATGACTAAAACTTATCCTAGGTAAGTTGAGATCAAGATGGATAGGTCCTTATACAATTGATAAAGTTTCCCCTTTTGGCTCAATAGACTTGAAGCATAAGATGAGGCATATATTCAGAGTTAACAATCAGATATTGAAGCACTATTATGGAGAACAAGTGAAGAGGAATTGTGCATTTATTCCTTTTCAAAATCCTAATTGATGAAGATTGAAAAGACTGGCTGTAGACTATAAAACAAGTGCTTATGGAAGGTAGCCCATAAAAATTCTCTCTTATTTTTTTACTTATTTGAATAATTTGGATTTTGATGCTGGTTTATTTTGTAGGAATAAAGAGCTAAAAATTACAAACTAATGTGGATCCACCATAAAACCAGGGAAGTTCTTTCCAGTTCTTAATTTGTCTCACTTTTGATATACAATGAGGACATTGTTTGGTTTAATTTTAGGGGTGTAACTTTTATAGTCTTAAGTTGTTGGATTCTCATATGAAGCATGTATTTGAGTATGATTGAATTCGTTATGACTTTGAAATTTATGATTGAGGATGGTTTTGAGAATTTTTTTTCAAAATATGATGTTATGTTAGTTAGAGTTTTGTGGGTGCTTTGATTTAAATCTTTGTCCTTGAAAATAATTGAGCACATAGTAAAGTTTTCTTTACTCCATAAAAGTTTAATCTTGTTTTGCTTTAGAATCTATTGATGGATCCTTGAGGTAAAAATCCTACTTGACACCAAACATGAGAGAAAGGATCTAGGAAATGTTTTTTGTCACAACCAAAAATATCTCCTAGTCATCCTAATTATCACGCCATCATTACCTGGTGTATTCCCATAGTCAACCCCTTTGAGCCTTATTTTACATAAGCCTTTATTTGTTCTTTTAATTACCTAAACAATTCCCATTCTTAGCCTTCAAAACCATGAATTTACCTTAAATTTTGAGAAAATACTTTGGTGGAAATTTTCATTTAAAGAGAAAGTTTGTTCAAATTAAATAATCCACGTTATATTTTCTCTATTTGATCAAAGTGTGAAAAGAAAAGAAAGTGAAAGGAAAGAATAAAAAAAATAGTTAAAGTGGTTATAAATCTGAAAAAGCTATGAGTATCATAAAAAAAATATAAAAGCACACCACTTATTGAGTATAGCAACAATATGGTCATTAGTATGAGCGTATTGTTGAGAAAGAGCTATGTTGTGAATCCTGTGGATATTGTTTTATTTATGTTTCTTTCTACCAAGTATTTTCCCAGATTTCTTTGATTTTCCATATCCATTTTTTTCTTAGCCCTCATCCTTTATTAAATGTTTCTAATAGAATTGGATTTTTATCTTTGATTTCCATTGGAATTATTAGTTTTTTATTTCTAAAGATAATTTCCATTTTCCTATTTTAGAAATATTAGGTCTTATTGTAAGCAAATATTTAAACATTCAAGATTCTTAACTAGCTTAAATTTATAATTATTATACCTGAATTTGATGGGTCTATCACAATCTTCCCTTTTGTTCATTTTCTTTTGTTACACCTGTTATGCCTCAGCTTTGCTCACACCTCAAAGCCCTCTTATCAATGGTGTGCCTTCTACATCCGTATATAAATGGTGTCCAATAGTTGACTTACTAGAGAAGAGTAACTGAACTTCCATTTTATTCATAGTATAATAACTATTACAACTTAAGGCCAACTAAGAACCTTGAAAGGGGTGCTTAGCCGCTTATAGTTACTAGGTATAACATTATTGGGTTTGAGTTTCTAGATAGAGAGATTTTCTATGCTAGAGTGTTTCAGAGTAGAAAGCTTTTGATTTCTATGTGGTTTTTGGTGTGTGTTTCCAGAATGATAATAAGGGTTCCTTTTATTGAATAAGAAATCCCTGTTTACAAGACTAAAATTATTATTTTACCCTTGTTTTAATAATTCATCTAGTTTTCCATTTTAAAGGATAGCCACTACTTTTTCCTTGGCACATGTTGCTGACTAAGATGTGGGGTCTACATCTTTATTTCTTTTGTAGTCTTCTACCGATAACTTCTTTTCTTATTTTTCTTTGTCATTTTCTGTCGATAGTTCTTTTGATGATGTTGATGATGACACATATTCATCTTCTCGATCTTTGATGCAAAGAATGCATCTGTGGTCTTTGGTGGCTTTTCTGCCATAGAAGCATAATATCTTCTTCCTTGTTTATTAACCAATTTCTAGGTTGTTGCAATTAAAATCGGTTTCATATTTGCTGATTTTTTCACCATCTTCTTTTGATAGAGCCATGATACTGTGGGAAATGGTGATGACTTTACTTACTAGTTGAATAATTTTCTTTAATCTCAGTAGAATTATCAATCTTCCTGAGTATTTGACCTCTTAATACACAAAGTTCTTCTGTGTTGAATTCCTTTTCTGGAAGTGCCATTGGTTTGGGAACCTCTATGTTTGTGTTGGAAATCCCTATCTTGATGAAGTGGTAGGGACTAATACTTCCTTCCTCATTCTAGTCCATTAATGAACTAAAACATCTATGATAAATAGGTTTATCACTTGCTTTAAGTTTTCCTATGAAATTCTTGATTACTCTTTTAGAAGTTTTTGGAAAATAATTTGACTCACTTAAATTAATTCATGGATATATATTTTCTATTAGTTATGCATGAAATTCTTTATACACAAATATTGGATTAACTCCCTCCAATATATTAAATTTACTTCCTGTAGGAAATTCCTTGTTTGTAGTATAGAATTTCATATCTTCAATATGTTCTTGGGTAGTTTTTCTGGCCAAATTATAGAGACTTAACCATTGTAGTTTGTTGAGGTTTCTATATTGATCATTTTCATCTTTAATGATTGGAGTAGTTCTAGGAGATGTCTCCCTAAATAGTACTGAATGTTTTACTATTTTTGATGTCTCTGGTAGAGATATTTCTCTAAATAGCACTAGAGGCCTTGCTATCTTTCCAAGATTTACCAATCTGCTTGGAACTCTTGGTTGTTGTTGTAGTGCTACAGAATAATTTCTTACTATCTCCTATGGAGTTATTAGTTTTGGTGTTTTGTAGTTGGCATAACTACCTTCAACTTATATTCTATTGGTGAAGGCTATATGAGTTACTCCAGTAATTCCTAGAATAGATTTGCTAGCTTCTGCCTAGTTGTTATAAATTCCTGGTTTTGGACCATTATAGACCACATAATCCTTTTTTGTTCTTCTTTTTCTACCTCATCTACCCAATTGAGATTTGTGGTTTTACAAGTTTTTGTGAACAGTTAGGTTCTTCCTTTTTTAATGGAGATTCCTCATTTGAGGTTCTGGTCTCTAGAGGTTGTTTTGAACAATTAAGTTCTTCATGTTTCTTTCCTATCTCCATAAGAGATTTCTCGAGATATAGCAACTTGAGTTGTTCCTGTAGGATTTTTATCTCCTTTTATTTTATCTTGATTTTGATATCAAGATGTTCCATTCCTAAAAGCATAAAAATAGTTAAAGGTACTAATTCTCTGTTAAGAGCATCAACTAAGCTATTTTTATGTCCTGGAAGATGTTCAACATCAAAATTGTTTTGGTTGAACCATTGTTTCCATCTAACTAGTCTTCCTTGTTTGTAATCACCTACCATATTAGTTCTTAAGAAATAACCAAAATTCTTGTTATTTGTTCTAACAATGAATCTAGAGCTTATGACATATATTACAAATTTCTTAATAGCCTTTTTAACAACTAAATATTATGTTTCATTACTATGATAATTTAATTCCGAACCTTGGAAAGATCATGATGTATATGTACAAAGATATTCATCTTTGTCATCTACTCTTGCTTTAAGAACTACTCCCCAATATTCTTGTGAAACATTTGTTTCAATTATCATCTTATCATCTGGTCCTGGATGGTATAAAGTTGGTAAATTTTTTACCTTTGCTTTTACTCTATCCATGTATGGAGTATCTTCTTCTGTCCATTTCCAAATATGATCTTTTTTCAATTTTACTTGTAATGGTTTTCTCATTTATGCAAGTTTCTTGATATAGGTTTCTGCATATGTTAAACATCCTAAAAATCTTTGTAATTGATTTTTATCTTTTAATTCACAAGGAAAACCTTGAATATTATTTAGTATATGGGGTTGTAGATTATGTTTTCCATCTTCAATTTCCAACCCTAAGTGTTTAATTTTTTGTTAAGCAAGTACTGCTTTCTTTTCAGAGAGTATAATGCCTTATTTTATATATTTTTGTAGAATGTTGATAATACCCAAATAATTTTTATTTAATTCATTATTGAAAACCAAATTATCATCTATGTAAACACAACAAATATCTTGTAATTTCTTAAAAATGTTATCCATATATCTTTGAAAAATACCTAGAGCTTGTTTTAATCCAAATGGTATAACTATCCATTGGAATTGTCCTTGGGGGAAACTAATTGCTGTTAAGTTTTGGGATTCTTCATCCAATCTTATTTGCCAAAATCCACTTTTGCAATCAAAACTCGAGAAGTATTTCTTCCCTTTTATTAATGATAGTAGTTCTTCCTTTTTTGGAATGAAGTATCCATCATCAATGGTTTCTTTATTCAATGCTTTAAAATTTATTACCATTCTCTTTTCCTCTTCTTTTCTCAGCTTTTTTTTTTCAACTAAGAATGTTGGACTAGAGTGAGATTACTTGGTCTAATGAATTTTAATTCCAAAAGTTCTTCAATTTGTTTTCCAAATTCAATCATGTCTTCTGGAGTATAAATCATTGGTTTTACTCTTATGATCTTATTAGGATCTCTTAATTTTATATTGACTATTGATTTAGATTTATTTATTTTTGGATCCAAAGGATTTTCTGAGGTGAATGTTTTTAATAGTTTTCTAATGCCTGTTAGGGCTTTGGTTTCTTGTATTTCATTGAGAAAATAATTTTTTTTCTTCTATATCTAATGAAATATTTTCTAAATAAGGTTTTTGTTGGTCTTCTATCTCACCACGTTTTCACTTTTTATGTTGTTGCATAAAAGTTGGGTTTGAGATAGTTAAAGCTGTTCTTACTTTAGAAACATATATGGTATCTCCTTCTAAGGTTGCGAGACTTATTTTGTCGAAATGTTGTGTGAAAGGTTGATATAAGTTTAAGAAATTATTTCCTATTAACAAATCTACTCATGTTTCTTGTTGATATACAGTAAAAATGTGAAATTTTTCTCCTCCTATCATTATATCAATATCTTTTAATAATTGATTGAGTTTTATTATAGTATTATTAGCAATTCTTACAATTAATTCTTTTGGTGCTTGTTTCCAGTTGTCTTCTGGAAATACATATCTACTAGCTACACACATACTATAACCTTTAAATTTTAGTCCTACTTTAATGTAAGGACTATTTGGATTTGTAATACTATACAAATCATTCATCTTTTAATGAAAAATATTCATGATTTGAGTGTTCATATTCTGAGTCAGTTATTTCTTCCTCAGTTTCTTCTATTTCTTCATTAGTTAATGTCAATAAAATGACTAATGTTTCTATATCTCTATTTTCAGGGTCCATGAATTTTCTTTCTAATTCTTTTCTATATTCCATTAAATTGGAATTATCTCTTTATTTTTAGATTGTTCCTCATTTTTTCTTTTCTCATTTTTAGGAATCAAAGAATCTAATCTCCTTGGTGGTTCTTCTTTTAATCCTTCTAAGGGATTATAATTATAACCTATTATTTCATTATTCCAATGTATGTTGTATACATCTTTTCTTAGTTATGAAAATTCCTTGTGCACATCTTGTTGTAGTTTATTATAACCACATGCCTTTATTTCCTTTAGTAATTCTCTTTGTATATCTATTATTTCCTATAAATATTTTGTGTTGGATTCTTGGACTAAATCCATTTCCTCTGTTAATAATTGTATAGTCTCAAATAATGTTGCTTGATTTTTTTGCTACACCTACCAGGCTTCCATTTATTTCTAAATGCATATTTTTTATTTTATCTCTAAACATGATTTTCCCTAATATACAATCATGAACTAATGCCTTCATTATTTTAACTTCATTTTCTAGTTTTTAACTTCTTCTTGGTTAGAAGTTTCTCCTTCATGGTTGATGAGAAAAACCAGCATCACCGATCCTGCCCATACTTTGATTTTATATTTATAAAACTCTTGCAAGTGCACGAATCATTTCATAGAAAATGATAAGTATACTCCCAAGGTCGATCTAAGGAATGAATATATGTGGTTTTTAATTTATTATTCAAACTTTTAGAAAACGAAATTAAATCCTAAACATCCTGTCATGATATTTTGGGGTTTTGTGTTTTTAATCTAATAACATAAAAATAAACATAGATACATATTCAATAAACATTGATGCAAATTTTATCATTTGTAATAGTGGAGTATTTGTGGATATAATAACTAAGTTAATTATGCTTGCTCATATTATTTAGGTTATTAAAGATATAAATTGATATTTTATTGATTCTCTCTTTTTTATATGAATACCAACTTTGGTGGGGTTAGATATTCTTTGTTAACTAAACAAATCAATTAACACCTATGGGTGGGGTTGATAACTAATTTAGTTAATTAAATTAATTCCTTTTTTCTAAGAGATTGAAAATGAACCATTTAAATGCCACCTTTGGTAGGGTTATACAGTTTAAACTTTATTCAAGGTGTCCAAATTAAACCTAAGAATTTAATTATCCGAGTACTAACTTTTAAGTTTTAAAACCACTATTGAAAACATTTTGTCAATACATTTTCAGATAATAATTCTTATAAAAAATTTTGAAATAGAGCTTCACTCTAACTATCGGGCGATTGTACCAACAAATAAAAGAGCATTACTCTAAATCAGACCGGATAACTAAACCTTAAAATCTAATTTTTAGATTTAAGTTTGTAATAAAAAATAATATATTTCTCTCTAACATTCTTAATATAAAATCTTGAATAAAATTAAAATCAATTCATTTTAGAGATTTTTACCTATTTAATATTTCGCAAGCATAACAACGTTATTATTATATCATGTTTACAAATAGCTAGTAATGTTAAATTTAATCATAGACAAATTAAATATAAAATATAAGAATAAAACATAAAAAATAACTGCAAAAAAAATAAAATCCTTACAGTACTTTGATGCTAATTCTGTTGCTGGAAAACCTCCAAACGAAATTTACACTTCCATTTATTGAATAAAAAAACAAATAAGTTACAAAAGCATAATTAGTTCTTCTCAAAAAGAGAAGAACTCTAAAACTAAGAAAAACTAACTAAGAAAAGCTAAAAACTAAGAAATTGAGAGAAAGAAAGAGAGGAGAAGATGTGTTTTTAGGTGTGTAAGAGAATGGGGGTATTTAAAGGTGAGGAAAGGGAGAAAAAGTGGGTGAAAAAATGATTAAAAATGGAGAACACATGGAGTAGTGAATGATGACGTCATACTGCTAATGTCATGGTGGTGTGGGCGCGTCGACGCACACAGATAGGGCAGATGGGTTCGGCGGCGCACACAGATAGGGTAGATAGACGCAGCGGCGCACATGGATGGGATAAATGGGCGCAGATTGGGTGCAAGCGCGTGCGGATAGGGCAGACTGGGCGCAGGCCCACATGGAATGGGAATTGTGCTAGCGCGGCTCGCACATTGCTCGGCACGGCTAGGCATGCTGCGTGCATTGGCCAGCGCGGCTGGGCGGTTGCATGCGTGATTTCCTCTTTTTTTTACATTTTTGACCCATTTTGTCCAATTTTTCCATCTGTTTTTACTTTCCCTCATTTAATTTATTAATACATTTTGATGTCTTTAAGTTATTTCTTTAAGCGCAAATACCTGAAAATAATAAAAATACTCATGATTCCAAAAAGAAAGATTTATATAAATATATGATGAAATCATATAAATATATATTTTTAATCAATTAACGTGCATAAAATAATGGTAATTTTAGTACTTTTTGAGCACTCATCAGTTATGTATGATTATTATGTATGCATAAACTAAGTTTCTTTCTTATAAGTTCTAACATACTAGATATATACTTTGATTAAAAAACTTATTTGTTATATGTTGTCGCATGCTTTCTTTTATTACTATGTAGCATGCCTCTAGCTTTCTAATCATAGCTTATACTATAGTAAATTAATCTACCTGGTCCCTCATTAATTTATCTTACTTGTGTCTACTATGTGGATGTGAGTTTGATGTGAGTCTAAAAGGAGTATGTTCCTTCTTACCTTGGTTGTGTCTTGAGATTTAGACTATTTATTGTGTTTACTTTGTTTAGATTGATCACATGTTGTGAAAGTATGATTATTATTTATTGAATATGTTCCCTCATATGAAGTCTTGAAGTCATTAGAAATCCTTTATTATTTAGTATTTATTCTTATCTCACATGCTATTAATTGTATGCCATGCATATGTATGTTGCTAGTTTGTATAAGAGCTTATGAGTCACACCATCATTAGCATGTTTATTGTAGATTGTTGTTTTTGTATCTACTAAGTGTTTTAGTTGTGTGTTGAATTAAGCATGTTGTTTTATACTTCTACTGTGTAAGTTGCTTAGTTAAAATTTGTGAGGCCAGTTGGCCAATTTGATATAGAGCTCGCGAAAAGATTTTATGAGTGGCATCTCCATCCCTCATCTAGAACAATTGACCTTCTTCAATTGGTATCAGTATGGTTCACCCCTATTTATACTTAATCGCACTGGTGCTTGATCCTAGAGCTCTACCTACACATATACACACCTTGTATGTTTGTTCCCTATGTCACCAGTGTTGTGGGCTATTGTTGTTATGTGTGGTTGTTTATCTCCATGGACTTTTATTGTCAGCATGTTACTTGTTTACTTGTTTCGATGTATTTCTTTCTCTCTCTTTTCTTCCTTGTCATGTATAGTATGTTAATTACTTTGATTATTGCTATACTAGATTATTTGATCCTTTAGTAGTATTCTCTTTTGCTAGTTGCTTTGACATGTTATTTTTGTGTGTTTGCCTTGCTTACTGCTTACTTCTTCTATGGTTGTTTTCATAAGCATCATGTCACATGTTTGTTAGCATATAATGTCAAAATATTATGATCTTTCTTCTTACAATCTTTTCATTTATGTGCCATGCCATATAGAATGCATCTCTTGTTCGAGTTTTCCATGTGCATTTGTATGTCATATAGATTATTTACATGTCTTAAGAAGTCTTGACCTACATGCATTATTGTTACTAGACTTGTGTGTTTAGTTAACATTCTTGGAGTTTGGGGTGTTGACCTTATCTAAGCATGTCTATTATTTCTATGTTGGAACCTAAGCCTTTCTCATAGGCTTAGATATTTTTGTAACATCCCTTTTTTCTTCTCTTTTAGGGGTGTTGTTTGTATTGCTCACTAGTTAGTCAATTTCTTTCATTCTCTTGAGAACTTGAGCCTCTCTCACATGCTTAGATATTTTTGTAGCATCCCTTGTTTCTTCTCTTTTAAGGGTGTTGTTTGTGTTGCTCACTAGTTAGTCAATTTCTTTCTTTCTCTTGACTAGTGATGATGTGAGTGTTACCGATGATCTCTTTTGAGGTACATTCTTATCTTTTTGGCTTATGTTTTCATTTGAGACCATCCTTGTCATGGTTCTTGTTTATTATTTATGAAAATTTGACACTTTCTTTCTTACCTTTTATCTCTTTCCATAATTGTTCTACACGTATTTTTGTCCTACTATCCTATTGTATGTTAAATGAATTCTAGAGGGATCATGTTGATATATGCTTGGCATGTATTTAACATGAATTAAAGTGTGCATTCTTTGACAAGTTTATTTCTTAAAAGCATATGGCTAAATTTTTCTTCTTCGTTTTATTATAAATACATATTTCCT
Source organism: Hippophae tibetana (assembly GCA_037013495.1). Taxonomy (NCBI): domain Eukaryota; kingdom Viridiplantae; phylum Streptophyta; class Magnoliopsida; order Rosales; family Elaeagnaceae; genus Hippophae; species Hippophae tibetana. The sequence continues at coordinate 38,368,713 of CM072803.1, forward strand.
TTACACATGATAGATCTTTATGAATTTGGATACTTAGTTTGAGAAGCTTATGTGAATCTCTTGCTTTGATGATTTGTATTTCTCTCACAAGCTCTAGAATCCACCTTTAATCTTTCTTGAGGCAAAATTTTAGGTATTTTTTGGATATAAAAATGATTTAGGCCATCTTTGAATCATTTTATCCTTTCTTACCACTATTATTCACATATCCTTACTCTCTCATCTTTTTGCCATTATTTTATTTCTTCATTTCGTTGCCTTGGCGTAGCCTAAATTTGTATCCATGTACCCTTTGCTAAGCTTGTATTTATGGGTTTTTCTACTTTACCTTCTTAGTTTCAATAAATAAAAGAAAGGAAGAAGGGTGATAATGAAATGATGATTAAACAAATGAGAATAGTTTCCTTTTAGATACAAAAGATCTGATGAAAGAAAATAAAAGATATGCTAAATGATGAGAAGTTTGTGGACTGCTTTGTCAACTTCATTGGTTGAAGTTTGAGAAGTAAAGAGAAAAGAAATGCATGTTTGAGATTATAAGTGCCATTGATATAAGCTTATCCGTTTGTTTGGGTAACTAAAGGTGTGTTCAAGCCTTAATATCTTCTCTTCCCTACCCATTCCTTAGCCTTTCATTACAATATTTGAAAGATCTATTGATTTCTTCTTGGATGGCACTTTCATTAGTAGAGAGAGAGAGAGTCTAATTGTGGAAATAAGAAGCTTGGTTCAACTTGAGTCTATATTTTGATTTTCTTAGTTTGCATAAGTATATATCACACATAGTGCATCTCATGAAAAATTTAGTCATGCCTTTACATGGTGCATCATGGATTGATAGACATGTGGACATTTATGTTGAATGAATTGTTTATTCTTTATGGGACCTCTGATTTATTGAAAATGCTTTTTTTGCTTCCTTCATTTGTGTTTCCTATTTTCTACTATATGTAGATGCTTCTGTGTTGGGGGTGTTTTCCAGTAGAATGCATAACATGTTTGTTGTATCATATGCATACATTAAGGGTATAAGTATGTGTCATTTGGATGGTGTCAAGAGGAGTTCGTGTGTGTTTGGTATCTTTTTGTTTGTTCTATTTATGATTTTATATTTTACTAATGTGTTCTTATGATGCTCCCTTCATTTTTCATCATTGTATATGAAGCATGCATAAGTAGGACTGTTAGCATGACTTGTTGCATGCATTATTTACAATCTCTTGTTTCATGTGTCTTCCTATGTGTTTACCTACATCCCTATCATAATGAGTTATTGCATGCTTATTACTTATAGTTGATAGCATGGTATTTTCCATTGGAATGCATTACATATGTTTTCTTTGGTAGATTGAGATGTCTTTTCATATGTGTGTGCATAGTATAGGGTGAGGTTACATGATTGAATACACTTAAGTGTTGTTGAGAGAAAATGATTGAATCACTAGGAGTGTGCCAACTTGGAAGATAGTTAGACTCTTAGTTAAGTCCTTCTAAGGAATTCACTGACACATTTAAGTGGTATTAATGCTTAGGGGAAGATTGTTGAGTCATTAAGAGTGTGCCAACTTGGAAGATAGTTGGACTCCTAACCAACATCCTCTTTTAGAATCGTTGACACATTTATATGCAATTGGTGTTTAATTGCTCATCCTATCAATGTGCTATATGGATATCGCAAAGCCCTTATGCCTTCCCACATCATATATAGATGTGAGGCTTCATCTTATGTACCGCATTAGGGATATTTTTTTTCTATATACACTACTCTTGGTTAGTCTATGCATTCATGTTATTATTTGTTACATGCTTTTACCTTGCTATTATCTCAGTGTTACTCTTTGTATTTCTTGCTTGACTGCATATGTTTCTTCCTTTTGTGTTTCCTTTAATCTTTTCTGCTGTGTTGCATGAGTGTTATGATTATTGCATTTTTGTTTGACTTCTCTCTTTCATATAGGGGTGTGGTATATTGCATACTCTGTGTGTACTTGCTTTGACTTTTCGTGCTAAAAAGGGAAGAAGTGTGCACAACTTGTGTTTACTTGTTGCATGGAGTGGTGAGTGTATTTTGCACAACATTATGTTTATCTAATATGCATACATGTAAATAGAGTGTTGCATATGTTCATGAGGAGTTTGTATTTTTTTGTTGCATGAAGATTTGTGTAGTTTGCATAATTTTATTGCATGTAGATTGTGTAGTTTAAATATTTGTATTTCATATAGATATTGTTTGTTTGTGTTGCATGTTAACTATGCTTAGACTATCAGTGTGTGCCTATGTAGGGGTAACAATATAGTATTTGGATAAACTACATGCTTTTTCTGCTCAATATATTTATATGTTGTGTGTTTGTTTTGTATGTGTAGGATACAGTTGTATAATGAAACATTCATGCTTCAAGTGTGCTTTGTGTAGTGGTGCTGAGTTCCTTAGGTTTTGGTGTGTGTCATTCTATTGGCTATGGAAACAAACAACTTTAGGACATCTTCAAGATCATATGATCTTTGATGAGTTTTTATATTTAGCTATGTAGTGTTTTCACATGGAAAGCCAAAAGGTAAGAATGTAAGTCACATAGTTCTCGTGTTTGTGTATTGGCTTCCTTTTATAAAATGCAGTGTCTGTTTTATTTTACTCAATGTTCTATCATCCTCTATGTAAGGTTGGTTACTACAAATCAGTAATACATATACACACATAGTTGGGAACATTTTGTATGCAAGCATGTTTACACACACATGTGCATGCAAAGTAAAGTGTTATTTTCCATAAGCGAGCCGACATTGTCAGTTGTGGTTTTGGTTTGTTTTGGGTGCAAATACTAATGAAAAGTATTTACCAATTTTTTGAATTAAAAAAATGTGACTTTTTAGCACCCTGCCACCATCCTTGGTAAGGTAGTTGGCGAGGTGGCTAGCAAGGTGGAAAATTTAAGTTCTATAATTACCCCATATTTCTTCTTATTTGGTATCTCATTTTTTTCTATTTCTAGACCACTAACACCTTAAGTGTTGTTAAATATTAGTGATTCGTGATTGTGTGAGAAAAATGGTGCTTATGAATGGTAAGTACTCAAGACTGTGTTAGCATGTGGGTTGTATGTGAGCTATATATCTGCAGGGAGTTTCTTGGATGCAACTATTTATTTGTGAGAACCTCATTGTGAAAGTGAGCCTAGTTAAATGCATTGAGTTTTCATATCTCTTTTCATATGATTGGGAGATGTCACATTTCTGATTATAGATCTGTAGTTACAAATCACACCAATTTGGGTGGTGTGGGCTTTGGAGGAGAGCTAGGTTCGTGTGTCAAGTAAGGATTTTGTAAAGGTAGTAAGAAAGAGAAATAATAGGAAATTAGGATGGAGATCCTAACTGATAAAGGCAATATTGGTTTTATTTAATTTCGAATTGTAGTTGTTATATTGATTAGTAAATTGTTTGCTGCCGATAGGTTGCATTAAGAAACTCTAGGATGTTACCACATAGATAGAGTCCCTATGTGGGTTTACCTAATTATATCTAGTGTTATGCATACTTAAATGTGTGGCTATTAGAATCAAAAGCTTAAATGGTGTATGTTCCTACATATTGAAGCTTAAACTCTAATTAGAAAGCTTTTGGTATTTATCATCTACTTTCTATTTACTGAATTCTATATCTATTGCCTTATTATATTTCCTATCTTTGATTATATGTAATGCAACTATACTTTTCTATCTTGTGCTTTCCTCCCTATGATTTGCAGGTTTGAGTTGAGTCCTTAAAGTTTCAATATCTTCTTAGCTTGATTTTGTATCATGTCTTAAGCTCCTTCAATGCTGTTATGCATGATCGATATGTATGTATAATCTTTTATATAAGTTATAACATAGTAGATATATACTTTGATAACAAAGATTACTTGTTATATGTTGTCGCATGCTTTCTTTTCTTTCTATGTAGCATGCATTTTCCTTTCTTATCATAGATTATACTACAATAAATTAATCTACCCAGTCCCCAATTAATTTATCTTACTTATGTCTACTATGTGCAAGTGAGTTTGACATGAGTCTTGAAGGAATCCGTACCATCTTACCTTAGTTATGTCTCAAGAGTTAGAGTCTTTATTTAGTTTGCTTGTTTAGATTGATTACATGCTGTGAAAGTATAATTATCACTCACCAAATATGTTTCCCTATATGAAGTCTTAAAGTGATTGGAAATTCTCTATTTTTTAGTTTGCTTTATTGTTTCACATGTTATTAATTGTTTTCCATGCATATGTATAGTACAAGTCTAGATAGGAGCCTGTGAGGCACACTGTCAATTGTGTGTTTATTGTAGATTGTTGTTTTTGTATCTCTTGAGTGTTTTAGTTGTGTTGAATGAAGTATATTGTTTTATACTTCCTATATGTAAGTTTCTTAATTGACGTTTGTGAGGTTGGTTGGTCAAATTGATATAGAGCTCGTAAAAAGATTCCATGTGTGGCATTTTAACCCCTCATGTTGGTCCCGATTACCTATTTGAGTCGGAAGAAAAATTGAATTTTGTGGTTACTACATATGGGATTCTTCATATATGTTTGAATGATTTTTTATTCATCATATTAGAGCATTGAAGGTGATTAGCTTATGGTTTATACATTGGGTTGATTTGGTTAATAGAACTAGAGATACGAGCTTTCTAGGACAAAGCTTTTACTCAAACATTCTAACTAGTTTATGATCATAGTGATCAACTCATATTTTGATCTTTTTTGAATCGAGAGCATTCTAGTTGAAGCTAGAGATACTATCTTTCTAGGACCAAGCTTTTTCTCGAGAATTCTATCGATTCCTAACTGAGGTGATCAACTCATATTTTGATCATTTTTTATGCCAAAGCATTCTACCTTATTCTTAACTGAGGTGATCCGTTCGTGGCTAAACATTAGAAGGGGTTCTACATCTATTAGTCTAATTCATATTAAAAACTATACTTTTTAAGTGACAAGAATTCCAACTCATGTTCTCCTTTACACTTGGAATATCCTTTAGTATGTAAGTGATCGGTGCAAAACTGTAAGTGCACAATATCGTAGTTTTATAACAAAGTGATAAAAAGAGTATATCGCCTCAAGGATTGGTAAATTATTTTTGACAAATACCAAAATTATATTAATCTCCATTTTATCTAGAAAATTCATTAAGGTTGTTATAATTAGAATTTAAAATAAAATAAATTTAAAGAAAATATGCAAAAAAAAAAAATAATGATGTTCAAAGATCAAATTAATAGGAAGAAAACTTCTAGGAAATTGATTTCACCTAATTCCTCACTATGCCTTACTCATCTAGCTAATTGAATTTAATTCTCTCTGTTTGTTAGCAATCTGCAAAAAAATATCCAAAATCCTCTTTCGATAGTGAGTTGGAAATATTCTTGTTCATTAATTTATACAAGAGTATGCTATTTAATAAAGCAAGAAAGCATTAAGACCAATGATTTTTAAAACTACACAAGTTCATAAAAGTCTTTAGATCTTTATTTTTACCTATGTCAAAATATTCCAGATCTATCCTATAATTCTCTCTTTCGATTGTTAATCACAAGATTAAAATCATCTAATTAATAGTCAGTTAATTAGAAGTATTAAACTCATATTTCGCTTTAAAATCACACAAATATGAAGAGAAATAATTCAAATTAACATAGAAAACTAAGATAGTTTAGAATTAAATTACATCTTTTTCCTAGAATAAAGAAATATTAGTTCATATTGAAAATTTAATTTAACATAAACGAATTCATCATAATTTTCTGAGAGGAATTGAAAGAAAATTGAATCGTAAAAATCTTTGCTATTGCTTTAATTTTGCATCACTATTTTCTCTCCTTTTTTTTTTAGTCTAGCAGCACTCAATCCCTCTACTTTTTTATTTAATCTCCCTTTTATCTTTTTGTTCTCTCTCGCAGCTTATTCATCTCCTTCCTCTGTTTGTTTCTACACTAATTTGATTTAAATAAATATTTATTTAAATTTGAGAGTTCTTAGATGGTATACTTCTAAAATATTGAATTTCATTATCTTTAAATCTGTAATAAAATTTAAATAATAATAATATAGTCTAAATTCATTACAAAATAAATAAAATTAGACTAAATTTTAAAGTTGAAAAGTGATAAATTATGTCAAATTATCCAAGTCATCAAACACCCCCAAACTTAGAACTTTGTTTGTCCTCAAACAAAAAGAAAATAAAATAAAAGACAATTATAGACACTGTTAACAAGACCCCATAGATAACTACCATCACTCACCATGCCATGATCTAAATTTAGATTTCATCACTAACAACTTACTCTTTTTACATCAAAGATAGCAATAAAATCAATCAAAATTCCACAATTTGTCAAGCAAGAGTTAAGAATTTACCTCAACCTAAAGCTAGGTCCTTAAGTATGTGTGTAAAATAGGCAATTTAACTCCAAATCACCAGAAAATTCAGATAAAAGTAGAAGAACTGAAATCAGAAGAATTCTTTCAAAATTTAACTCCAAAAGTCCAATTTTCAAAACTCCTCTTTACTAATATAATAAAATATCAAAATTAGAGATCAAAAGGTCTTTAATCAAGGTTGTAATGATAGGCCATAGGACTAAGAAAGAAATGGATATGGAAAATCAAAGAAAACTGGAAAAATACTTTGTAGAAAGAAACAATAAAAAAAATATTCATAGGATTCACACTATAGCTCTTTCTTGACAATATGCTTATATTGATGACAATATTGTTGTCATACTCAATAAGTGGAGTACTATTTTTTTCGTTTTTTTTTTTCTTTTTTTCCTTTTTTTGAGCATCTTGATAATCGTAGCCTTTTTTTGATTTTCAATCACTTTAACCCTTTTTGATTCTTGCCTTTCACTATCTCTTTTTTTTCATACTTTCATCAAATAGAGCAAACATAATGTGAATTATTAAATTTAAAGTAATTTTATTTTTAAATGTAAATTTTCACCAAAGTATTTTCTCAAAATTTAATGTAAGTTCATGGTTTTTCAAGCTTATAATGAGAATGGTTTAAGCAGTTAAAAGAACAAATAAAGGCTTATGTAAAATAAGGCTTAAGGGGTTGACCATGGGAATACACCATGCAATGATGGTGTGATAATTAGGACGTTTGGGAAAGCTTTTTTGGCTGTGAAAAAAAAAATTGTCTAGATCATTTCTCTAATATTTGGTATCAATTAGGATTTCGCCTCAAGGATCCATCAACGGATTATAGAGCAAAGCAATATTAAAATTTTCCTAACCTAGTTAATTCAACTCCTTCCCTTCATAGGCAAAATGGAGTAGAGAAAAATTTACTATATGCTCAATTATTTTCAAGGAAAATGATTTAAATCAAAGTACCTACAAAACTCTCACTAACATAATAGCAGATTTTTAAATTTATTCTCAAAACTATCCACAATCACAAATTTCAGAATCATAGTGAATTCAATCATACTCAAATACATGCTTGATAAGAGAATCCAACAACTCAAGACTATAGGAGTTGACATCCCTAAACTTAAACTAAACAATGTCCTCATTGTAATTTAAAAGTGAGACAAATTGAAGAAATGAAAGGAATTTTCCTAGTTTTATGGTGGATTCGCATTAGTTTGTAATTTTTAGCTTTTTATTCTTGCAAAATAAACTAGCATCAAAATCCAAATTATTCCAATAAATAATAAAAAATTAAATTAAATTAAATTAAAGAACAAAAGAAAGTTTTATGGGTTACCTCCCATAAGTACTTGTTTTATAGTCTACCACCAAACTTTTCAATCTTCATCAATTAGGATTTTGAAGAGGAAAAATGCACAATTCCTCTCCACTAGTTTTCCATAATAGTGCTTCAATCTCTGACCGTTAACTCTGAATATATTCCATGCCTTGTCCATCAATTATATTACTCCAAAAGTGGAAACTTTTTCAATTGTATAAGTGCATGTCCATCTTGATCTTAACTTACTTGGGAAGAGTTTTAGTCATGAATTAAAACATAAAAGCTATAGTTTGGAAGCAAACTCATGCCTAAGAATATGTTTTCATGCCACTTCTTTGTCTGGTCTTTGAATATTTTTTCATTTTCATACGCATCATTTCAGAACTCATTCATCTCATTCAATTGAAGAAGTCATTCTTCCCTTGTTACCTTCAAATAAAAATTAACTTCTTTACAACCCAAAAAGCTTTATGCTCTAACTCAATAGGGAGATGACATGATTTTCCAACCAAAAAGTCATCCATGAAAATTTCTATTATATCTTCCACCGCATCAGAAAAAATAGCCATCATGTAACTTTGAAATGTTGCTGGGGCATTGCACAATCCAAAGGGCATCCTTCTAAAAGAAAATGTTTCATAGAGGCATATGAATGTAGTTTTCTCCAAATCTTCAGGGTCTATGGTAATCTGGTTATACCTCAAATAACCATCTAAGACATAATAATAGGGATATATGGCCAATGGATCTAACATTTAATCAATGAATAGAGGTGGAAAATGATCCTTCCTTGTTACTTTTTTCAACTTGTGGTAATCCATACATACATGCCAACCCGTGACTATTCTTGTAAGAATAAACTCATTGTTGTCATTTTTCACCCCCTTCATTCCACCTTTTTTTGGTATAACATGCATTGGACTCACCCATGAGCTGTCCGAAATAACATAAATAATTCTAGCATTGAAGAGCTTCAAAATTTATACTCTCACAACTTCCTTCATTGTTGGATTTAATCTTCTTTGGGGTTCAATCGATGGTTTGTAAGGTTTCTCCATTAGAATCTTGTGCATGAAAATGGATGAACTTATACCTTTTATGTTAGATATGGCACTTCCCAAGGCTGTTCTATGCTCCCTTAAGACACGTTGTAATTTTTCCTCTTCTTCGAGTGTAAGTGATGCCATAACAATCACTGGTAAGGTGTAACTATCACCCAAGAATGCATAGGAAAGATTCTCAGGAAATTGCTTCAACTCTTGAGTTGTAGTTTGCTACACTTTTTCTATAGATATTACAAAATCCGTATTTGCTACCATTGGCTCTACCCTCTCCACTTCTTTGCTAAATGATGTAACCTGCTGCAATTATCATTCTAGGTGATTGGCTTGCATATCTTCTTAAAAGGCTTATACTTCACATTGTTCAATGATATCTACTCGAAAGCAAGTGCTTGGATCTTCTAGAAATCTCATGGATTCGTAAATGCTGAAGGTAACCTCTTCCTTGTTCACTCTTAGTGTTAACTTACACTTTTGAACATCCATTAAAGCCCTTCTCATAACTAAGTATTAATGGGACATATTAGTCTTCATCCATATCTATCTAACACCACAAAATCAGTTGGAAAAATAAATTTATCCACTTTTATCAATACTTCTTCTATGATTCCACGTGAATACTTGATGGATTGGTTTGCTAGTTGCAAAGAAATTATTGTATGTTTCATCTCTCCAAGTCCCAATTTCTTATAAACAGATTGTGGCATAAGATTAATGCTAGCACCAAGATCACATAAAACTTTATCAAAAAATTAATTTCCAATAGTGCAATCTTTTAATTTTTGAGGTAATTTATTTTGAAGAATGGCACTACATTCTTCAGAAAGCTTCAATGTTTCGAACTCCTCCAACATTTTATTCTTGGAAATGATGTCCCTCAGAAATTTGGCATCAGTTTCAAGGCATCTACAGAAGGAATATTTATGTGAATTTTCTTAAAAATTTCCAAAAACTTAGAAAATTGATGATCTAATTTTTGTTTTTGAAAGTGTTGAGGATAAGGAAGTGGAGTAGAGAGAATAAAAGGATTGTTAGGAAATGAAATTGATGGGGGCATGTCAGTCACTCTTAATGTGTCATCAACAATCTCCTCTTATTCTACTTTATAATTGCTTTGGCCATTGTTTGGAGCTGTAGTGGTGGACTCTCTTTCCTTTGATGGTAACCTCTCAATTTCTCTTACACTCCTAAGTGTAATGGCATTGCATTGTTCCTTTGGATTCCCTTCTGTATTTCTTAGAAAAGTTCCTCTTTGTTAAGCATTGATTATTGTGGCTAGTTTCCTAATTTTCATTTCAAGATTTATCATAGTGGCCCCCATATTGCAAAAATGAGTCTCAATGTTCTCCATCCATGAATCATTATTTTTAAACCTTGCTTTGGTATTCTCAACCAAGGAAACCAAGGCATCCTCAAGTGACATCTTCTTCTCGTTTGGTTGACTATCAAAACCTAGAGAAGGTTTCAAAATATTCTTTTTTTTTCATAAGAAATATTCTCATGATTTTGAAGCCCTAGATGGTAGTAATTTTGCATAGGATTACCATGATAGTTGTAGTTATGATTGTTGATGTATTGAACAATTTCTTGACTTGCTTCATTCATCATAACTATCATACTTGAATTTGAAACATATTTTTCATTTTGTGGTATTATTTGGCTTGTCAAGGCTAAAATCTGATGAGATAGAGAAGCTACTTGAGCGGAAAGGGAAACAAATGGCTCCAATTCATGAATCACGACAACTTTCTTATCCATAGATCTTTCAATTTTCCATTGATAGTTATTTGAGGCCATTTCTTCCAAAAGAGAAGTATCACCTTCAGGTGTTTTTGACATCTAAGTTCCACCAGAAACAACATCAACTATAGTTCTAGTTTTCCCATTTAACCCATTATAGAACATCTGAACTTCAACCAATTCGAAAATTTATTTTGAGGGAAATGCCAAATCATATCTTTATACTTTTACCATGCTTCATAAAGTGTATTAAAATCATTTTGTCTGAATTGACCAATTTCACTCCTAAGTTGGGCTGTTTTTGAAGGTGGAAATAATTTAGCAAGAAATTTCCTTCCATGTCCTGCCAACTAATGATGCTTTCTAGTTGTAGAGATTGTAGCCAACCTCTAGCCTTGTCCCTCAATGAAAAAGGAAACAATCTTAGTCTAATGGTGTCTTACGTAACACCATTCATCTTTATAGTGTCTCAAATATCCAAGAACATCACCAAATGAATATTGGGATCATCAAGGGGAGATCCTCTAAATTGGGCTTGTTGCACCATATTGATCAACGTAGGTTTGAGCTTAAAATTATTGTGGCTTTTCTGTTTGATCTTGGTTTAGGTAACCCCAGATATGTCTTTTTGTTTTTGTAGCAGTCATGCATGAATGAGATATAATCATATACTATCAATTTCTACTCAAATCGTTTAATCTAAACAAAAATAATAAAAAAAAAATATATGATACTCTATTATGATGAGAAAAAAATTCATACATTCAATGCTAATACCTATAGAGATCATCTAAAAATTTGAATAAATAAGAAATGTGTTTGGAGTAGAAAAAATATATATTTCACTCTGAATAAAAGAAATTAGGCTCAAATTATATCTCACAAGGGTAGTCTCCACTAAAAAAAAATTCATAAACACCGATTTTGGGTTTAATATAATTTCCACATTTTATCAAGAAATACTAGTTATGACAAAAACTAACTAATTATCAAAAATAATTACAAAATATTTCATGATATGTTTTCAAAAATTAATCTAAAAGTACCAAAGACTTAACTATTTACTTAAATTTGATTTAAAGAAATGATAAATTTTTGTGAGAATTTTTTTTTTTTTTTATTAAGCATGGTAACTTTTCACCACCCCCAACCTAGAACTTACATTGTCCTCAATGTAACAACTGCAAATTAAAGATAAAGAGAAAAGAGGAGAAAGATTACCTATTTCTTGAGAATGTGTAAGTAGTAATGAAGAAATTCAGGTGCATCCATCATATTCATCATTAAAGTGTGTACAGACAGATCGCTGTGAACTTCTAATCATCTCAACAAATATTTTTAGTTTTAACAATTTTAAAAATTATTCACATATAAGTAAACTAAAATAAATAATAAAATTAAGTAAATAAAACAAATAACAAAAAAAATACCTAAAATGATGGGTTGCCTCCCATCCAGCGCTTAGTTTAACGTCTTAGCAAGACGTATCTTTTTGGTGCTAAGGGTTACTCAGCCAAATGCAATCCATTTCAGCAATGTTGTTTGGTTCTTCTAAATAAGGCTTGACACGATGGCCATTGACTTTGAACGTTTTTTGTGTCTTGGAGTCCAATAGTTCTACCACTCCATGTTCAAATACCTGAACTATTTTGAATGGTCCATCCCATCTTGATCTCAGCTTTCCTGGAAACAATCTCAAACGAGAGTTAAATAAAAGAACTTTCATTCCAGGGTGAAAAGTCTTAGGAACTAGCCTCTTGTCATGATAGCGCTTAGTACGCTCTTTGTATAATTTGGCATTCTCATAAGCTTCATTCCTAATTTCTTCCAACTCATGAAGCTGGAGTAATCGTTTTTCACCTGCTTTATCTAAATCCATGTTTAGCTCTTTAATTGCCTAGTAAGCCTTGTGTTCAAGTTCAACTGAAAGGTGGCACGCTTTCCCAAAGATTAACTGGTAAGGGCTCATCCCAATAGGTGTTTTGTAAGCGGTGCGGTATGCCCATAAGGCATCATTTAACTTAAATGCCCAATCCTTCCTTGAAGGACGCACAGTGCGTTCCAATATTCCCTTAATTTGCCTATTACTTACTTCCACTAAACCGGAAGTTTGAGGATGATATGGAGTAGCTACCTTATGTGTGATGTTGTACTTGTTTAGTACTCCATCAAAGAGTTTGTTACAAAAATGGCTACCTTCATCACTTATTATAGCTCTAGGCGTTCCGAACCTACTGAATATGAAATCTTTCAAGAATTTCACAACAACATTAGCATCATTGGTTTTGGTGGGGATAGCTTCTACCCACTTGGACACATAATCCACAGCAACCAAAATGTATTGAAAACCATTAGATGGGGGAAAAGGACCCATAAAGTCAATCCCCCATACATCAAAGAGTTCAACAACTAAATTAGATGTCAAAGGCATTTCATCTCTTTTGCTTATGTTTCCTGTTCTTTGACATCTATCACATTATGCACAAAACATATGAGCATCTTTAAAAAGAGTGGGCCAAAAGAATCCAGACTGTAATATCTTACGGGCTGTCTTTTCACCTCCAAAATGACCCCCACAATGAAGTTCATGACAAAAAGTTAGAATGCTCTTATGTTCTTCTTCAGGTACACATCTCCGGATGAGTTGATCTTGACCAATCTTGTATAAATAAGGGTTATCCCAGAAATAGTCCTTAATAGTTTTAAAAAACCTTTTCTTGTCCTGATATGAAGTGTTAGGTCGCAAAACACCAGTGGCAAGATAGTTTACAATATCAGCATACCATGGGTTCGGACCTATGAAAAATAACTGTTCATCAGGAAAGGTTTCAACTATATCTTCATTACTCTCATCTTTAAGAGAATTGAAGTCAGAAATCAACCTAGACAAATGGTCAGCTACTAAGTTTTCACTGCCTTTCTTATCCTTGATTTCTAGGTCAAATTCTTGTAAGAGTAAGACCCACGTGATTAATCTTGGCTTGGCATTTGGTTTACTTAATAGGTATCTTAAACCAACATGATCAGAATGCACAATCACTTTAGATCCTACTAAATAAGACCGAAATTTGTCTAAAGAGAATACTATAGCCAAGAATTCCTTTTCAGTGGTGGTGTAATTCATTTGGGCATCATTGAGTGTTTTGCTAGCATAGTAGATGACATGCAAACGCTTATCCACTCTTTGTCCCAAGACTGCTCCTATTGCATAATCAGAAGCGTCACACATTATTTCAAAAGGTAAAGACCAGTTTGGTGCCATAATAACAGGGGTAGATGTTAGTTTATCTTTCAAGGTATTAAAGGAAGTAAGGTAGTCATTGTTGAAATCAAAATCAGTATCTTTGGATAACAAGTTACATAAGGGACGACTTATTTTAGAGAAATCTTTAATAAATCGTCTGTAAAATCCTGCATGTCCCAAGAAGCTTCTTATCCCCTTCACAGATGTATGGGGAGGTAGTTTGGATATCAATTCAACTTTTGCCTTATCAACTTCAATACCCTTGTTTGAAATTATATGTCCTAAAACTATCCCTTGTTGAACCATAAAATGACTTTTCTCCCAACTAAGGGTTAGATTGCATTCAATGCATCTTTCTAAAACCAAAGTCAATTTATGTAAGCAATCATCAAATGAGTTCCCAAAGACAGAGAAATCATCCATGAAAATCTCAATGAATTTTTCCACCATGTCCGAGAAAATAGATATCATGCATCTCTGGAAAGTGGCAGGGGCATTGCATAACCCAAATGGCATTCTGCGAAAAGCAAATGTCCCAAAAGGACATGTAAATGTGGTCTTTTCCTGATCTTATGGTGCTATGGGTACTTGATAATATCCAGACAGTCCATCCAAAAAACAGTAAAATTCGTGCCCAGCTAATCTTTCCAACATTTGATCAATGAATGGAAGAGGAAAGTGATCCTTTTTCGTATATAAATTTAGTTTCCTAAAATCTATACACATTCTCCATCCAGTGATTATTCTAGTGGGCACTAATTCACTTTTGTCATTTTTAACAACAGTTATCCCAGATTTCTTTGGTACCACATGCACTGGACTAACCCACTTACTATCCGCAATAGGATAGATAATCCCTTCTTCTAATAATTTAAGAATTTCCTTTTTAACTACCTCTTGCATGTTTGGGTTTAGTCTTCTTTGGGACTCTCGTACAGGTTTAGCACCATCCTCCAAGTTGATCTTGTGCATACACATTGTTGGACTAATGCCTCTTATATCCCCTATACTCCAACCTATAGATTTCTTAAACTGTTTAAGCACTTTGATGAGTTCCTTTTCTTGTGGTTTGGTCAAGGTTGAAGAAATTATCACTGGATAAGTTTCTCCTTCTCCCAAAAACACATATTTTAAGTGCTCAGGTAAGTCTTTGAGTTCAAGTTCAGGTGGATTGGCCTCTTTACTAGATGAAGAACTGGGTAGATTTAAGAGTGTACTAGATTTTGTCATTACTTCATTATTGTCTAGTTGTTCAAGGTACCCCTTAATTTCTTCATCTAAATCTTCTTCAACCTTTTCAAGTGTAAGAACGGTTTCAAGCTTGTCTTCTATTCTAGTTTGGAAAAAGGTGTTTTGGACAAGATTATCCAAAGGATCAACATCAAATATTTCATCGATGGCAGAAATAGAAGGGAAAGGTGAAGAATCAAAAACTTTAAAATGAACAGTCTCTCCTAAGACTGTCATTGTCAAATTTCCATCTTGGACATCAATAATAGTTTTAGTAGTTGCCATAAATGGTCTACCAAGCAATATTGTGTGCTCTCTGTCCAATGCTGGATTTTCTTGCATATCCAGAACCACAAAGTCAACAGGTATTATCAGTTTGTCTACCTGTACCAAAACATCCTCAACTATTCCCTCTGGATATTTAAGAGATCTATCTGCAAGTTGAAGGGACATAGTTGTGGGTTTTAAATCCCCTAGATTGAGCTGTAAGAATATAGAGTAGGGCATCAAATTTATACTAGCACCTAAATCAAGCATTGCTTTAGCAACCTTCATATCCCCCATAGTTATGTTTATAATAAAACTTCCAGGGTCTTTCAACTTAGGGGGTAGTTTGTGCTGAAGTACAGCACTAGAAATTTCTGATACTACTACTCGTTCATTCAGTTCATACCTCCTTTTCTTAGTGTTCAACTTTTTGAAAAACTTGGCATATGAGGGCACATTCATGATCACTTCTAATAATGGTAAATTGATATTTACTTTAGAGAGCATATTAAAAAGATCATTGAATTGCTTATCTTGTTTGGATTCTTTTAACCGGTGGGGAAAAGGTACTTGCATCTGGTGTGGTTCTGTTGTCTTTTGAATTTTGAGAGTGTCAGATGACCCCCCAATGAGTTTTTCAGAAGGCTTGTTAAGTTTAACACTTGTTTCTCCTTTTTGCGAGATTAGAATATCGCCTTCTTTGTTACCTGAACTACAAGGTAGATTGTTAGAGATTTCAGGTAAACTGGTATTGACTACCTTACCACTTCGAAGGGTTCTTACATCCTTTGCTTGTTCTGGTTGACTGGGCAACTTTCCTGGTTCTTGCTTTTGCATTTGTTCAGCCAGTTTCCCAACTTTAGATTCAATCTTTTTAACCGAAGCCTCCATGGTGTTCAACCTTTGATTAGTCATCAATTGGTTGTCACGACTAACTTGAATAAAAGCATTCAAGCTATCTTCTAAGGTTGGCTTAAAAGATTGGCTTGGTGGGTAAGGGTGGTTGTTATCCGACCTTAGTGTTGAATATTGGGTGTAGGCTGGGTGATTATAGGTGTTTGGATGATACCTTTGAAAAGATTGGACTTCCTCTATGGCATCGACACTAGAATCACAAGTATTTGAACAATTATGAGTACCATGCCCAATTGAACAACACACTTCACATACCTCTTGATTTGACATTTGGTGGGTAGTGAGGATTTTCACTTGTTTAGTCAATTCCGCAAGTTGCAAGGTTATCTCATTATCAGAGCCAACTTCATTGACCCTTGCTTTCGTTCTACCACCTCTTTGTTGGGAATTAGAACCCAATAGCTCATAAAGATTATAGGTTTCCTCTGCGGTCTTTTCTCCTACAGCACCTCTAGTAGCATTATCAACCATGTATTGACTCTGTAGTGTCAATCCATCATAAAAGAATTGGTTTTGTAGCTGTAATGGAAAGCTATGATTTTGACATTGAATGAAAAGGAGTTTGAATCATTCCCAAGCTTCATGAAAGGGCTCTTCATACATTTGAGAAAATGTTGCTATCTTTGTTCTTAGATCAACAGTCTTTTGATGGGAATAGAACCTACCCATAAAAATTTCATAGACTGCCTCCCAAGTTTTAAGAGAACCTGACTGTAGAGTAATGAACCATGACCAAGCTTTATCTTTGAGAGTGTAAGGAAAACACCTCATCCTAAGTTGATCTTCATTAATTTCATGTAGTGGAAAGGTTTGGACAATAGCATAGAATTCTCGAATGAAATGCAAAGGGTCTTCATTAGGGATACCGTAAAAGGAAGGAAACAAAGAATAATGAATCTTTTTCAATTCATAATTCCTTGCAGCCTCTTGTAATTGGATGCCGGAAGTTACATTGCCAATGATTGGCATTGTATAGTCTTTCATCTTTTTCCTCCTATCTTCAGCATCTCCCATGGTTGTTTGTAGTTGAAAATGATCCTCCTCCTATTGTGTATCAACATTTTGCTCTTAAAAAAACAATAGTAGATATCTCTAAGAAATATTTATAACTTGATAAAACGTAAAAGCAAAAAGGTGCAAGGAACCTTTTTTTTTTTAATTTTAACGAATGGACACAATTTTTGAAACAAACGAATTTATTTCATTTGAATTTTATTACACGCAAACTAAAACAAAGGAAAATACAATAATGGGTGACCTCCCATACAGGACTAAAATTTATCGTCTTCTAGTAAGACGTTGCTTGGAGATTGCAGAATGAAAAACTCAATGTCTCCTCTTCATTGAAGTCATTTGACTATCAAATTAGTCTTTGCTTTTTTGCAAATGTTCAACTAACTGTTCAACTTGAACTTCCACCTTTTTTATAGAAGCTTCCACAGAGTCCAACCGTTGATTGGTTTTAGATTGGTTATCCCTACAAACTTGAATAAAAGAATTCAAGTTGTCCTCCAGGGTTGGTTTATTGGGAATGCTTCTTGGAATAGGTGGGTGGAATTGCTGGCCTGGCTGGTTTGAGCTTTGAGTGAAAGGAGGGTTGTTTTGCCTCCAAGGGAAATTTGGATGACTTCTCCACCCAGGATTATAGGTATTTGAATTGGGGTCAAACCTTGGTCTCTGTTGATATGCTCCCAACACATTAACCTGTTCAGGTCCATTTGTTGTTTCTCCTTGATATGGATAGGCTTCAGTACCATGTCCCATGTTGCTATACAAACCATATTGTTCATTATTGGTGTTGGTTTGTGTAGCGAGAAGGGCAACTTGCTTAGTCAGTTGAACAAGTTGTTGTTGAACTTCATTACTGAAGTCGATTTCATGAACTTCATCTTTTCTCACTCGGGAACTTTTCTGTTGGGAATTAGCACCCAACATCTCAAAGAGGTTATACGTCTCTGAGGCAGTCTTTTCTCCTATTGCTCCTCCTGCAGCGTTGTCGACAATGAACTGACATTGTTGTGTAAGTCCATCGTAAAAGAATTGGTTCTGCAACTGCAGAGGAAAGCTATGATGGGGACATTGAGTGAGAAACATTTTGAACCTATCCCAAGCTTCATGGAATGGTTCTCCTTCCATCTGAGAGAAAGTAGTAATCTTTCCTCTCAACTCTGATGTTTTTTGATGGGAATAGAATTTTCCCATGAATTTATTGTAAATGTTACCCCATGTCATCAGAGAACCTGGGGGAAGTGACATCAACCAAGCTTTGGCCTTATCCTTTAAAGTGTAGGGAAAACATATCATTCTAAGTTGATCCTCGTTTAGAATACCGAGGGGGAATGTTTGGACCGTAGCATAGAAATCTCTCATAAAGGAAAGAGAATCTTCATTAGGTAGCCCATAAAAGGAAGGAAGCATAGAAAAATGAATATTTTTAAGGTCATAATTCCGAGCAGCTTCACCCAACTGGATAGCGACAGTTGCCATGCCAATCACCGGTCTTGCAAACTCCTTCATAGTGGTTTCCCTAACATGTTGGTTTTCTTCCATTTCTTTCGGTTCTAGTAAAGGATTAAGACTTGGTTCTATGTTTGGCTCAAAAACAGGTTGATGGGTGGAATCCAGTTTTGTTGACACTTGTTTAAATTTATGAAAATTATTTACATATGGTGTAAGGGGGTTTCCTAAGGATCTCCTACCACGCATAGACTATTGTAAACGTAAATTTAAAACTCCTGTCAACAAAATAAAAAATTTAGAGAAAATTTACATGGTATTTAATACAAAGCACTAAACAAAACTAGTTAAACCCTAAAAAAAATTATTTATTTATTTATTATTTATTTATTTATTTATTTTTAAATTTTTATTTTTTTATTTTTTTTATATAACATAATCAGTATTAACCAAGAGTGTTCCCAGGAAAGAATGGTGGTGCAAACGGCTCCTTAAAAACCATTCTCCTAGCCAGAACAACGTTCCAAGGAAAGACTAGTGGCACAAAGGCTTCCAAGAACTAGTCTCCTAGACAGAACTCCCTTAGATTTATACTTTTCATGCTATTTAGTTAATTAGATATAAATTCAAGTAATGTTTTTTTACTATTTATGAACGGTAATTTTATTTTACTATTCACGCTATATTATTTCTTATTAACTTAAAAAATTTTGAAATTTAAATTTTTTTTTTAATTTTTATTTATTATTATTTTTTACTATTCATGAACGGTAAAATTTTTTATTCAAATTTCAAATTTCTAAATTATTTTAACTACAAAAATTATTTTTTTTATTAATTTTTAATTTTTTTTTATTTTTTTTTATTTTTATTTCTTATGAATTTTGAAATTTGATTATTGTTAAAATATCACAATTATTTACAGCACAAAAATGTTTTTAAAATTTTGATAAATAATTTAAAAAAACGCTATTCCTTCCCCGGCAACGGCGCCAAAAACTTGATGAGCGAAAACCGACATCGTCGATTCTTGCCAATACTTTGGTTTTAATATTTATAAAACTCTCGCAAGTGCACGAATCATTTCGAAGAAAATGATAAGTATACTCCCAAGGTCGATCTAAGGAAGGAATGTATGTGGTTTTTAATTTATTATTCAAACTTTTAAAAACGAAATTAAATCCTAAACATCCTGTCACGATAGTTTGGTTTTTGTGTTCCTAATCTAATAACATAAAATAAACATATATACAGATTAATTAAATATAATCTAATAACATAAAAATAAACATAGATACAAATTCAATAAATAATTATCTAAAAATAAACATATATACAGATTCAATAAATATTCATGAAAATTTTTATCATTTATATTAGCGGAGTATTTATGGATATAATAACTAAATTAATTATGCTTGCTCATATTATCCAGGTTATTAAAGATATAAATTGATATTTTATTGATTCTCTCTTTTTTATATAAATACCACCTTTGGTGGGATTAGATATTCTTTGTTAACTAAAAAATCAATTAACACCTATGGGTGGGGTTGATAACTAATATGCTTAATTAAATTAATTCCTTTTTCTAAGAGATTGAAAATAAACCATTTAAATGCCACCTTTGGTGGGGTTAGACAGTTTAAACTTTATTCAAGGTGTCCAAATTAAACATAAGAATTTAATTATCCGAGTACTAACTTTCAAGTTTTGAAACCACTATTGAAAACATGTTGTCAATATATTTTCACATAATAATTCTTATAAAAACTTTTGAAATAGAGCCTCACTCTAACTACCGGGGGATTGTACCAACAAATAAAAGAGCACTACTCTAAATTAGACCGGATAACTAAACCTTAAAATCTAATTTTCAGGTTTAAGTTTGTAATGAAAAATAATATATTTCTCTCTAACATTCTTAATATAAAATCTTGAATAAAAACAAAATCAATTCATTTTAGAGATTTTTACCTATTTAATATTTCGCAAGCATAACAACGTTATTATTACATCATTTTTACTAAACAGCCAGCATAGTTAAATTTAACCACACACAAATTAAATATAACATGTAAGAATAAAGCATAAAAATAACTGTAAAGAAAATAAAATCCTTATAGAACTTCGACGCTATTCCCGTAGCTGGAAAACCTCCAAGCGGAATTTGCACTTCCAATTATTGAATCAAAAAGCTAAATTATTACAAAAACATTACAAGTTCCTCTCAAAAAGAGAAGAACTCTACAACTAAGAGAATTGAACTAAAAACTAAGAGAAAAACTAAGAAAAGCTTAGAAACTAAGAAAGAAACTAAGAAAATCTCAAAAACTAAGAAATGAGAGAAAGAAAGAAGAGAGAAGTGTGTTTTGAAGGTGTGATTTGAAGTGAAGGGAAGGGGGGTATTTATAGGTGAGGATGGAGAGAAAAAATGAGTAAAAAAATGTTAAAAAATGTAAAAACGCGTAATGGAAATGCTGAGGTCATTAATGACGTCAGCATGACGTCACGGGGGCAGCTGCACGTGAAAAATGGGGCGAAAATGCATTGGGCGCGCGGGCTGGGGCGCTGGGCTGCGCGCGCGGCTGGGCTGCGGGGCGCGATTTCCGTCTTTTTGACATTTTTGACCTTTTTGACCCCTTTTGTCCAATTTTTCCATGTTTGTTGACCTTTTCCCACTTATTTATTAATATATTTGTGATGTATTGCTTCAAGTATTCCTCTTTGAGTCTTTAAATTGCGTTTTTAAGCCAAAATACCTGAAAAACAATAAAAATACCCGTGATTCCGAAAAAGACAAATTTATATAAATATATGATAAAACATATAAATATATGTATTTTTAATCAATTAATGTACATAAAATCATGGTTATTTTAGTGCTTTTTGAGCACTCATCAATGGTGTCTTACGTAACACCATTCATCTTTATAGTGTCTCAAATATCCAAGAACATCACCAAATGAATATTGGGATCATCAAGGGGAGATCCTCTAAATTGGGCTTGTTGCACCATATTGATCAACGTAGGTTTGAGCTTAATATTATTGGCATTAATGATTTGGTGTCTTACACCTGAGTAAATGTCATTCACAATTGGCCTTAAATAATCCATCAAGGTGTGTGGCTGTGCATTCTGTTCTTCTTCAGCCATGGCTAGTACTTTCTTCTTTCTTCATGATCTAAAATTTATTTCAATCTCTGGATCAAAAGGAATAATGTTTTGAGTTCTAGTACGGCACATCCAACATCAAAAACACACCTAGAGAAAAATAATAAATAGGAAATAATAAATAATAATGAAATAAAATATAATTATAAATTAAAATACATTACTTGTATTGATATTGGAAAAAATAAGAAAAAAAATCAATCCCTGGCAACGACACCAAAAACTTAATCGTTGCAAAATTGCAAGTGTATAGTATCATAGTTTTATAATAAAGTGATAAGAATAGTATTGTCATCAAGGATTGGTAACTCATTTTTGAAAAATACCAAAATGATACTAATCTAAATTTTATCTAGAAAAGTCACTAAGGTTGTTATAATTAGAAATTAAAATATAATAAATTTAAAGAAAATGAAGATGCTCAAAGATCAAATTAATAGGAAGAAAACTTCTAGTAAATTGATTTCACCTAATTCCTTACGATGCCTTACTCATCTAGCTAATTGAATTTAATTCTCTTTGTTTGTTAGCAATCTGCAAAAAAAATATCAAAAAGTGTTTTTCGATAATCAATTAGAAATATTATTGTTCATTAATTTACACAAGAGTATGCAATTTAATAAAACAAGAAACCATTAAGACCAATGATTTTTAAAACTACATAGGTTCATACAAGTCTTTCGATCTCTATATTTACCTATTCCAAAATATTCCAGATCTATCCTACAATTCCCTCTTTTGATAGTAAATCACAAGATTAAAATCATCTAATTAATAGCGAGTTAATTAGAAGCATTAAACTCAACTTTCGCTTTAAAATCAGACAAACATGAAGAGAAATAATTCAAATTAATATGGAAAATCAAGCATAGTTTAGAATTAAATTACATCATTTTCCTATAATAAAAACAAATTATTTCATGCTTTAAGTTAACTTAAACAAATACATCATAATATTATGAGGAATTGAAAGAAAATTGAATCACAAGAAACTCTACTTTCGCTTTAATTTTATGTCGCTATTCTTTCTCCTTTTTTAGTATGGTGGTGCTTTGTCCCTTTGCTTTTTTCATTAATCTCCTTTTTATCCTTTTTTTCTCTTTCGCCGCTTGTTCTACTCCTTCCTTTGTTTGTTTTTGCACCACTTTTACTATTTTTTTTTTGTTTTTTTTCCCAATCATCTTCGAGTGTTCTTTATATATATATATATATATATATATATATAAGTAAAAGTAATAAAAGAGGGAGACTATTGTGTTGATAATAAGTAAGGTTGCTGCAGAAATGCATTCAATCCGGACGAAGGGTAATAAGTCCCATTTTCGCCATGTGTTGGCATTTGAAGGGTAATAATTCCTTATACCTACCGATGGTCTAGCAAACGACCTATTTTAATATAAGCTGAAGAAATTCATAAATATTATATGAAAAGATAAAACAAGAAATGCATGTTAAATGTTTCATGTATGATAACTTAGCATTTTTCCATGACTTAATCCTATGTCTATAATACATGTATCTTGATAGTTAGTTGTAAATAATAATTTGAAAGATTAAGATTCTTGTTTCACATTTAAAGATATTATATTGATTATTAATTTCTATCCATATTTTGCAAGCATTTTATTTTGATTTTAATTATGTCTAGTTTAAATTGTTGCTGCATCTTCTCCTACATTATCAAAATCATCTTCTTCTTCGAAGAACAAAGATATCATCAATAGTGATGAATTCACTATTGAATTTTTTTCAAAATTAATTGATTAATGGAAGATCCCAAAGGTAAACAGAGATCAAATTTATAAATAAAAAATAATGAATCTTTTTAAAAATGATTACATCATTAAAATGAGGAAAGAAACATCCAACTTTCTTCACCTCATCAAACCCTAGAACCTGTCCAAAATACAAAAATTAGGGAAATTATTTCATATAAAGATGGTAGGGTCAAACTTTGTTTTGATAGGACTACGAGTTTAAGGTACTCTTTTGTCTCTACAACAAGTATCTCTGACTTTTAATCTGTGGATTTCCCACTCAAAACAAAACCTTGGTCTTCTACCTCAGATATCCCTAGGGAAAAACTCAAAGGAGTAGACTTTAGTACACCAGTACCAAGACCAGTTTACATTGTTGACAAAACATCTAAGATGAATGATTCACCTCAGTTATCTCCTCCTTTATCACCAACTATGTTAGAAGCTCCAACCATACTAGCTAGGACCAATGAGTTAAATGTATTAACCTTGGAACATCAAGTATTAGACATAGAAACCCTACGTCTAGACATAGATTTTCCTCATAACAAAAAGATTTAAAAATGGTTTCTTAAAACATACTCAGAAAGTGCTAGGGTTAGCAGCTTTAGGACACAAGCTAGGTATGTTCAAGAACACAAACAAAACATATTATTTTTTGATTGGTTTGAAATTTATTGGGAAACCAAAAGGACAACCCTTCCCTTTCAAACTTAACTCAAAATCTAAAAATATTACCCCTATAGTTATCCCTAAATCGGTTAGCTTAGTTGAACCATTACCAATCACTATAGATAGCCCTAAACAGGTTACCTTAGTGGAAACATCACCAGTAGTTAACCCTAAAACAAGTAGCTCGAAAGAAACATTATCGGTCTCTATAAATAACCCTAAATCAATTAAAATAGAAGACTTTATCCACATCAAACCTATAGTTACACCCATATTTGACCCTAAACCAATCAACATTATCATAGAACCTATATCTATAGTACCTGATCCTACAGCTATAGTCATAGAAACCAAAACAACTCCTTTTTCAAAAATCAATACTAAAGAAATCATAGAAGAAGATTTTGATAGATTACTGGATGATGAATGGGAAAAATTATCACCAGTTGAACCAGTTAATTCAATTAACATGGTCAACACTAAAAATCAAACACCCATTTGAGAAACCCTAGATGGATCAATAGAGGTTGAACATCCTCCGTTGAGACCTATTACCTTTCCCTTTGAAGATAGTAAGGTTGAAGCCTTTCCTCTTAAGAACCTCTAGGAAAACCAGGCAATCAATCTCAAAAACATAGTTACCCAAAACAACTTTACCAATATCAGCCTAAAAAATTTAGGTAAATAACTTACTAGGATAGAGAAGAATCAAAAGACTGATCCTCCTTCTACCTTCTACCAAGCCATTGATAGTAAAGTTCAAAACCCCATCTTCAAACCCTTCTAGGTCTCCAAACCAGCCCAAGAAGAAATATCATCAAAATTTGATGAAACTTCAAAAATAGAGCAATATCCTAAAAATCTAATTAGAAGACCAAGCCTCAAAATACAAAACTAGGTTTCATTATACCTGAGTCTCTATTGACTTCAAAACCAACCAGTAATCAAAACTAGAGTCTTAGTGTTCTTAGCAACCTAGAACCTATAACCTCTTATGAGGATTCCATTCAGGAATTACATCCTAAACCAAGCCCTCAACTTCAAAAACTAGCTTGACAAGGACCTAGTCCAATTAGGTACCCACGCACCATAGGTACCTAACCTAGTCAAGTTACCCAACCTAAGTATAAAACGTCTTCATCTATGTTTGGAATATAGATGGAATGATAAAACATGAAATATTAAATGTCGTACAGCAAATGACGTTGGCGTCAAATGCGTATAAGACTCAAAATGGTAAAATTGATAAAATAGTTGTCGAAATATTAATAGCTGGCTTCTCAGGCCAACTAAAAAGATGGTTGGATCATAATGTTTCAAAACAACAATAGTTAAATATCTTCAATGCGATATTGACTGGCAAGTGTAATGAACCCATACATGATCAATATGGAACTCCTATTCAGGATGTAGTCTCCATATTACTCTTTACTACGTCACACCATTTTATGGGAGATTCATCCTATCTAAAGAAGAAAAACACTGATCTTCTTTCAAACATAAAGTGTAAGAAGATGAAAGATTTTCAAAAATATAAAACAATTTTCTTCAGTAGAGTTATGTTAAGAGATGATTCTACACAACCATTTTGGAAAGAGAAGTTCTTGGCAGGACTTCCTCCACTCCTAGGTGAGAAAACTAGGAACAAAATTCGTGAAGTATATAGGAATCATATTATTCCTTAGGTTCAATTAACCTATAATTAATTGATCAGCTTTGCTCAAAACCGAGGTCTTCAGATCTGCTAAGATTTGAAAATCCAAAAAGAAATGAAAACCATTCTTTGAAAGAAGAATGAATTTTTGTACAAAACCTTATAAAAGAAATTTTAATAAGGAAACAAAACATCATAATAAAACCTTTAATGTATTAAACAAAACATCATCATCTGAGTATGAACCTTGGTCAAATGACTCAGAAGAATCAAATCCCTAGGTGGACAAGTTATTATCAAGTGACTCGGAAACTTCAAATAAAAATATTAATGTATTAACCAAGGAAGAAGATGAACAATTTCAAATAAAAATCCTTAAGTTAAACGACCCGTATATCACAAATTTATACATGGACTAATTGACTAATAATTTACCCAAAGCCCAACCATTACCAAAACCTTCTGAACTTCCAAATACCAATATATGCTATTACAACCTCACTGCTATTTTGGAACAAGAGAATAAAATATAAAACTAGAAAGTCAAATTCAAGACTTAAAAACTAAAATCAAAACTATTAAGCTAAAACTCCACCAACTTAAAGAAAAACATAAAAAATATGACCTCAAGTTTAAACTACTTGACAAAACTAGAGTCAAAACCCTAACTAGTATGAGTGAGTTAGATGACGAACTTGAACCAAATACCCAAGAACTTAAAAACATTGAAATAATTCATGAAAATGTTCCTCAAATTCTTAGGGAAATCATCACTATGAAATACAAAATATACATTACCCTTGTATTCCCTAATCAATCAAAACTTGAGACAATAGCCTTATTTGATAGGGGTGCTAATCTCAATAGTATCAAACCATTAATCATTCCCAGAGGATTTTCTCAACAAATAGACAAACAACTTACCTTAGCCAATAAATCAAAAATGAATATCATTGGTAAAATGGAAGTTGCAATCCTTAACAAATCATTTCTTATCAAAACTCTATTTGTGATCATATCCGATATAGGCAATCTAGTCATATTAGGAACACCATTTATGAATATTATTACCCCATATCTTGTCAAAAATGATAAGTTTTCTTTCAAAATTGAAGAGAAAACCTTTAGTTTTCACTTCATCGAAGAACCAAAAACCATGAATCTTAACTTTATTAAAGCCAATTCCATCCATCAAAAGGATATTTCCATTCTTATTAACAATAGAAAAAAAGACCTTCTCTATCTCAAAATCCAGAGTTCAATCTCATACAGTTGGGAAAGAACTTCAAATTCTAGAGATGCAAGATAAAATTTCTAAACTCCAAAATTCTGTCAAAAAAGAAGTATTAGCAATAGTACTTTTTATTTCAAAGTTTCAATCAGATTTATTAAATCAAATATTTTTATTAAGAATTGATTGTGAATCTACTAAAGAAATTTTATTAAAAGATGTTAAAAATATTGCATCAAAGTAAATTTTTGCCAGATGGCAAGCTTGATTGAGTGTTTTCAATTTTGATATTGAATTCATCAGAGGAGAGAACAATTCGTTACCATAATTTCTAACCAAAGAGGTTCTCCAAAATAGGTTTAACGATGAGTAAAAAGAAGAAAGAAAGGGAGAAAAGGGAACCTCCTCCAAATCCAAATATCACCAACCTCTCATCAGCAAAACTAATTATCACTTGGTCCCAAGTGGCCTAAACCAAAATTATAGAAGCAAAACCATCCTCCCAACAATCACTAGAAGAATTATCACCAGAAATATCCTCAGTAGATGAGGTTCTATATCAATAAGTCCAAGAATGGATACTGGGTCTCAAGGATCCAGAAGCATTACGAGCAACCTATGACAACATCCCAAGATTACGTGCACCACTATTACTTTCCGAAGTAGAGGCCCCAGCTTCCAAAGGTAAGGAAAAGGTATCAAAGGAAGCAACGTCTTCCAAATTAAAAATAATTTCAAAACAATCAATGAGAACAATTTCTATTCCAGAAAGGAGGATGAAAACTTCTACTTATTTTACCCAAAAGGGAACAAGAGAAGTTATTCCCAAATCTATTTCAAAACCAACTTCTAAGTATTTTTTTAAAACAACAAACTCATATAGTTACAATTGTTGAAAAGGGATTTTATGATCAAAATCCTTATTTAGCAACTCAAAAATTATTTGGAAAGGGTTTCTTTTACCGGCCTTTTACCAATTCAAAAACTCCGCAATACTACCAAAGTATTCTACAAATCACTGGTAGTGTTGAATTCCAACACTTCCTTTTATCCAAAATTATCATATGCGTAGTTCTCAACTGCTAAACTTCATAAAATCATATCTCCAGCAAACTAGGGAAATGATCTTTCCAAACCACTATCCTTTCTGGTCAACTTTACATCTTCCCTCCCACATTGTACAACATACAATTATTGGGATTATTACTAGGCATGGTTACATGCATTCCTTATGCAAAACAAAGATAACCAACATTCTTGGTTATTTTTCTTTGTTAATAAATATATCAATCCATCTCGATTTCCCTCTTGGTTTTTTGATTGGTAGAAATAATTTGGAAACATTTCCTCTATAATCATTTCTCCTGTAAAAGAGAGTTATGAATATTTTAAAAAACATTACAAACCTACATTAGAGTAAGCTAGATTCCCTCATCTTTGTATCTTTTGTTCAAAATTATATCTCCCTTGGGTTTGTCAATGGGTCTTAGAACCTGTTAGATCTAAGGTAATTACCATTACCTGCTCATTCCAAGTCAAATGGTGGTCATCATGTACGATCCCAAAGAATCTATTACAACCAGTTATTGAACAATGGCTTATCAAAAATGGTCATAGAGAACCCAAAGGGAAATAGCTCTAAGATTCCTCCCTTCTTTTGGCTCAAAAGGCATATACAAATGCCTTAATATCTCAAGCAAAAACTC